>CM061533.1:60326885-60926885 GCA_030545055.2 Neoaliturus tenellus | reverse complement strand
CTAAAAAAGGTTATTAAATGCGTGTAAGAGGTACATGGATGGTATTATATTCCAACCACAATGGTTTGCAACTACGATTGAATACAACAAGGAGACGATTCCCCAATTGGACAAAGTTTTTTATGATGTGTGTATATTTCCTATTGCTAATTTAACATCAATACCATCATCATTAACAATTCACATTTAACATTAACATTACTATTCAATTTTTTTATGTTAGCAATAATATAAAAAGTAAACACCCCGTCGCAGCATACCTGCGTACTCAGCGAATTTCCTAATTAGTAATATTAATTTTGACCAGATAAACCCTGTAAACCAAATGTCATCACATGCTCATAAATAGGGAAATAAATGTCTAGTCTCCTTATGATAAATAGAAAAGAGGATGCAGGTATGCTGCCATGGGGAACACCAAAAGTAGGTTTTTAGCATAAAAACAATTTATTTCAACCATATAAAGCCATATACTAAGTTTCATCAATATCTGTCCATTGCTAAAGGATTTTGCCTATTCTCCATATGATTAACATGGGAAAAGAGTATGCAGGTTTGCTGCCATGATAAGCATAAAAACCAAGATTTTTTTAACATAAATGGATGAATCTCAACCAAATGATGCTAAATACCAAGTTTCATCCAAAAATATTGGTTAATGAGTGAAATATTAACACATCCTTATTTTCCATAAGATTAACATTGAAGCTTCAAAATACAATGTACTGTCTTTAGACTTTTTAATATCTCGGTAACCAATGGAGATAGAGCAAAGCTTCAAGATACTAAATTGTGTGTTTTTTTGAACTAAATCCAATAGTCAAAACAAAAATTAAAAATATTTTAAAATTACATATGAAAAATGCAAAAAACCCATTTTTGGGGTACAAAACCCCCCAAAACTACCCCTTCCGGTAGGTCGATATGTCTGGTTTACGAACTCATCCGAATAAACGTAGGATTACACATCTCTACCAAATTTGGTGTCAATCGGACCTTTTTTACGAGAGTTATCGTGCCTAGGGACACATACATATATAAATATATACATATATATATATACATATATATATATAAAAATTTTAATGACTATTATTTTTGGTCTCTGGGCACCTTAAAACGAAAAAGTAACATGGTCCCGGGCTTAGGTCTTACCATGAGACCTACGGTAATAGCTTATTCCCTATGGGAAATTCGCTAAAAATAATTAAATAGACAGAGTGATTGATAGAAGTGTCCAAGCTGATATACTAGAAACCCGTAAATGGCATAGAAAAAGTTTAATGGTAACGTCAGTGTACTTTTAACCCTGTATTTTATGGCGATTCATTTTTTTCTTCAAAAAGTCCGCCATTTATCCAAAACCATTCCAGGTTGATCTTAATACGAAGTCATTTTAGGATTGTACTCGCAATTTTATGACTTTTTACTCTGTAGTTTTTTTTTCTAAACTTGACGGTTAGGGAGCTACAGGTAGTTGGAGTTAAGTTTTAGCCCCTTATAATCATAATAATTATGGGACAAACTTTATTTAATTGCATAAATCTCTAAAACAATTTCCTAAAAAATTTCTTTTAATTACGGAAGGATAGCAACATTAATAAAAAATTAATATTATTGTGTTTTTTATTTATGTGTCAAAGTTAATTTTATTTGTGAAATGTTCTTAAAACATTATTTTAATACCTTTTTATCCTAGCGTATTTTTTATCTTAGGAAATGGTCCCGGAGATATATATTCAATTACATTTTGCCGCATGTTATTCTTAAGGGCCTAAAAATTAACTTCAATTGCATGTAGTTTTTAGCTATAGTTTGTAAAATTGGGTTTGTATTTAACAGTTTCGAGTAGGACGTCGTATTAAGAAAATGTTCGATTAAAAAAAAACTTGAAATCACAAGTTGTTTCAGCCAAAGATTTATGAGAATCGGGCTGAAATAAGGCCGCTGTCCTCAAATTAAATTTTATGTACAGATGTAAATACGTGTAGTTTTTTGTTATTACTGATATTCACAATACTGGATTGGCCGGATGTCATTGATTGATAACTAAATGTAACTTTCGTATTGTATCAAAATTAATTGCTCGATTTTGAGCAATAAGTACACTAGCAATTAGTACTTCGGTGGTACTAATTTTATACCTCAAAGCTAAATAGATCTTATAAAATTGTGTAGCACATGCGCTTAGTAAATTTGCAATATTTAATCGAATATGATTTAAAGTCATAATTATTGAGACTTTAAGTCCTAATGTCTATGCAAGATAGAACAAATTAAATGTAGAAAACACAATTTGGCTCTGATAAATACCAAATTAAGATAGAGTACGACATTTTGTATGTGTAATAAAAAAATCTAATAATAAAAATATATAATAATAAGATAGAGATCAAATATTCATAATAGTAATCACCGTTATTTTTAGTAGTTTAATTTGTATTTATGGGGAGTCATGTTTTCATGACTTAACATTATGAATCAGTCACGAGTAAAGATTTCATACCCAACTTCGACTCATACAAAAGGTCAAACATAAGAAAAATAAGTGTAGCACATAAATTCCTAAGGCAATAGCTCAATCGCAATTCAAATGCCGACATTAACACAAAAGTTAGTGGGAGGTTAGATCCTTCTTTTCAGTCACACCGTAAAAAAGTTTCTGATTTAATTGGTAATGAAACATCGTCGACATGTAAAGAGTTACAAAACAGAATAATTGATTACAGACAAACTTATTTAACCGTTGATGGATACGTTGCGCGATTGCCAGTAAAATTTCGAATTGATTTCTCTTCTCAATTCGATTTCATTTGTGTTTATGGTCTGTTACGTTTAATTCGGTCATTAATCCTTTCCACAGTAATTGAATTCGTTGATATGGGACATTACATTTAAAGGCCAATACAAATTTTTTTCGGGTCAATCATTTATTGCATGTCTTAAACTGTAAGAAACATCCTTTATGATTTAAATATAATTAAAGATTTACATTACGTTGAAAGTGTTTGAAACTCATTCAAGAACACACACGTTCAATGAATTTTAAAAGGCCTATTTGAATTTTCGATGGTGAGTCTAAATCATTAGCCCTTTGGAAGATAAAGCACAATTTAAACAAGTATCCTGTAAAATGACATGTTTATAAAGATAGTAACTTTACTTAAGATTGCATGCAATGCCACAATCCATAATGGCAATAATTTTTTAAAACAAGATCACACTTGTTAAGTTGAAAATAATGATTACTTATACACTGGTAATAATTAATTTATGGTAATTAATGGTTTTCAGTCACAAACAAAAGTACGCGAGTCACAAAACTTTATAGGCTAAATTACTATTCTTCACTCATATTTCTCTTGCTTTAGGGTACTTCCTTCAACGATACTTAGTTTTAACACCTTACAGTTTTTGAACATTCATACTTGAAAATTTTGATTAATATATTATATGCGCAAAATAATCTAATAACATAAAGTAAGTTACACAGGCACAAAACTAATGATTTATGGTAAGTTAAATGACTACGAAACGGCAGTTGATATAAGTTTGTTTTCAATGAAAAGAGTTATTTCAATTAAACCAAAATATAAATTACCAGGACTAATTGATAAACAAAAATTCACTTCCATTGCGAGCTCCCATTAGGTGATATTTTAGAGCATATATTGAATGTAACATTTTGCGCCGCCTTATAAAAATACGCTTCGATGTTTCGGCCCGTCAGATCCACTTTCGCCTTCAATATTCCACAAAGTTTGTCGCCCAAGTTGCTCGTATGTTCAGCTCTTAACACATTCACATCGACCTACCCTGTTAACTATTACAGTATAGCTGATTTACTTTTGCATATCAACTTCAACAAACATTCTATTCTACGGATGACAACAGATTGACTAATGTTCCTATACAACCTCTAATTCTCTTTTTGTTGATATAAATGTGATGTAAAAAGTTCAATAATTTATGACCGACTGAAAGAATCCTACTAAGGAGTATTATATCGCCTGTGAATTGATTGGATTAAACAGTCGATTAAATGATAATCAGTTCTATTATTATTTTAACCGCACAATGTAATTTAACTTTAATTATTGTCACAAATTGTTGGTCATATTTTAAACTTGATCCTGCTAGAACCTTGGGGCGAGGAGAGGGGATTGGCGGATTTCAACTAGAAACAAAAAAAAAAAAAAAAAATGAATTTTGTGACAAAGAAGTTATAGTAGAAGGTTTCCGAAAATGAAATTTTCAATAAGTCATAATTTTTTCAGTAAATCGCTAGTCAGCTGTTTTTTTTTTTTTTTTAAGCCAATCCCCATTAAAAGTATCAGTTAGTTAAAAGTAACAGTTTTAAAGCAACTTCTTAGAAAGCAATAATTTAAAAAAGAATATTACAAACCTGACACACACAATGTTGTGATAAGACTCAATAAGACTTTATTTGCCATTTGCCATGATTTATCACAAATTTATCAGCTGGTATGTAACAGTAAAGAAAGCTTCATCCAATAAAATACTAGCAAAGATATCAAACTCTTCTGATAATTATTTCGGTCCCCTCCCACGATTTATAATGTTTTTAAAATGGGCTATATATTCGTGTGGCAATTATAAATAAGCGCCATTGTAAATATGTGTACTTTTCAAGGTGAATAAATACAAAGTTAAGTACCTTTATACGGTGGTAAAAATAATAAGGATCTTAATAATGCCAAAGAAATTTGAAAAAAAATTATTGTTAAGAAAATGTGATACCCTTTTAACAATGAAATTCTTGTAGGTCGTCATGGATTTAATAAAAAAAATTATATGTAATAAGTTATATTTAAATACTTCAAAACATTGCTTAAACGCATTTGAACTACTGTAAGTCAAATTTATGTTTAAAATGATAAGATTAACCAAGATCATTAGGATTGATTAATTTAGAAGATTTTTTGCGATGGAACAGAATTGATCATTTCATGGGATATTTCCGTCGTAATCATGGAATCCAGTATTTTAAATACAGTAAGTAAATTATATTCCACTTTAAAATATAGGCTGACAGGTATGTTTTTGGTCTTTCAGTGATAGAACACACATGACATAGAGATAATAAAATGTATTCCAAGTTCATAGCGAGTTTTATTTAGTGTGTTTCCCCCATGTACATGTAATGGCTTGGACTTTTCACTTATCTCAATTAACGATACTTCCTTTTGGATTAAGAGTCTGCATCATGGCTACCTTGAGTAGTGGGAAAAAGCCACTCCTGGCACAGATCAGCTGCCCGCCGAGCAGCTGCCGGGGCAGCTGGTGCCAGCTGCCATGTCATATAGCTTCCGGTGGGGGCAGAGGGTATATATCAGATGCTGTAGTGATATGTTATGCCATATAGGTTGGGGTGGAGATGGCGATAGTGTTGGTGTTAGGGTGAAGTAAATTTGCGCATAAATTAAAAGTTAGTTCAAAATTGAAATTCGTCGGTGTTAACGAAACTCTAACAGTTGAACAAAAATTAAGAGTTAGTTTAAAATTGAAATTCAAACTTACAACTGGGATGTGGAAAATATGTCAAGGTCATCCAGAGTAAGTTTTTAAAAATTCTATCCAACTATCACCAGAAATAGTTTTAAGTTGAAGTAGTTGGTGATAGCGGGATAATTGATTCGTGCCATGGGAGAGGTTTTTATCGTTTGAAAGTTGGCGATCGAATTAGAGGTGTTCGATATATTTGTACCGGTTACTTTGTCACTAATACTAACTTCAACCAGGTACAACCGGTGACAGAAAGTGGAAAATTCCAGCTCCAGTTACTTTCAGCTATTACACAATTAATTTTGTAATTTTCAGATTATCATGGACACTAACTAAATGCTATCTGTGAACCAATAAAAATCTTGATTCATATTTCACGTAAAACACAATATAAAAGTACTATTAGTGAAAACTGTCACTGTCACTGGCACTTAATGGCGCAGCAGCTTTGAATTGAGCACGATTATTGGTGTATGAGGCACTGGACTCACTATCAGAACTGTACGATAATTTGAGGTTATGTAACTCTGCCTCTAGCAGGCTTACAAGTAATGCTAGACTGGACACTTTAGATAGGCCTTTAGAGTGCACCGTGAATACGGAATCTCCATCTGTCAATGTTTCTAATAATTATTCTATTAATGAGAAGGATATGTCAAGTGTAACATTGTGCAAAGAATCATCTGATGTAAACAACGAATGGCCTAAGTTGCCCTATGCTAATTCTGCCAAAAGCAGGCCGACTAAACCTACTAAAAAGAGTATGTCTGTTAGTAATTATCTCCAAAACTCCAGCGAACATTCTGCTAACAAAGTTGTTACATCTAATCGTAATCCTAGGAAATCACAAGTGAAACCTATTATTGGTTCAAAAACTGATAACGGTGAAGGTAGTTTAAAGACTGTTGGTACTACATCTACACAACCTGCAAAATCATGGGTATTCACCTCAAGATTTACGCCTGGTACATCCATTGATGATGTCGTTAAGTATTTGTCCTCAAATGGAATTTCCAATGCTGACTGTGAGAGTGTCTCAACAAGGTATGATACCTATTGTTCATTTAAAATAGGCTTAGAACACAAAGATCTTGAGACTGTTTTGTGTGCTGAATTTTGGCCTACAGGTACCCTAGTCAAAGAGTATGTCCAACGGAGATTGCCTAGATATTCAAGAACTCGAGTTTTTTTAGGGAAGGAGTCACGTCAGGCGTAGACACAAGTACTCTGTCCATCTCTGCTAGCATATTGCCAGATATAAAGTGTCTGAGAATACTTTATGGTAATGTACAATGCTTAACCAATAAAATAATAGATTTAGAATTGGCTGCTACAACTAACCTGTACTCAGTAATATGCCTCGTTGAACACTGGCTTAGGCCAGAGAATATGGAACTTTTTAATCTGAGCTCCTTCAAATTAGCTAGCATTTATTGTCGAAAGACCAAGATTCATGGTGGAGCTGCGATATATGTACTCAAAGATATAGACTTTACAGTTATTGATGTGAGCCAGTTTTGTGTGGAGATGTACCTTGAGGTCTGTGCCATAAAGCTCACAGTTTCTAAAACTATGATCTTGTCACTATACAGGCCCAGTGGCTGCAATGAAACTACTTTCTTTGATAACCTAGAGCTGCTGCTTGAGTTTCTTGCTAAGTTTCATTGCAATATTGTCATTTGTGGAGACTTTAACATCGAGATGCGGGGATACGACAAATCAACCAGTAGGCTTCACAATCTCCTTAGGTCTGTTGGACTCTTATGTACAAACTATGAACCTACAAGAAATGAAGCATGCCTAGATACTATTGCAACTAATATTAAGCCTATGAACTATACTGTCGAAGTACATGATTGGCCTATTTCTGACCATCGTTTTTTGAGCTTGGAACTAAGGCTACCTACTGGTCTGACTAAAAATGAGGATAAAAACTCTTCTACCCAGCTGTTTCTCCCTATATCCCCTTTGGCTCTGGCTGATTTAAAATTCTGCCTTTTAAACTATGACTGGAAATCCGAATTTGCTGGTTTGGGTGCAAATGCGATGTATGATAAGTTTCACCAAATTTTTCACTATTGGTTGAACCTCTACTTGCCCTTAAAAATCAAAACCAAATCAAAGAAACAAAGTAATAAGGGTAAGTGGTTTACTCCACAGCTCACAGTTATGAAAGAGCATACTATGTTACTCTTTAATATGTGCAAACAGTCAGGACTCGAAACCGATAAATTAGCCTACAAAGAAGCAAAAAGTCGTTACAAGTCTGCTGTAAACTTGGCTAAGAGAAATTACAACAGTAAATTTATCCAAAACTCTTCAAATAAATGCAAAGCTGCATGGCAGGTGGTGAAGAGAGAAACAGGGTCATCATCTGCTGTCCATTCCCAACCAGATGCTTCTTGCTTCAATCACTTCTGCACGGAAAGTATCGAGAAGTTGAGAGGGAGTATCCAGCCTGCTGTGATATCAGCCTCAGATCTACTGTCTCATACTCCTGCTCCGCCTCAAAATTTCAAGTGGCAACAAGTGTCACCCAGTGTGGTTAGTGATATTGTGTCGAAAATTAAGCCTTCGGCAAGTAGTGATGTTTATGGCGTATCCACTGTGCTGTTCAAGCAGGTAGTTGATGTAATTGCCACCCCTATTTCTCTTTGCATTAATGCTTGTCTCAATGATGGTATTTTTCCTAAAGCGTTAAAAGTGTCCAAGGTTGTTCCTGTGTATAAGAAGGGGTGTCATAGCGAAGTTAGTAGCTACAGGCCTATCTCTCTGGTACCCGTCGTGTCTAAAGTCTTTGAGATGGTTATAACAAATCAGGTTAGTTATTATTTTGATCAAAATAAACTGCTCAGCAAAAGTCAGTTTGGTTTTAGGCCCGGTCTGTCCACGATCGATGCAGTCAGTGAGCTTGTATCCTATATTCTATATCATTTTGAAGGAAACTTGTCAACTGGTACTATATTATGTGATCTTTCAAAAGCTTTTGACTGTGTCGATCGTGACATTCTGCTGGAAAAGTTAAAATATTATGGTGTAATTGGCTGTCAAAACAAAATGTTCAAATCTTACCTCAGTGATCGGCACCAAAAAGTTTTTTCAAAAGGTATTCTCTCAGAAAGTACGGAGGTAAAATATGGGGTACCACAGGGATCGGTGCTGGGCCCATTTTTATTCTTAATTTTAATTAATGACCTCAGTAACAATGTAAATGTTAAGACGGTTATGTATGCTGATGATGTGACTTTTGTATTCCCAGTTAAGCATGCTGCATGTTTTGAGGATGATATACATATGATCCTGAACCAGGCAAATGACTGGTACCGCAGTAATATGTTGTTCCTGAATCAGGACAAAACACAAAATATCCTATTTTCTCTAAAACACAGCTTGGTTCCAGCAAACAATGTGAAGCTTCTTGGTATTAATTTAGATACAAAGTTAGCATGGGATGTACATATTGAGCATGTTTGCATGAAACTTAATCGTATTATTTATCTGTTAAGGCATTTGAAGTTGTATGTAGGTGATGATAATCTAAGAATGGTTTATTTTGCACTTTTCCATAGCGTACTGTCATATGGCTTGTTGTTATGGGGTAATGCAAGTAGAGTGTCCGATGTTTTGATTGTTCAAAAGAAGGCTATGAGGATTATTTCTGGTTCAGACCCCCAAGCACACTGTAAACCTATATTCATTTGTCAAAAGATTCCTACAGTAGTAAATTTGTATATACTTTTTTGTCTTTTGCATGTGAAGAAAAACTTGTCTAGTCATACTCTTATTACGCATGTGCATGATTATGAAACTAGGAATAGGTTTAAAATAAATCGAACGCATGTCAGACTTAAAAAGGTTCAGTCCTCATATGATGACACTGGTATAAGACTATTCAATAAGCTGCCCATCAATGCCCACACTGCAACCTTCAATAAATTTAAGAAAATAATGAGTGCTTGGTTAATTGAGAATCCATTTTACAGTATTGATGAGTTTTACAAAGCTGATAGTAGCATGCTGTTCATGTTAGATTAAGCATAAACGTTTGTAGTATTTGCCTGTAGGCCTACTGTCATGTATTCTTTCTCGTTGCACTCAATCTGTTTTTTATTTCATTTCACTTTTAACATATCAGTACCTGTTGATTGTTATTACTTTTTATTTATATTGTATTTTTACCGCACTGTATTTTATTGCATGTTGCTTGACAAGATCTATTGCATGTATATGTTTAATGATCAATAAAGAATCTGAAGCTGAATCTGAATCTGGAACCGATTCTGAAGTAGCTAAACCACAGTTCTACTCTCTGGTTGGTTGTACTGGCCCTGTAACTGGTAGTATAGTAACCGAACATATTCTCCAGTCTGATTGGTTCTACTGTCGCTGGTACTGAAGTAACCGAACTCAAGCCTGTTCCCTGATTGGCTCTCTTGTCGCTGTCTGCTCTTGAGCACTGGACGTGGCGCGCCAAGCGGAGTTATGTGTAACTATCTGCAGCTCCTGTCCTAAGAAGTATGTCACTAAAATTTGGTCACCGATCCTTGTAGTTGCCTACCATTGGCCTAGATGGCGCTGGCGCTGGATTTAGCGCGGCGCATAGTAGGTAGCTGAAAGCGTGTCACCGGGCCAGAAAGTCACCGGTTAAAGTCACTAGTTTACGCTTGGCGCTGTCACTGAAATCACCGATCCGGTAAAGTAACTGGATCGAACACCTCTAGATCGAATGAGAAGCGCCGCCTAGGGAGAGGGCTTATAAAATGGCAACCTTCCCCCACCACCCCTTCCCCCACTCCTTTAGACCAATAACCGGTCGCCGACTCTATGTGGCGAAACTGAACCAGACATGGCGGCCGCCATGGATAATTCTAACCTCAAACCTTAGTTTTGCATTGGTGAGCATGCGCCACCCCCACTCCTTTACCTTTCTTTTATATTTATAAAACCGAACAGATGTCCGGGCAGCTGCCCCTACGGGCAGATGTTCGGGCAGGTGTTGGGGGCAGAGATGTTGAAATATTGGGGTGGAGATGGCGATAGCGTTGGCGGTCGGTTGAATTGAATTTGCGAATAAAGTAACTAGGGTTGAACTAAAAGTGTACATAAATTAAAAGTTAGTTGAAAACTGAAATTTGACGGTGTTAACAAAACTCTTAATAGTTGAACAAAACTAAAAGTTAGTTTAAAACTGAAATTGAAATTTATAAATGGGATCTGGAAAGTATGTCAAGGTCATCCAGAGTAAGTTTTAAAAAAGCCTACCCAACTACCACCAGAAATAGTTCTAAGTTGAACTAGTTGGTGATAGTAGGATAGGTTGAAGTAACTTTTGAATTTTATTAGTGAACATAAATTAATGTGCAACAGCAGAGTTTAAACAAGTTGAACTTTTGTGATGAATTACAGAGTTGTAAATGCAAACACCGACGACGATGAGAAGGTAAATGCAGAGTCCCCAGATGATGTATTTGAAAAGCTTGAACAAATGTAACATTTCGAGTTGGTTTTCCTGTTCCATTTCCAATCGTTTAATTTCTAATTTCAATTTATCCTCTTCCATTCTAGTTACGATGGGAACTTCATCCATCATATCCATCATGATTGTGTTAGTGTTTGAAATTTTAAAACAAGTGATGTTGATAGTTCAGAAGTAGAAGACGGAATGAGAAGTAAAAGGGAGAAATGTTAGTTAAATAAAGAAGTGGTGGGGGGAAGGATGAATTACAAAGAAGTGGTGGGGGAAAGACGTTGCTCTTCATTATTACCATCAGTAGTGTCAGATGGTGCAGGAGTTAGATTTAGTAAACTGTCTTCGTCTAAACTTTCAACCTTATCACAAATAGGACAATCGAATGTTATTTCCAAATTCATTTTGATGGTTGTAAAATTATCTACAAGTTCTTGTAAAATATTAAAAATGTCTTGTAACTCTTCTTTAGAGTTTATTTCAAAACTAGAATTCATTCGGGCCAATGGAGAGTTGTTCATTGTTGGAGAGTCGGTGATGGAATGAGGATCGGCGCATAGGGAGGGGGCTTATATAATGGTGACCTTGAGCAGGCGTCTAGGGAGGGGGGCTGTCTAGGGAGGGGGCTTTTATATGGGGAACCTTGAGCTTATGATTGAATAAAATGTTTAGTTCTTCTTCTTCGTCTTTTAATTCAATTATTTGAACCGAAGTAGTTGTTTCATCTTCTTCACTTGATGAAGAAAACAAATCACCAGGATTTAAATATTGAACTACAATTCTGAACCATCTTATAGGATATTCGTCAATGATAGAAAGTAAGTTTTGAAACAATTCTTCCATCTCCTCCCTGTCAGTTATTATATGTTCAAACTTGATAAATTTGTTTTCCATGTTGTTAGTTAGAGTGTTGGAAGTGGAATGATTTAATATTATATAAAAATTAGAACTAGTGGTGGGGGAAATCTCAAGGTCATCCAAATGAAGTTTTAAAAAAGAGTGTAAAACTGAAATTACACATTTGATGGTTCTACAGGATCGGAATACCAATCTGATCTGTATTTACATCTTTTTATCATATGTGTACAAAAATCATCTTGATGAGACTTGGTGCGTTGACAATGAGCAAGATCTAGAGGGTGAAATTTGAAACATCTTTGAGGACAACATGTATGAAAATATCTTGATTTGTAAAATTTGAAAGTTCGCAATTCCGGTGGCGGTAGTTGTTTTGTTTTGCATTTGCAATAACAAGATCCGAAGAATTCACATTTAGTACAAGCTAACCCATCCACCATCATTGGTCCTAAATCTGTACATTGTTGTTCACAACAGTAACGAGGTTTGTACTTGTATTTTTGCTCTTCCATGTTGATGCTGCGGAGTCCAGTGAAAGAATAAGAGTGTATAGTGTTGAATAGCAAGTTTTATGTTCTGTGAAAAGTGGTGGGGGTAATTTCAAGGCCATCCAAATGGAGTTTTAAAAAATTATACCTTACTAATGTGAGGAATGTTGATACTTAAGAAGTTTGTTTCTCTTTGTTTTCTTCAGACTTTTTATCTTTCTCAGCTTTAGCCATAGCAACTAGTTCTTCTATTGATAGCGGATGTACTTCAGGAAATTTCAAAATTAATTTAGCTTGGTATCCTTCTTTAGCTAATACATCTATATCTTTAGTCATTTGTTCAACAGTGTTGTAATCTTTTCCATAGATTTTTCCATCAAGTTGAATCATCATTCTGTACAACATTTTCTTAAATAGGTCTTGTCGTGGTGAGAGCTGAGAAGCAAATGATTATTTATTCAAGTATCACATCCTTTTTATTAACTCACATTCAACACGTGATTCTTTAGTTGTAGTTTTGTTTGTCAAAAGTTATTCAACATTGGTAATATTTTTGGAACTTGATGTTATGTTGACCAGTAGGCGATGAAGAAGTTGTAGGTTGTGTAGAAATAAATATTTCATCATCGCAATATTTTGTTTTAGTGAACATCCTTGTATTAGTAGCACTAACATCAACAGTTAAGTGATAACCACCGGTAAGTAAAACTCGCATTTCGTTGGTTAAATCTTCGAGTTGTTCAAAAGTTGTAATGGTGTTGGTATCGTAAGATGCACACTTGACTTTGAGAGACATATTTAGTTTTTTATATTAAGCAATAGAGTGAGCGAGATGTGTACGGTACGAAAGGTAGTCGTAGACTGATGAACTTCACAAGTAGATTTCTGCTTTTATCATCACACAAAATTGGGTCAAGGTCATTCCGTGGAATTTTTAAAAAAGCAACATATTGTAATGTACAAAGACATTACAATATGTTGCTTTTTATTTTTTTGTTTTATATCATATTTATTGAGAAACAATTACAAACAAATATTTACAATGTTATGTACAAACTAATCAGGTGTACATGAATCAGGTGTACATGAACTAGTAGGTGTTACATGAATTGTAAGTTCAGTAGAGTTATTTCCACTTGGTCCGTGTGAAACCAAATAGAGTGCGCCGGGTTGAACTACACGAAGATCTTCATTTTGAAGAAGTTGTACAAAACGTGTAGGTAGGAAGATTTGAAACTTCGGTTCGTCACCAACTGTATACGGTGCCTCGCTCAATGTGCAATTAATAGCATCACCTACTGAAGTTTCCATTTTCTTGATCGTATGAATGATGTAATGTTTTTCTTCTTTTAGTTCAGAACATTTCTTCGTAGGTAGAATTGATGATTTAGAATGAGCGTTGAACTGATCGACCAAATTTTGAAGTAAGTTCTGCGATGCCATCTTGATGTTATTGTTAATTTTCTTGTAAATAAGAATGTCCGTTGGAGATGTTGTCTCTTCGGAGGTTCGAGTAATACTCATGCTGCGTCATGGTAGCGCTCTCACTTTTATAATCGACACTACCCCCACCACTTTTTTGAAGGAAACTATTCAAGCGGTAGGCATTCTTTAAAGCGCACTGCGACCTTCGATGTTTAAAACTTTTTGATGAAATACAAAGTTCGTTGAAGTAGCATTGGAAATCTTTATCAATTATTGCATTAATCACTTCGTTGCTTGTAAATGATTGTATCCAATTTGCTTTTTCCAATCCTCTTGTGTAGATAATTTTAAACTCTTTGCAATAATGATTCATAATGTGCGGCATCATGTTATAATTAATGAAACCTTCATCCCATCTTAAGTTGTGAAAATGTTTGTTCAACCATTTGTTTGTAACTTTCGCTTTAGTTGTTAGTCTATTAAATGGTACTGGAGGTTTGAACAAATAATGATAAACTACTGATGTGTTCATGTCCAAGATTACTAATTCTTTAATAATAAAATTACCATCATTTCCTCGGAAAGCTTGAAATTCAATTATACCTCTTTTAACTTCCATTATGTGTGGTGCATTAGAAAACGAAACCCGTTTATTCATGATGAAGTCTTATTAACAACTGACTTAAAAATTGAATGAGCCGACGTTTATAACAGACAGGATTGTTCTTCTTCTTTCACTTCTTGTGCCACTTCATCGATATTAAAATTGGTGTGATAGTTGTTTAATTGTCTCCACATTTCAACTTCTTGAGGTATTCTATTAAAGATTGAAGTATCCACGGGACCGTATAAAATTGGAACAAAAGGTTGTTTGTCCAATGTATCAATTAGATAGTCTTTAATTATTGCACTTGAAAATATTAGTTGTTTCAAATATCTGGTGACGGGACCGGTAGTACAACTTAAAGTGTAAAATTCTTCTTTAGTAAAATATAATTTAACATTGTGGGTAGTTAAATCTCTGAAGCGAACAATTTGTCCTCCACGATGTTTTACTATATCAACTTCAATATTTGATTCCAATAAACTTAATCTTGTTCTTCTTCCAAATGTGTTGTTACTTAAATAGCACTCCAAAAGATGTAAATGTTTCATGAGAGATTCCCAAGTAGTTTGACTGAAAGTAACCATTTTGTTTCCATGATTTAAAATAACAATTGGTGAATAATCCATTGATTTTAAAATTCCAACTGATATACTTTTTGTCATGCATGAAGAAATTGGGTAGATAATCCGAAGAAATACTTCTGTTAAAATATTGGTTGTAATGTTAACTTCAACCTTCTTCCTTTTTACTTCTTTTTCAGTTTCTTCTTCTTCTCTCTTCTTATGTTTGTTAAACTTTAGGAACTCGTCCATTTCTCGTTCAACTTGTTTTTCTATATCTGAACTATTATCATCCATTAGAGGTGTATTTTCTTCTCCGTTAGTAGAATTCATCTTGCGAATGATGTTTCCCATACGACGGTTGAAGATAGAATGAAGTTTCCACTAATTATTTTCTTGCTTTTATATTTTTCGTAAAATCCTTGAAATTTATACAATTACATAATTGTTTGTTTTCAACTTGTCTTTCACAAATGAAATTCTAACCTCAAAAATTGAAGCAGATAATTCTAACCTCAAAAATTTGCAGTCGTTGTACAATTCTTCTTAAAGTACATTCTTCACAATTCCGGTCAGCGGTGTGTAAGTAACTATTTTATCATGTAGAATTAGACAGTATGCCGAAGTTCCATCCGCTACTGGTTCTTCAAATTCCATTTCAATTTTTATATCCACACTTGATGATTTTACCGATTCATTTTGTTTTGAACAATCGATTACAATTATTGGAGCCTTGGAATAATACTGGTCAGGTGATAATAGTGGTGTATTAGTTTTTCCATAATATGACGATTGAAATCTTGCATACATATCGTATAAAATGGAAAAACGTTTTTTGCTGAACATGACATTCAAATTGTCATAGGGAAAGAATTGAGAGTTTAGGAAAACTTTACAATTCTTTATTTTACAGTGATCAAATTGACCAGCATTTGCAGTGATAACATCTTTTCGCTTAGTTTGAAAACCGAGTATTATGTACCTTGCTCGTTCCAAGTAAGTTGATGTCTTGACGGTCCATGTTTGTCGTTCTGTCTGAGGTAGTGTAGGGTATTCATGAAATTCCCAACTTCGGAATGGCATCACAATATCACGGTCAGATTTCAACTTTCTCAATAATAGGATTCTATGTTCATCAGCCAATCTTACATGAGGTACTCTCCAAACAACTTTATCCAACTGTAGTTGCCATTCCAGTTTATCTTCCGTAGTTGCAGGGTCTGCAAGTATCAAGTCCTTATTAGTTGAAGATCTGAGTAATACTAATTCTTGTTTGACATTTATTATTACCCGTTTGTAATCTTCAGCGAATCCCAAAAGCAATGGTAAAGGTACATGAAAATCAAAGTGACCGTTGGAAGCTGGTGTTATAGTGTCTTTATCGGGGGCAACCCATCCGGCGGTGACTATTGAATTCTTCTCATGTGGTGTTAATGATGTTAATCCTTTCAATGTCGTTGTTAAACCAACCTTTTTTGTTGAATCAACCGTCACCCCTGATATTTCATATCTTATTTCATCAAAAAGATATGCCATCGGGTTATTTATAAAAGGAACTGTTGAAGCAGTTTTTCCATCCAATTTTAATACCCGTCCTTCGATGTACAAGTAACTTTCACACGGTAAAGTGTAAATATCTTGTTGTTGAATGGGGATCCTTATTTCATCGTTATTGTTTAATTTTGATGAAGTGTAAGGGTTGTGCGTGTGATATTCCTTCTCCCATAGTGTTTCGTCGAACGTTGGTCCTTGAGATATATCCAGGATATCCATCGCTGTTAAGTTTCAATCCAATCTTCTGTAGAAAACGAATGTTTTCCGATGTTAACTCATCCAATGTCGAGGAGCTACTGAGCTCCCGACTCTTCCGTTGCGGTTTAAATGATAATCCCATGTTGACTTTTATGTTGCTGCTCTGATGTGTATCCGTATAGTAATTGTTTCTCCTCTAAAGTCAACACTATGACTGTCTTGATCCAATATGTTCAGTACGATGTCTGAAATGAAACTGGTGTTTAACGGTAGGTATATCAAGTTTTGTGGCTTCTCAACAATTTTAAAACCGGGAGCCACTGTTGGATAAAATGTATGTAAAATATGTTGATTAACTCCATCTCTATACGATCCGTGTATAATGTTGCACGTGACATCGATACTATTTACTTTCAATATTGTTACAGTTGAATCACCTGAATGAGTAGTTCCAGGAGTTAAGATTTTCTTTTTTGTATCTGTAAATCCAAGTAAACTGCCAATCGACTGTTCCAAGCTGACATCAATATAATATTTCGAAGTTATTTCTGCTTTTAAAGTATTATTGTTTCCTTTAACGGTGATATTGTCTTCTCCGAGTTGTTTCTGTAATAATTGGTTTATATCATCAATTTCATAAGCTCCAGTAGGAAATGTAATTATTTTCAATTCTGAGTATTTTCCTGCAGCATCCTTAGTTTCATAATAATGTAGTAAATTGTTCTTCCCTTCCGTAACATTGGGAATTGAGTTGTAGGTAGTCAAATAAAGTAATGCCGCTTCCCATAATCGTTCCTTGGATAGACGCAATGCTGGGAACAGCGTACTTTTCAATGTGGATGAATTTCCACTCAATGACACTGTATACGATGACATCTTAAAGCTGACTGACACTTTTCGCTAGAAACTCCAAACATAAATGTCCACATATTTCAGTATTGTTAGGTTGTTCTCTTTTGTAATTGTAAAAAATGTTTTTGGAGTTTCGAAAATAATGTTGAAGTTCTTTTGGCGGTGGTAGATTGCCAAAACTGTCAAAGTAGTAAACGGTTTGTCCGAGCTTTTTATAGCATACCCAATGAGTGCCTGGACCATAGGTGGAATCCAAATTTACTATTCCAGTTTCATTTTTCCATATTTTAGTTGGTAATGCATCTTTCATAAAAACTCCTCGAAAGAATGGTATTTTCAAACATTTTACATAATCATTTAACTGATGATTTGTTAAGGCTTTATTTGGAATTATCAATTGATTCTTCTTATTTAGTACACACGGTATGGTCTTAGGTATAAACCTGCTCCGTTTTTTACCATTTGCCAAACAGAAGTCTTCTTTACACTTGCCTTATGAGTTCTACGACGTCCTTTTTTAATGTTTCCACCTCTTTTGGGAGCGCCTCTCTTTGCAGGTCTTCCTCTGCGACGTCTTCCACCACCTAACTTTGCTTTTGTCTTCATGGCTGTAGTTACTGCCCAAGCCGATGCTTTTTCTGCAATACTTGCGTCACTTGATTTTACTCTTTGCCAAGCTTTTTCCGCTAGAATTTTATCTGCTATTGATCTATTTGTTGAATCTTTATACTTTGAATATGCTATATCGTGTTCTTTGCAAGCTTGATCTAATTTATTAATTCCAGGATCTCCTCTTGCTAAACGTTTTGCCAACTTAGTTCCAGGTCCACAATATTGATAACCTCCAGGAATATGTAATTCGTATGGTAGAGCGTCTATCGCTCGATTTACAACAGCACCAACAGGTATCCGTTTAAGCAGGGATAACGCAGCTGAAGTTATACCACGTCCTCTCTTGTTGCTGTCTTGATGATGTCTGAGTGATACAGCCTTCATTATGTAGTCTTATATAAACTGGTGTGTTTACTCCACAAGATACTTTACATAAATGAATAAGTTACGTATAATTTTTTATATTTAAACACTTAGTTATTCAAATTAATGATATACTGATTTATAATTCTATTTTCAATCCAAGCTTCCCGTTCATCGGGTTGAATTATCACATGACTCGTTGTACTAGCTATATGATTATGGGTATCAATAAGTAAATTGCCCACTATTCTTATTAAACAATCTAAATTTACAGCATCTTTTGGATGTTGAGGATCATGTAATTGCATAATACGTTTATCATTACATGTGTAAGCTGTTGAATCACTTTTTGATGTTTTTATGACTTGTCCAATAGTAGCAGCATCATTTGAATCTTCACCTGGTAAAATATTAATTATTTTCTTCATCTTTGCATCATATTTGGTCCCAAAGTGTTTATCCCAAGTTATTGTTTGTTTCATTGTAACACAATCATTTTCTTCGTAACCAGGATAAATATCTTTTATTCTTCTATTACGACCATTGTATGTACCTAATGTACCACCACTCGCAATTAATGTTTGTACCATTAGAGGTACATCTGAATCTTTTATACCAAATCTTCCATTTGTTATTGTTTTATGTCCTGCATCCCATTCATCATTATTTCCTTGCATTAAATTAAACTTTTCATTTCCATGTATAAATTTATCTCCCCGCTTTAAAACGGCATCTTCATGTTTTACAAAATTGGATGTTTCCTTTTTTAATTCTTTAGATAATTGTTCCATAGTAACAGCATCTTTTGGTTGAGAACCAAACTTTACATTTGTCAATGTTTTACCATGACAATCGATTTCATTAACATCTTGTAAAATACAGTTGTCCTTGATGTATTTTAGGTTTACAGCATCACCGTCTTCCTTTGGGTATCCAATGTCATTTATAATAAATTTATAAAAAGAATATCCATGTTTAGTTTTTTCCGGTATTATAGAATGTAAATATTCTTTATTAACTGAATCTTTATCATTTTTGGGATTTCCCACGTTGGTTATTCTATAATTTCCAGCATCATATGTTTGTCCATCTTTTAAGTTGTTACCCCATTGCAATTTTAAAGTATTTGAAAGTTCAGATGATAAGTACTCTTTAGTAATTGCATCAGAACCTTCAGTTGGTTTACCAACATTAATTAATCTATGTGATTTAACATCATAAGTATTCTTATGTAATTTCAATGATGTTGAAGTAGCTTCTTTTACTGTCTTTAAATTTGCTCCATCAGTATCTTCTTCTGGATCTTTAACTAATTTTAAACGTTTATTACTTATGTTATAGTCACCTTCAGGTGTTTGCGGTAATCCGCTTCTTTTTCTGTCTTCTCCAACTTGCACTCCTAATGCGGAGTAGCGTCCGAACTTGTCGACGCTCATGTTAGAACTGACACATTATATGCCTGCAACTCTTATATATCCGCGGGAAATTATACAATTATGCCGCGATTCCTGAGTTCGTCAATCAGAGCTACCCATTCATTATTTAAACCTGTATGACCAGCTTCCATGGCTTCATGCAATAGTCTCATTCTATCAACCAATTTATTGATATCGTTGTAGTAAATCACATTCGTATTGTATAGATTTTTCATCAATCCTTTACCAGATGTTGAAGTATCTCCTTTACTCTTTTTACCATGTTGTTCAAGAAGTGATAAATCCATAAGTGATAAAGATTTTCTTTTCAGTGGTTGTCTCACCGCTGGTGCAGTACGTAATGTTGGCAATTTTCGTGGAGGAAACAACTTTTTTATAACGATGTTATATTTTGTTGCACGTGAACGATTAATCATTGCATCCTTTGAGTAGTTTCTTTTATGAGCGTTAGTATTTTGTAGAATCTCCTTAAAAACACTTAAATCTTTGGATGAATATCTTAGTGGTATGTTTTTAAAAATTAATTCATATAATCCTTTTGTTCCTTTATATCTATGCTCACCAATAATGATGTAATCGTCTTGTGTTATTTCAAGCTTTGAATCGCCGATCTTCAATTCATTCCCATCAATTCTTGCTCCGTATACATGTGATCTACTCAAATTTGGGTTTGATTTCATGTCATGTAGCATTTTCATTATATATTTTCTTCCAAGAGGTCCATGTTGTAATATATCGCTACTCAATTGAGTTAAATTTGGAATAGATTGTTCAGCTTCAGGTATTGGCTGTTCTTCTTCCTTTTGAACAATTGGTTCTTCTTCTTTTGTTTCTTCTTGCTCACTAGCACTTGTATATGAATCATCATCTTCTTCTTTTTTTAATGCTTGTACTTCTTGTTTAGAAACTGGTAGTAAAACATCTCCTTCATAACGAGGTTTACCAATAGTTTCTGATATCTGTTTTAAAGGTTCCGTAATAGGTTTAAATGTAGTCTCTAGAAATTCTTCTCTTTCACTTAAACCCATCCTCAATGCACGATTCTTCATCCTAATAGAATCACTGAGTGATTTTATTTCTTTCAATAGTTTTTCTTGATTCACCATGTTTACACTGTGAAGTTCAACGTGTAACTAGATGTAGCATCGGTAGTTCAACGCATAAATACAAATTTATCCAACCCTATACGATATCTACCATTTTTAATATCTTCTTCCTTCATAATAACGAGAAAGCTATATTTCTCATTCCATGCTTTGCCACACATCTCTTTAAATTTTTCAAATGACATATCCGCATTTACATGATCATTATATATATGCTTTAAATTTGTTTCATCTTGCTTGAAGATAATCAACATATTTGCATTGTCTCTTATAAGTTGTTTTGGAATTTTACTGTATGTTTGACCAATGTAAATGCTATCAATATTATGATGTCTTCCCATAGCAAAATAATTCCTTATTGTGTCATGATTTTCACAAGAAACATCGTCAAATATAAAAATAGAAAATGGTTTTGCTTCATTTGGTTGCATAATTGTTTCACTGGCATTAAACTTGTAAAAATTCACTTCAGGTACACTTGCAAGTACTTTATCCAATAATTGATATTTTGGTTGTTGCAATGATTTTGAAAAAATGTATATATTATTAAAACGCAATCCTTTAGGATTAGTTATAAGGTTAAAAACAACATTAGTTTTTCCACAATTTGAAGGACCAGTTATTAGACATCTTATCGTATTTGGTAGTAATTCACCATGTTTTCTATGATTTAACTTATCATTGTCAACTGTCAATTCATCAATGTTATTGATATTAAATCGGTCTTTTTGTTGTACAATCTCCATCTTGTATAAAGGTTAAACACACAATGAGCTATTAAACAACTATACTAAGTCTTTTGAAGGAATCCAAGAGTCTTCACTTTTATCAAACCCTAACCACCGGACTTTAACCATATCCTTTTTCCTTTGTAAAATCTTCTCGACAAGATATACATCACCAACTGTTGATTTCAACAATTCGTGTCCGTAGAATCCACCTTGAAGTAATTCACCCTTGTTATCCTTTAATAAATAGGTTTCAGGTATAGTTGGTTGCACTTTATAAATTGTAAATACTTCATTAGTCCAATTTGGTAGATATCTTTTACTAAATACACCTTTGTATTTGCTTATACGAACTTTATCGTTGACCTTGAACTTCTTTGGTTGCAATTTTTCCAATTTCGGTGTTGTATTATTTTTAATGCGTTGTAATACAATTTTCGCATTAGCACTGTTTACCTGGATAGGTTTCATTCCAATGGTACAATGATATTTGTTGTTATACTGTTTTATAAGTTGTGGTAATATGTCATACCACACGTATGATCCTCGTTTTGAAAATTGTTTATACATCGCACCTTTCAATGTTCTATTGAATCTTTCAATTATTGAAGCTTTAACTTCAGAATTTGTAGAATAATGATTTATTTGATATTTCTTCATCAAAGCTCTAAAGTCTTTATTAAAATATTCTTTTCCATCATCGGTCTGTAGATGTTTAATTTTAAATTTATTTCTTTGTATTATGGTTTCCATAGCTTTTGTAACACTTTTACCAGTCTTATCCTTCAATGGTAAAGCGTCAGCTATTTTAGTAAAACAGTCTATAATTGTTAAAATATATTTAAATCCTTTGTTTAATTTACTGTGCGGTATCATTTCAATGAGATCAGCTTGATAAAGATCATTCATTCCTTTAATGATTGTACTTCTTCTTGGAAATCTTCTTCTTGCTGGTTTATGTAGTTCATTTACAATCTTGTCCTTCACACTTTCCATCTTCAGATGTTGCTTGTACACCGCTTGTAAAAATACTGATGCATAGAATAGTTTAATCTCATTTATATAGTTTGAATATAGGTCAAGGCCATTTCATATTAGTGTAAAAAAGAGGGAACATGGCATTGGGCTTGCCATGTCCCCTCTTCTTTACGGAAAGGAAAAAAGGAAGAAGGAGAGGACGAAGAATAGGTTTACTGGTCGATAGGGTTCAGGGAGTAGTGGCCGAATGGTAAAGTATTAATTTTATCTTCTAAAATATGGCGCTTGTCATCTTTGTAGCTTAATGCCCACTTTGTTTGTTTGACACTAAAAAGTTGATGATTATAACTTCTAATAGTGTTGAACGTTGCAGTTGTTTCAACATTTTCAAACAAACATCTTTTATAATGTTCAAACTGTACGTTCTTCTTCAAAAAAAAAGTTTTTATTCCTTTGGCCTTCTTCGTGACTTGATGTTCGTTCCTCTCATTTATGTACAGTTGAAACGAATACAGTTTGGACATTAATGCTACAATTTCCATCAACGGCACACCATTTGTTTCATCTTTAAATTTTCCTAATACTTTCTTGTTTCTGTCATAGTCGTAATTTGGATGATCCTTAGGATAATCGGAAAAGTCGAAATCATCTTTATATATAAAGGTGCGTAGATCTTCATACATGTCATTTGTTTTAATCCAGTAAATTAGTGCATCCGTATCCATATATGCAATACCAATGTTCTCTCTTCCATAATAGTTAACCATCTTCTTATAATGAAACTCGTACATATGTGTTTTTGAAATATCCAAGATTGACATTCCAAGATACAAAGGACGATCCATTTCAACTGACTTCTTGTTCATGGAAATAACGACTAGATTTTCATTAATAATTACAGATGAACCAAAGTTTGGTTGTTGCACCAATTTCTGTAATTTTACTGGATCAGTTACCAATTTGATATCCTTATGTTTCCTTTTGTTTTCCAAAGTCTTGCCAAATATTGCATTGTTCATTAGTTTAAAAAAATCTTTTTGAAAACTTGATGTAGCGGCAGCTCTTCTTCTTGTGTTGTTGTCGATGTACGGTTTTAACCAACAAGATTGAGAAAATTGTAGTACACGATTAATTTTTGTAATTCTCAATCCTAAGTCTAAAGCCTGTTGTATCATCCAGTAGTGTCCGACATACCGAGACTTGTCGGTTAAAGTCATCAATAATTTTGGCCATCTTCCAGTAGGGGAGATTTCAGTCTTTGGAAGAAGTGGTAAATCATAATGATGATCGTGAAGATGTTCAGGATATTCAAAATCGACGTCAAAAATGTAACCAGTTTCACCATGCTTCGGTATATCCATTATGTTTCCAATCGATTCTGGATCTATCCATTTGAAATTATCATATGGAAGGGGATTTGACATTGCCCATCCGTATAAGTTATTTGCATCGAAATAACCCAGGAATGTTGTTGGTTTTGATGCATCATAATCGGGCAGATACTTGTTATTCGCCTTAACATGTCTGGTTACACTTTGCGTCAATCCCCCTCGAACTCCTGATTCTAACATTAAAACCATATCTATATCAGTAAGAAGTTGTAATTTACAATTTGTTTCTTTCAACATGGCTTGCCATGCTAGTCCAGGTGAAGTGTATGAATGAAGAGGGTCCAATCCATATGCTGCAAAACATGTATTTCTAAATTCTTCCATTATATCACATAGTAAAGTTACATCTAATTTAACATAAAAATCTGAATATTCTCCCAATGTTCTAAATCCTAATTCGTTCCATACTCTACATGCATGATCATAGTCCTCTTGAGATATATCCATGTCGTAAAGTTTACTTTTGAATTCTTCTTTTGCTGGAAGTGATGTTTCATTAAATTTTTCTAAACTGTCTATGTAATCATATGGGAAAACACCTTTCCGAAGTACCAGATCCAGTTTGTCGCTATTTACAATCTTCTTTGTTTCGACAAAATCTTGTTTCCTTAAATTTTCAGAAAGTTTGGACAAACTCGACGGCATAAATCGGTAGGAATCCAAGAATCTTAGTTTGACATTTCCAACTGTTTTGGAAAAACTTATGAATTTTTCTGAAGTTTCAGCCAACACATCTATTGAACCATTGTCTCTTCCTAATTCAGGTATTATAAAATGAGCATCATACCCGCTGAGGTTATGCAGAACCACAGGAATAAATAGTGGTAAACGATAGCTCAAGTTGCATTTATTACAAGCAGCACCCCTATAATAACCTGTGAGGTGGTCATGATCTTTAACTTTATAATTCTCAATAGTAAAATCATTTTTGCACAAGAAACAGCGAGTTGCATTTTCATGTTGAATTTCTTCTTCTTCGTCCATCGGTTTCATTGGTACAATATTTGTATATAATCTTTGCATATTTCCAGCTATTGAATATAAGTGATCAAGAAATATTTTTTCCGCATTTTCACCACGATATACTAAAGGTTCTAAAGTTAATCCATATCTGTTTAAATGTTCTTCTGATAATGTTGATTTGACCATTAAACAAAAACTGTTTGGTTTGTGCATTTGATACTTGACACTTTTTCGAGCTTCACAATTTTCATCTTCAACAGGAATAAGGGTTGATTCAAAGTCTGCATACACAACTAGAGGGATACGGTATTGATGATGAACCTTTTGAAATGTAACAAATGCTTTGCTTTCCGAAGGTAAATTAATCTTTGCTTCATAATTATCGTTACATAACCTTTTGTGCTCTTGTAGCCATTCTCTTCCATGTACTCCATCTCGTTTAAAATTAAAACATCTCTTGCAAATTAACTTTCTGTGTCGATCTTTAGAAAGTTGCTTGTTAACAAGAGAGTCGAATTTTTTTATGTACACATAGTGAGACACATCACCTCTTGTTAGTAATAGTAGATCCGTATGATCTGGTAGCTCTTCTTTTGCCACACGTAAAGGATACACTTTGTTTGAACTATCTAATGCAAAAACATTAATAGACGTGCCAGGATTTTTCTTCTCAAATCTTGATATATCTTTTACAGAAACAGGGTATGTTATTCCTTGAAAATTGTACCTGTGTCTTTCATTTTCATATTCTTGGTTGGGTCTATGTGCATTTCGTAATACAAATTTTGATGTCATCGCATAGCGAAAACATTCGTTATCTTCATTCTTGACATTAATACAAGATTTTGTATCTTCAATTCTTTTTGGCAGAGGAGTGTAACTAGATCCCATTAGTCCATATCCATGTTTGTGAACCCTTATATCTAATCCTTCAATACTTGTAAGACTCCATCCGGATCCTCTTCCTTCGTGTTCCTGAATTTTGGTTAATATTTCTTCTATACAGTTCTCAACTATTAAATCAATGTCTGAACTTTCCATGATAGTTTGGTTTTTTGTTATGAATCCTCTTGGTGATAATTCTTCTTGTACATTTATAAACATAGCTTCTAGTAGTAAACCAAATTTAAGAAAGTTTAATCTTTTCAATTCTTCTTTTAAAGTTTTACTTACGATTGGTTTTGCTTCTCTAATAAATTCTTCTAGCTTTAAATTTTCATTTTGAATCTTATGATGCATTACTACTTTACCGGGTAATGCAAATACTTGTAGATTCGGTAAAGTAGTTGAAGATGTTGCTGTTATTTCATCTTGTTCATCTTGTTCTTCTTGTTGTTCTTGTTCTTGTTCTTGTTCTTGTTGTTCTTGTTTTTCTTCTGGGTTGTTGTGAATTAGTTCTTTATGACAGTCTAATAGAATTTCATCGTGAAACGATTCCTAACATTTATCGCAACGATACATGTTGAGACGTTTACTCTTCGAAATTTCGCCAAGAAATGAAATGGGCTCTTGCGTTCCTCCTTTTATAACGGTTCCCCCACCACTATTTCATCTTCTTCACTATCCAAGGAAATCAAACGTTTTGAATAAAAATATTAACCTTCTACAAACTAATTGTTTATTCCCATTGGAGTTTTAGTATATACTTCTTTATATTCAAGCTTTAACTAACTTTCCCCCACCCAACTAATTTTAGTTACTTTTAAAACCAAACACCTGCCCTCCAAACATCTGTTAGGACAGATGTTATGGGACAAATGTTGAAAGAACAAATGTTAGGGTGGAAATGGCTAGAGCACAGGCACTTGGTTCAACTAAATTTGCACATAAATTAACTAGAGTTGAACTAAAAATTCGCATAAATTAAAAGTTAGTTCAAAACTAAAATTCGACAGTGTTAAAAAAAACTAACAGTTCAACAAAAATAAACGTTAGTTCAAAACTGAAATTCAACAGTGTTAACCAAATTCTAACAGTCTAACAAATAGGTCAAGGTAATCCAATTTAACGCGAGAATGAGGAATAGAGCACTAAGTGGCATGTTAGTCCATTACCACAAAGTGATCTATTCCTCGCTCTCTATTTTACATCTATTTTTTTTGGTTTACTTATTTATATTAAAATGTTCAAATATTACTATGTAGAATGTCCATTCTTGCTTTTCAATTCTTCGATTGTTTTTAGCAATTGTAACAAATATTCGTTAGTTTTCACCAAAGTCTTTATTTTGCTACATCCAATTTCAATAGAAGGTATTATAAGTTGTAATTTTATAAGTTCGATCTTTTCTTTCTTGCGAATTTCTCTCTTTATTATGTTGTTCCTTATTTTTGCTGAAGATTTAAACTCCATGTTGTTTCTGCTAAAGCCACAATAATAAAAGTCTCTTCAAACAACCTGCATTTATACACATTCCCCCACCATTTTATAATCCCCACTCCTTTCCCCCTTCTTTATAGGATTTGAAAGGGATAGGGTGTAGGGTGGGGGAAGGGTAATTTTGTTATTACACTAGTTGTGCAAGAAAATAGCCGCCAGTATCTACACCTTGTTTGTAGCACTCCATCATAGATTGTGCCCACTGCCACATGCGGTCTCTGTCATTTGGTGTGACAAGGAAAGAATGACTATCACCATACAATATAAAAGAGTCAATTCGTACATAACATCCTGAGTCCAACCATTTATTAGCTTCAGCCATAAACTTTTCTATTGTATCAAATGGAAATTGTGGATCAATTGCTATGACTTTACGTTCTTCACTAAGTTCAACAGTATAATCATCATCGTTCTCATCATCTTCACTTTCACTGTCGTTACTTAAAGTGTCTTCAGATTGTTCAAAAACATCAGAAATTTCGGAAAAATTGAAATATTCATTCAGATGAGGAGGCATTTTGAAGCAAGAAATATTGTAAACAGCAGAGACGAAACGACAAGAGCGGCGTGTAGAAGAAAAATGAAGGGGTGACCAACGCTCGCTCCGCTTTTATAATAGTATGCAAATGAGGGATAGGAGCTGACCGTGACCAGTCATCGACCCAAAGGAGTGGGGGGAAGTACTTTTCATACTACTTGGATGGAAGTAGGTTAGTAGGTCACGAGACTTAGAGTGTTAAAAAATAATGGGGGAGAAACACAACGCTATAACGCATTGTGTTTCTCCCCCATTATTTTTTTAAGCAACAATTTGGAAAAAACTAAGTGAATTTACTGTTTACGCCCCCACCTTGTAATACGATCCTTTTTATCCCTGAGGAGAAAGTCTTGAGAATCTAAATTGTTAAATCTCTTCTCTTTACACAAATTCTCACAAACTCTAATTTTATATTTTAAGCCGTTACATTTTGCCAAAATGTGTTGGTGGTCAACAACACTTAGAAAAAAATATTTCAAACCTTTCTTAAGCCTCTCTCCTCTGACGGATATTATTTCAGGATCGTCTTCAACGGTGGGGGTTTCTGTCAGTTGTGGTCCAGAAAGATGTTTCACGACATGTACACGGCAAAAACTTTCGTTTTTAACACATTTCCTCCCACAAGCTGATCCTTTCTTAATTCCCCTGGTAAGCACTTCAGGGCAAGTAGTGGGACGGCTAAATGCCCTACGACGCTCTTCTTGTAATAATTGAAATTGCTCTGAAGGAGCAGGCTTAGGAGCAGGTTTGGGAGTAGGCTTAGTGGATTTAGTTTTATAATAGGTGTGGTCTTCAAGCATAGTAAGTGGTGGGGTAGGAGGCAATGGTGACAGTGGAATGACAGGTGTACTAAGATGATGAAGCAAAGTTTCAAATGAAGGGGTATTAGGACGGGGAGCTGGCTTCTGTGGAGGCGGCATGATGGTTGATGGCGGTGTAGAGTCGTTTGAAAGCGAAGTAGAAGGCGAAGGCGGCGAAAAAATGCTTCGAAGTTTAGAAGTCTTGGTAGGCGGAAGAATAGTGCCAGAAGTTGAAGGTTGGGATCCAAGTTGCTTCTTGTACCAGTCAGGAGGATTTTTCAGACGAAGAGTTTTCTTAGGTGCAGTAACAGCCGTAGTAGAAGTTGAAGTAGAAGTTGAAGTAGAAGTTGAAGTAGAAGTTGAAGTAGAAGTTGTAGTTGGCAGAGATGACATGGTTGTGGCTCCAAGTTCGCAGCGTAACGTCTGGAATCAGAATGAAATGTTAGCCGCAGTCGGTGCGTCTTTTATAACAATATGCAAATGAGAGGGGTAGCAGCTGGCCGAGACTGATTATTGACCTGGGAGGTGGGAGAAAAGGGGAAAGAGAAGGTATTTATTTTGAATAATTCGCATAACTTTTGACTAAAATAAGATAACCACATTCTTCTTTCACTAAAATGTTTGTCTTACATAGACCTTTTCAATGATGTATCGCTTGTCCAAATCCGTCAATCCATTATCAAGTTATAGCCATTTTAATTTTTCAGGTCATGACCGGTCATTCACCCGGAGTAGTGGGGGAAGGAGTAGGGGTAGGAGTGGGGGAAAGGAGGGGGGGGCTCCATTTTTTCGGGGGGGGGAGGGGGGGAGGGGGGGGGTCATTGACCCTTCCGAAAGTGGGTCAAGATCATTCAAGATTTATAATGATCCAAGGTGATGGGAACAGTAATACTGTTCCCACCACCCTGTTTGCCTAACGGTTCCCACTCCCAACCCACTAGTTACGTTCTGCAAGGGACATCGACGCAATTTTGTTTGGACCGTCCGGGTCTACCGTAACGGTCCGGTCCGGGTCTACCGTAACCGTGAATTCCAAGGGAAACTGGAACAGCTAATGCAGAAACGCAACTCTAACACCCACCCAAGCTAATCCCACCCATTATATTCCTAAACAAAATGCAAAAACCTAGTCCGCTTACCTACAATTTGCGGATGTCCCACCCCTTCTAAGTGAAGTTCAATGAAACTTCTGAATTTACAATTAATCTACCCCCTAACATCTAGCTGTAAGGCAAAACAACATTAATTAGTAGTACCAACACTTAAAACTAACAACACATCATTATTAAAAAACCAAATAATTCAACACAACCAAATACCATCATTATTCTTAAAATTAATACACCTTAATGCTAAACACCTCTTAAAATTAATACACCTTAATGCTAAACACCTCTTAAAATTAATACACCTTAATGCTAAACCCAACTTATAACTAACATCGCAATGCGCAAATTATTTCTTAAATTAAATACAACTTAAAACTAAACACACACACACACACATACCACATTGCATTAAAAAACGCAACGTAGTAGTAGAAGTTCAAATATATATAGGCCTACTATATATTTGAAACCTCTTGCTGAGTCGCCAACAACCTTTCGCTATGAAAGTTTGTTGACGACTGACGCTAAGATCAGGCTCGTATTGCTCCTCGGATTCTCGAGTAGTGGGGGAAGTTGTTTCACTCCAGTACAGTGTTCAATCCAGTCCAGTTCGCAGCAGTGTAAAAGGAAGGCAAAGGAGTGGGGAGCGGCGCATGCGCAACAACACAAAACCAAGGTTTGAGGTTAGAATTATCCATGTGCAGTAGCGCTAAAGTGAGTAATACAGGACTAGGCGCATGCGCATAGCATAGACTGATTCCGATCCGGAGAACTCGTTGCATGCGCAGCAGGTTTGAGGTTAGAATTATCCATGGCAGCTGCCATGTTTAGTCTGGTTTCACCACATAGAGTCAGCAACCGGTGGTGACCGGTCATTGGCCTAGAAGGAGTAGGGAAAGGTGGTGACCGGCCATTGACCCAGAGGAGTGGGGGAAGGGGGGGGCTCCATTTTTTCGGGGGGGGGGGAGGGGGGGGAGGGGGGGGAGGGGGGGAGGGGGGGGTCATTGACCTTTCCGGTCATTGCCCCAAAACCCCCTACTACTCTTACTACTCAGGTGAAAGTCGGTCATCAGCGGCAGCTGCCCGGAGTAATTGCTAAAGCTATAAAAACCAGGTAGTTGGCTCGGGCATCTGCCCGGGGAAGTGGGCCGCTGCTGGGCTATAAAACTAGACTGCTCATTTGCGCCGCGACCATTAACTTACTGGCTTTCATGTTGATTGCATCGTTATAGCTACTACATTATTTACGTTCATTTACTTCTAACCTTACCACATAGTGTTTCATTACTACATATTGTTTAGTTAATTCTCACCTATAACTCTATTTTGTTAGTACATGACATTCTGTTTCATTTATCTCTTTATAACATATTTTATTTCTCAGTCTTCTTTTGACTTCAACATATAACACACCTCCTGTAATGGTTGCGCAGAGTTTAAAATTGAAACTGTTGCGAACACAACACATATTACAAAATAATTCTAAACTTTCAGTTTCAAAGTCTAAAACTAATTTAAGTAAAGTAAGAAAGCGGTACAGTTTTAACCCATTATACTCTTCAACAAATTCGCGGGTTAATGTTGATGATAGTATTATTCATGACATCTTGCGTTATATGTTACACTTCAACAATTTTGAACTTGTTACACCTATCGACTGTGTTCAACAAGTTTTTTTTATTTTACCCCCACTATTCCTTATATAAGTGCTCTCACCACAATTCCTACTTTATACTCCTCTATTCTCTACAGCTGAGCTAAGATTTGAGGTTAGAATTATCCATGGCGGCCGCCATGTCTGGTTCAGTTTTACCACATAGAGTCGGCGACCGGTTATTGGTCTAAAGGAGTGGGGGAAGGGGTGGTGGGGGGAGGTTGCCGTTTTATAAGCCCTCTCCCTAGGCGGTGCTTCTCATTCGATCGCCAACTTTCAAACGATAAACACCTCTCCCATGGCACGAATCAATTATCCCGCTATCACCAACTACTTCAACTTAAAACTATTTCTGGTGATAGTTGGATAGAATTTTTAAAAACTTACTCTGGATGACCTTGACATATTTTCCACATCCCAGTTGTAAGTTTGAATTTCAATTTTAAACTAACTCTTAATTTTTCTTCAACTGTTAGAGTTTCGTTAACACCGACGAATTTCAATTTTAAACTAACTTTTAATTTTATGCGCAAATTTACTTCACCCTAACACCAACACTATCGCCATCTCCACCCCAACCTATATGGCATAACATATCACTACAGCATCTGATATATACCCTCTGCCCCCACCGGAAGCTATATGACATGGCAGCTGGCACCAGCTGCCCCGGCAGCTGCTCGGCGGGCAGCTGATCTGTGCCAGGAGTGGCTTTTTCCCACTACTACCTTGGATTTTTTAATCCCTTAAAACTAATGTTCAATGTCAAACATCCGCTCCGCCTTTAAATATTGGTCAAAAAAGATTCATCTTTATGTAATTTTAAAGGAAAATTCAATACATAGGGCCCGATGAAATAAAAGTTTTATATTATTGATTGTTTTTCTAATAAACAACAAAGTATTCCCATTTTTTGTTCGAATATGGACGCTATTTTTAGTAGTTTAATATCATAAATAGCTGTGTAACCAAGATTTTTATTTCACAGAGCCCTAGGGTTGTTTGTCAATGAATTTTGTGACAATAAATAAATCACCTTTAAAACGACAAAAATGAATCTTGTTTTTTAAAATAACATAAAAAATATTAAAGGTGTCGCAGATTTTTGAAATTTAAAATTAGTCTTATGGGAATAGAAATCCAAGGCGGCCGAACTCACATCAATGCTTTGCTTTTGCGCATCGGCAAGTGATAAATAACAAGGGGTAAGACGAGGGACTAAATTAATTTATAGAAACCTCATAATGGAATGAGAGCATCAACGGTATAATACAAACCCGATAGCCTACATTAAAATCATATTATTATCGACATATTAGTATATATATCCACTATACGTAATTGCGTGGTGTGGTTCATAGCATATTGTGATGGATTCAAAGACCATATCAATCGCATTTCGTAACCATTTCGTAAGCCTATACGAAATGGTTTTTTATATATACTTAATTTAAGTAAAATTACCTGGAACAAACGTTTTGTTGTTCTATGCCATATCATCACATAGCTTTTTAAATTCAGAGATAAATGCAAAACCCGACGTCAAAAGGTTTGTGTGTAGATGTTACAGTACGGCCTCACATTTGTCGTGACGAATAACAATTGTAATTTAGATTATTTTTTATTTTTCCATATCAGTTAAATAGTAGATTTTTGCTTTTAACGTTTCTTTGCGGAGCTCGGCTCCGATCGACATACATAGTTTAGCACATTCAGATATCACGTCGCTTTGGCCGAGCGGCCAATCAGAAGCGACCTGATCGCAAGACAAGTGGGGGACTTAACAATGGAAGGTTGTAGCAGTCAATAATAAGACGTCATGTAAATAAATTGTCCAAAAACTATCAACTCCTCATTGTTTAATACCATTTTGTTCTCGTAGTATCTTCAATTCTGTAATTACAAATCTTTGATATTTTAGGTCTGCTCAGTGTTATGTAATTTCCGCTCCCCTTACAAACTTTCAGGTCTGCTCCCCGATTTAGAGAGCAGTGGTGGCAGTGACATACACCCCAAGATGAGCGGGGGGTAACATAGAAAATTTTTACATTTAGGTTTATGATATGGTTTAATGCAGGTTTGGTTTTAAGTTTGAAATTTTTAAATTTCCTGCTTTCTTATCTATAAGGTATTATTTTTTTGTGTTGTATTCCACAGGTATATTAAATAAAAAAATAAATAAAAAACACCACGGTATGCGTACATTAAAGCTTTTGCTGTGACTATCCTACAAACCAAACTAACTTTCAGTAAGGAATTGTACGTCAGATTTACTGAAGAGAAAATAAAATATTAAATTTTTTACAGTTACAGTAACTTACATACTGAGCAGGATATTATTTTTATGGGACTGAAAAAATGTTTCAATTTGTCAATTGTTTCGCTGACTACTGTTTGAAAGTCAGTAAACTTGATGGGCTTATATTTATAAAAAAAAAAAAAAAAAAAAAAAAAAAAACTAGCTTACCCGGCTTGCCTTGATATGCCAATCAGAGAAATTTTTTGCCCTTTAGGTAAGTTTGCTTAGCTCACTCGCTGCAATTATATAATATCCTCTTGTTTTGTTATTACCTATCTCCCCCAACACCTGCTACTCCTCAATACTTAAAATGTGAACAGCTGTTTGTATAATTAATATTCATAAATGTAATTATATGTTCAAGTAGAAAGATTTAGCTTTCATGAGAATAACATGGTAACTTTGAAGATGTGTGGCAGTGACTCCATGGAGAAATCCAATTTTTTCTTTCATAAAAACCTTCTCCTGACAATAACAAACACAACAACAACAAAATAGCGAAATCAATAAAGCCGTTCACGCGTGATGCCGTGATTACAGAAATAGGGATTCATTATTATAGATGTAGGCCTATTAACAGTAAGAATATCCAACACTTTAAAAATTAATTAGTTATTCGTTTAAAATTAGTTGATTCGTCTAGACCTATTATAAAAAAAGTGTTTACAGAATAGTTACTTAAATAGATTCATCACCAGGTTTTGTTAAAGAAAATAGTTTTCGAAATGAAAAAAAGATTACCAGTAAGTGGTTGAACACTTTACATTTGTGACATTTGATTACAAGACACCATTTCAATAGGTAGACATCGCAGCTCATATTGTTCGAGATTTTGCCCGCTCTGACATTCACTTCCCGTGACTGTCGTTTACTATGACTGACAGATAAACGGGTATCGAAAGTTGAAAGAAATTCGATTCCACCAAAAGAAATATTTGATATTTTGTTTCTGCAATCTTCTTAGTTAAAAACAACGAAAATATTAACAGTAAAGTGTACGAAGAACTACAAATATTTAAGGTATCTACGAAAAACTTAAAAATGTATTCCGGGGCTTATTTTTTGCTTTAAATTTTCAAACATGCAATGTTTTACTTTTTTTTACTACAAGGTTGTATATACAAACGGTCTAGTTAAGTTATATTTTTTTAACTTACCTTAAAACATTTTATTTGACGTACCATAGGCCTACATAAGTTTTCCTTGGTAAGGAAATGCATGTGAATTTGTATTAGACGTCCTGATCACAAATCTAAACGGGTTTCTTTTACCTGGCAAACTACCAGATCAAGATGTACACGATTTAAGTAGTGTCGTAAAATAAGATGCCAGTGATAGATCATTCTCTTGTGATTTTGTCTAGAGTTTTTAACTACATAATGACTATGTGTAGGACAGAGTGATGAGAATTATAGGATTAGAAGTCCATTGTTTCCATTACTCTAGGTTTGCAAACCTTAAGAAAGGTGTATTAATGTGGAGACTTAAATAAATATTATTACTTCTAGAGGTTTTTATTTGAACAAATTTGTCCGAAATAAGAGAAAGTCGTCAAAATGTAGCATATTTAATCTCTCTGTTATTTATTTTAAGAAATGAGTTCACTTTGCCGACTGTTAAGTTTCATTTTAGGCCATTTAATAGTTTGACTACGGCTGTAGTCGAGCAACGGCAGGTTACAGCGGCAGATCCCGGTTTGACAGTAAGCCTGGCTGTGAAGCCTGGTGACAGTGATGCGGTGACATCAAACCTGACACGTCATCACTTGTTGCTGTAAGATTCGACGAAGATATATTGCTGCTGAGCTTTATATTGTTTGTAGTGGGAAGGTATTAATTTACTTGTAGTTTTCTTAATTAATTATTATACACTAAAAAATTAATTGGGAATCGAATAATCGAATTTTATGATCTGTTTTAGGACTAATACCGCTTTAGCTGTACAAAGGTTGGTATAGAATCTTAACATTGAATTAATGATTTTTTATTTACACTGTATTTTAGTCAGAACTTCTATGGTAGGCAAACTACATCAGGTTTGCCTACCTTTTGTGAACTACATAATATACAATGTCTTATAACTGAAAAAGCATGTTATAAATACCGGGTGTCCCCAAAGTCTTGCCCGGATTTCATTAATTTGCTGTATGGATACCATTGTAGTAGTCACACGCATATTACAGTTCTTGTTTTCAAGAGAATTTAATTTTGGTTTTTCCTTATCAATCTGTTAACCTAAACTCAGGTGATTAACAACAATGCAATTTACTCACAATGCACTACTATAGTAGAAATCACGAAAATAGTCCGATGAGAGGCGATAAATTGTTGCCAAATTGATTCTGAAACACATTTTTAAACCATATTACACATGGTAAAAATGATCACAAATGACAACATTGCTGGGCGAGAGGGGGTGAGGGGGGACACAGCTTTTTTAATTTCCATCGAACTATTTTCGTGCATCTTACTATAGTACAAATCGTGATGGCCCGAAAAAATGGGCCACCTCTCCTCCTTCACCATACTTGACCTAATCTGGATTTTTTACGCAGGAGGTTGTAAAAAATTTTGTATATTCTATCCCAGTTCCTGATTTAGAAACTCTAAAATAGAGAATAATCAGTGTTGGGGAAGCTACTTTTTGAAAGTAGCTAGCTACAGCTACAGCTACATTTTCAAGTAACCTAGAAGATGTACAGGTAACCGAAGACGCACACATAGCAGTATATTTAGTTTGTGTACAGCTGTAAAAAAACTTAAGAAGACACCTGTTCATTAAAACTGAAATTAAAACGTTATATTAACATCAATTGTTTTCATACTATTTAATTTCTTTTTCAGGCCAAGACTTTATGAACACCCACTATAATAACTTTATAGTTGGAGCTATTTACAGTAAGAATTAAAGTGAAAACATTTAAGATACATATTTTGGTTTTCCTGTTCCAATATACGATGTTTAGTTAGTAATTCAAAGTAACATTTGCTCATTTGGATTGTTTGATTAGGTTCAGTCCATAAAGGTTTAATTCTCACCTAGAAAACTGCCAGGCTTGTACTGATCAGAGAGGGCAAAGGTGATCCTGAGCTGCCTTAATCCCACAGGCCTCTCTGCATGTTGGAAACGAAAGGGAAGCTGTCCGAGAAGTTGATCCGTTCCCACCTGGATTCTGCCCTGGAAGCTACCGGAAACTTATGCCCCCGTCAGTACTGCTTCAGAAAGGGACGGTCAACTATCGAGGCTATCACTGAAGTCCAGAGAGCTGTGGTGGGAGCCGAGAGCCACAACCATTTCTCCCGCCGAGTAGTGCTTCTTGTTACGCTTGAAGAATGCCTTCAACTTGGCAAGGTGGGTCGATATGTTGGATGCGCTTCGCAACACCTTTCGCGTTCCTGCATATCTGTTGCGGCTCATCGAGGATTATCTCAGCTCTCAAAGCCTGATTTACGACACAAGTGACGGAACGTAGACGATGGAAGTCACTTCTAATGCCGCGCAAGGTTCAATATTCGGCCCGGATCTCTGGAACGTTGCCAATGACTGCCTACTGAGGCCCGAGATGCCTGAGGAAACTACTTTGATTGGGTACGCCAATGACGTCGGAGCTCTCATTGCTGCATGCAACGTTGAGCTGGTCCAACTAAGTCAACTAAATCACACAAGAATGCGTGTGGTCAACACCTGGATGTCCGATCATGGTCTCTCGCTTGCTCTCAGTAAGACGGAGATCGTGATCCTCACGAAGAAGGGGATCGACACCGTCGTCCCATCCCGAGTTGGAAGGGCGGTGGTCCAATAAACCAGTGCTGCCAAGTACCTCGGGGTTATGGTCGACTCTAAGTTAAACTGGAGGGATCAGATCTTCCGTACGGCTGACAAGGCCACTAAGGTAGTCACTTACCTTAGTAAGCTGATAGCCAATGTCGGGGGTCCCCGATCCAGCAGAAGACGTCTATTGTTGTCCGCGGTCCAGTCGGTGCTTCTTTATAAAGCATAAGTGTGGGCAGATACTCTAGAAAAAGAGTTATACAGGTTGCATATCACCCGGTTCAGTGTCAAGCTTCGCTCTGGGTGTGTTCCGCGTACCGAACAGTGTCCGGAGCTTGCTTTACTGGTGGTTGCCGGAGTCATCCGTGTCAAGCTCTTGGCAGGAGGGAGGAAGGAAGGCGATTTATCATAGACATGGCGAGATCGGCAAGGGCACGTCAAGAATAGAAGAGCGCTCCGGAACCTTCCAGCAGTGGCAAAACAGCTGGGAGCACGAAACCCAAGGACGATGGATTGGAGCAGGTCCAACCATGGGTGGAACGGCGGCATGGAGAGGTAGACTACTACCTGACTCAATTCCTGACAAATCACGGCTATTTTCGGTTGTACCTGTGCGCGAAGGGCAAGACCGGTTCACAGGACTGCACTTATTGCCCGGGCGTTCCCGACGATATGGAGCACACCTTCTTCCGCTGCCTCCGTAGAAAAGGGCCCCGCCTAGAGGCCACACAAATTTTTGGTGCAATTTCGATGGACTCGGTCTGCCAAAAGATCTTGGAGGACGAGGGCTGCTGGGATTGTTTGTCACAGTACGTCCGGGGCATCCTCCTTACAAAAAAGACTGATCGGGACCGCTAAGCGGCTCAGATTCCCCTGACCGTTCGGCTGGTCAAGGAAAGAGCCCAATGGGCTTAGGCTAATTTAGGCCTAGCCTGATGTAATGTAACAAACATTCCAGGTTAGAATCCTAAAGAGTAGAGGAGTTTTTAGTGGGTATACCCGTTTTTAGGGGAGTCTCACACTACAGACTGGCCCCTGTGTGCGTAATGCATTCTTACTTCCTCTCCCTAAAAAAAGGTTTAACTCTAATCTAAAGCTAGGTTTACAGGTGAGAGTTTTTATTCTCAGAGTTTCGTACCCTCAGGAGGTACTCACAGAATTTTTTATACAACCAGCGAATCTTCCAAGATAGTTAATCCTAGACAGTTTTCTGTGAGTACTATTTTTTATGAGAGTATCTAACTCTCCGAGAGTGAGAAACTATCATGTGTAAACCTTGCTTTACTTCATACGAAATAGATTACTAGGGAAGAAAAATTCTAAGCTTAAAAGCGAAATATAAAACTAATGAGAAAAGGGCAGATTTAGTATTAATGGTGTAGTGTAAACAAAAAAAAAAAAAAAAAAAAAAAAAAAAAACTAACCTAGTAAAGTATGCAGTATAAAATAATTATCTCTATTACAAATGCTTTACGATCAGTCATTTGTAGTTAGTATCGCATTGGATGTAATTCTAATGAAAAAAAATCTGTAAGAAAGAACAGATAAAAATGATACTAAGGAGAACCAAAATGGTTTGCCATAAACATGTCTACAATCAAGAGACTAACAAATTAGAGCCACAGTTGCTGAGGTAGGTAGTTAAAAGTTGAAGTGGTGGACTCTCCAACCTTAGCGCAACTCCCACCAAACTACGGGTGATGATAATTAATTGTCTTCAAAAGAACATTTAAGCTTATATATTTATATTTTATAATGTTCATTTACAGTCGACGAGGAAAAAATATACATTGTTGTTAATGTAAATAAGAAACCCGGTAACCATGGTTATAAACTTTGAGCCCAGGAGGAACATTTGAATTTAATTCCAGCTTTATAACGGGGCATTTATTGGACAGCTCAAAATTTATTCTCTAGTACAAGTTATAGTAGTTTTCATCACTAGGAGCAAAAGAGGGTCTTTTTGGTGCGCAATCATGTTTTAAAAACGAGGTGCAGACGAGTTTTCAAAAACGATTAAGCATCAAGAAGACACTTTTGCTCCGAGAGATGAACAACTTTTTTTTATCATAATGCGAAAATTATACTTTTGATTGTTAAAAATATTAACTGTAAAGTTGTATTTTCGAGGTTATATTTACAAAGTAAACATTACCTCTAATAACACTGCATATTATGCAGTGTTTACATTTCTGTTATTTACAAACAATGCTTTTCTTAACATTAGAATTTCAAAATTCTGCTCATCAACATAAATAAATCAATAGTACTAGGAATACGCTCCGATGTCCGTCCCGTACGAGAATTTTTACTCACTTTTTAAGTTATTAGGTGACGCTTTTTATGATTCTTTTTTTTAGGGAGAGGTGAGAAAAATGCATTACGCACACAGGTGGCAAGCCTGTAGAGTGGGGTTCCCCTAAAAAACGGGTTTACCCACTAAAAAACCTCCTCTCCTCTTTAGGATTCTAACCTGGAATTGTTTATCACATTACGTCAGGCTAGGCCTAAATTTGGCTAACGCCGGTGGGGCTCACTCCTTATCCAGCCACTCGATCAAGGGATCTGGGCCACTTCGCGGTCCAGATCGGGTTTCTTTTCCAGGAGGATGCCCCGGACGAACTGTGATAAACAATCCCAGTTGCCCTCATCCTCCAACATCTTTGGCAGACCGAGTCCACCGAAAATGCACCAAAAATTTGTGTGGCCTTCAGGCGGGACCCTTCCCAACGGGGGCAGCGGAGGAATGTGTGTTCCGCATCGTCGGGAACGCCCGGGCAATAAATGCAGTCCGGTGAACCGGTCTTACCCATCCGGTTCAGGTACGACCGAAAATAGCCGTGAGTTGTCAAGAATTGGCCGCCGTTCCACCCATGGTTGGACGTGCTTGATAAGTCGCGCAGTCCATCGTCCTCGGGTGTCGTGCTCCCAGCTGTGTTGCCACTGCTGGAAGGTTCGGGAGCCCTCTTCTGTTCTTGCCGTGTCCTTGCCAATCTCGCCTTGTCTCTGATAAATTGCCTTACTCTCTCCTGCCAAGAGCTTGACAGGGATAACTCCGGCGACCACCAGACGGCAGGCTCAGACATTGTCCGGTAGGCGGAACACACCCCGAGCGCCGCTCGACGTTGAACTCGGGTAATGAACTCGCAACCTGTACTATTCTTTATCGAGAGCGTCTGCCCACACCTCTGCTCCATAAAGAAGCACGAACTGAACCGCGGACATCAACAGACGTCTTCTGCTGGATCGTGGAAGCCCGACATTGGCCATCAGCCTACTAAGGTAAGTGACCTTAGCGGCCTTGTCCACCGTACGGAAGATCTGATCCCTCCAGCTTAACTTGGTGTCCACCATAATCCCGAAGTACTTAGCAGCACGAGTTGATGTGACCACCTCCCTTCCCACTCGGAACAGAACGACGGTGTCTATCCTCTTCTTCGTAAGGATCACAATCTCCGTCTTACGGAGAGCAAGCGAGAGACCGTTATCGGACATCCATGTGTTGACCACACGCATGACTCGGTTCAACTTACGTTGGGCCAGCTCAACGTTGCGTGCGACAATGAGAGCTCTGACATCATCGGCGTACCCAACCAAAGTGGTTTCCTCACCGTCCCTTTCTGAAGCCATACTGACGGGGGCATGAGTCCTCGGCAGCTTCCACGGCAGAGGTCAGGCGGGAACGGATCAGCTTTTCAAACCGCTTCCCAGCCGTGTCCAACGTGTAGAAAGGCCTGTGGGACGACGACATCTCGGGATCACCTTTGCCCTTGCTGATCAGTACAAGTCTTGCGGTTTTCCATAGGGAGCCGGAAACACCCCTTCTACCAAACAGGCGTTGTACATTCTCAACGACAAGTCAGCATTAATTGAAAATACTTTCTTTAAAGCCTTGCTGGGAATCCCTTCCGGGTCAGGAGCCTTGTTGCTCTTTAGGGAGAGAACGGAGGTTTCCATCTCCTCGAATGTGAAGAGTAGAATGTCATATAACCGTCCAAAGTCAACCGGCGTACATCATTGGCCTAGCCTACAAATAAATACATACAAAGATGATTTTAGCTAAGACCTCAAAACAAGCAAGTAACTTAATAATAATCATGCTTACAATATTAAAGGTAAATAGATTGAAGAGCGAAAAAACAATACAATTTAAAATCCATGACTGCAAATTAATAAAAATCAAGTAATGTAAGTATTGTAGAATTACGCTTACTTAACACTTAATGCATATTTTGTTACCTGAGACATAGGCTACAATGGCACAACACATTATAATTAGTTGTTCAATTTCAATCTTTCTCCCAAATAGATATTAGTTGTATCCCATAAATTAGTTAATCGCATAATTCCGTACGACAGCAATTCATTCCACATCAACATGCCTATCTTTTGGTATATTTATAACTTCAACAAGTAAACATCAGGGTTGATCTATTTAATTTAACAAATAGGTCCGTCAAAATATCAATTAAATTTTATTTAAAAACGTAACATAACGGCGAGCAGATATAAACAAGAATTATGTTGTTTTCAGCATACACAGCGACAACTCAGCTGCGATAGGGGAATATAAACTGATCATAGCAACTACATTAGTCAAATCATGTAGCCTAAACAACTAAAATTCTGTCAAAACTTCCGGAAAATAAGCTTTTTTAATACTTGAAAATAATTGCTCGATTATAGTTTATTACCTAGTTTAAAATACTTTAAAATACTTTAAATACTGAGAATTTCTTTGAAATCAAGTTAGTAATAAAAAAGCCTTTTGGGGGTCTAAAATTCACCTAAGTGAAATTTAAACTCGATTGTATAGAATTTTATACTCTATGTTCCATAGAGTAAAAATTCAAATATACTTGGCAAACCGCTGACTTTTCAGTACTAGGACCTGAAAAGTTCTCCATCTGATTTTTCAGTCCTAGGACAGAAAAGAATCGGTTTTGGTACTATTGAGAGAACAAAAAACTGGCTGATTTCGTGCAGAATGATAAAAAATTAATTTGTATGTATGTATGTATATATTTATCGTATGGATATCATAGTCAGCTACCAACTTAAGATAATAATAATAAAATAAATAAAAGATTTTCTGTAGTGCAAAAGCACCTGCGTAATATATCTGCAGTAATGCTTTTACACACACTTTCGTAATGCTTTTACTTTTTTTCGTAAGAAGTCATGATGAGAACGCTCCAATTTTCCGCAAGAGGGTAATAATGAAAAGGGCATCCCAAATAACAAAGAAAATAAAAATATACAAAAAACTATGAAACAAATATTGGAAGACCAGCGGTGACGAAGATTGGGAAAACTATAAAAATGTATGGAACTCGTTGAAAATATTTGTGTGCATTGAAAAGAAGAAATATTTGTCCGAAAAACTTGGAAATAACAAGTTTTTGGAAAGACTAATGGCATCAATTCACGATTAGAAACTACCCAAAATGAAACAAACAGTTATTTCCAGACATTTTTTTCTGATATAGACGCAATGATAGAAAACAAGTTATTTAAAAACAGGAGATTTCGTGAAACTTCATTTTAGACCTGACAATGGAGATGAGATAATATAAATAATAAAAGAAATTAAATGTAGTGCAGTGGGTAGGTACTGAATTTCGATCGATATGTTCCGATCAGTGAGCGATCTTGGCTACTACACACCTTGTAAACGAGTCACTGAGAGAAGGGAGATCTCCTAAGAATTGGATAAATCCACTTCCTAGAACTGTGAATTCAGTGTTCAACTAAAACCAATATTGATACTGTCAGCATTTTCAAAAATTTTGGAGAAATCTGCTAACCATCAAGTGATGCCTTATTTGAATTCTGATCTATTAAAAAAAAAAATTACATCCTGGGATTAGAAAAAAACCACAGTAAATGCACTGAATTTCATTCACTGTGAACATGTTTAATGATTTGTGAACATGTCTAAACAAGTGAACATGTTTAATGATTTGTTCAAAGCCAAAGATGAGGGTAAATACGAACAGTAGTTATGCTGTACTATTCACCAGCTTTCGACTCAATCTCTCTCTTTTACTTGCAAAGATGCACTACTACGGTTTTGGGAGTGGTTAATTGGTTCATGTCATATTGGATCATACAGTTCAGGTCACCAGGGTTGGGAATGAGTCGTCTGATTTGTTTGTAAAGGACCGAGGTGTACCCCGAGGTAAGCTACCTTGGACCTATTTTGTTCAACCAGTTCATATCTGGAAATATAAAATGTTCAGAAAAAAATCCATTACTTTTTGTTCTGCCTCAGCCGCTGTGATCATGTTTAAAAAGGCCTTACATCTGCCTCCTATGGATGCCGTATGTAGATTGCTGACTTGCTGTTTTTTTCCACAAAGCTCTCATTGTTGGAGAGCCTCAGTACCGTTGACAAACTCTCCTTTCGATAAGCTGTAGTTTTATTAGCACTCGGCAAGACACTCCTCCATTTCCCAAGGATCAGTCGTGAGGTTGGCAAAAGCTGATTGGCCTAATTTGGTCCGTCATTGTACAATGGACTCCCGGCGAGCCTTAAAGAACAGTCGCTCGTCGCGATTAAGCAGAAAGTATTTTTTTGAAATTGATTTACTACTAGGTTAAGTTATTGATTTTTTTATTTATGTAACTTAGCATTATGATGAACTTGTTGGACGAAAGTTATTTTGAAAGACAGTTCTTAGAGAAAATTTTTGGATAAATAAAGACATTTATTTGTATTTATTTTTATTTATTCATAAGAAAAGCAAAGCTCCTGGCCCCGATGGATTTCCCCTTGGGACATATTGATTTAGAGGTTGAGCTTTTGAGGAGCGGTCAACTATGTCGCTTTTTTGCCTCAAAGGCTCGCCCCTTATTTTATGGCATCTGGTTATTTTGGCAAAAATGTCCCTGATAAACGGGAAACCGTCTTTAATAGTCTTATTGAAGTTTCGCCAGACTAAGAGAGTTTCACTGGATCTTCTTTACCAGCCTGACTGCCTCTCCCATGGTGTCTTCCACCTATTAACATCCTCTTGATGTTGCCTCAACATCTGAAGCTCAAACTGAACCCGCAGCGGGCTACCATTAGGAGAGATAGCACTTGCCTCTAGGCCAGAGATTTCGGGGGCAGCCGGTATTACTTCCGTTGGTAGTAGCCAATGCTGACTTCTTTGAAAAAGGTGCAGGCGGGGGGGATGTCTTTGCATGCTCCACAGAACTGTTGCCTTTAAATTTGGCTACCGGCAACTTCTTGTCTCGGCGACTCAGAGGCCTCTCCCAACTAAGTTCTAGTTTTATATCTTTAAATTTTGGTACTAAGTCCAAAAGAGGTGTGTTCCCGCTCTGTCAATGGCGTTGTTTTTGTTTTGGTCCGCCATAATTTATCTGAACCGATACATCTCCCGATTCATTGGATCAAGAACGGTGACCAAGATTGGAGGTCCTCCTCCTACGTGATCATTGTTTGAATAATTCCAAGTACGAAGATAAGACAACCGAGCAATTTGTAGGATTGCTATTTTATAGAATTAAAAACAAAAGAATCAGCTACAATTATGAAATCTTGTGCTAACCGTAAATCCGTAGAAGTAAAATATACGTGTTACAGTAAACGTGGGGTTAAAAATTTAATCTTAGGTGCAGCGCACTTAGTCCTACAGGCTCGTCTTTAGGGTGAGTGAGTGGAGGTAACGAGCTCATTTTGAAAAGACACGAGCATTTTTAGTTTTGGAATCCAAGCGTTACGTCTGTGAATATTATTATAAAAAATTTGTTCTAAATTTACCGTTATCCTCTTCCAGGTTTATAAAATGTATAGACATCTCAATATAGCGTTGCTTACTTAAAAAGAATTGTAAACAGAAATAGTTGATGTATATACTTAAAATATGAAAAGTTTATTAATTTAAATAAGTTTATGTTCAGTAAAAATTATAAGAAATATAAATGGATTAAGGTAATGGAGTCAATTATGAAACAAAGTTTTGTTTATAGTTCTATTAGCCAACAGAAATTTACATGTATGGCAACCAATTGTTATTTTGGTAATACGATGAGGTTTACACGTTCATACATTCATTACAGATTTCATGGCTTCCCTTAGTGTTTGTTACCACTGCATTTTACCCACACATTAAATTTGTATGAGTTGTTAATGTGTTATTAAACGACTGTAATATTATGTCTGTCTTATTGACTTAAAAGAAGACTCGGGTAAAACCATGGAAACCACGAGTAAATTTAATGTGAACTAAACGGCATAAATTGAAATAAACAAACCACGGAAAATATCATAACGCTGCAAACACGTCTATTATTTTAACATGCGTTGCTGAGATACAGTTGTTTTCCATCCCCACAAGGAAATTTTACAAACTAATCAGACTTTTTGTAAGTAATCAGCTTTTTGTTAATAATGTATGAGCTTTGGCATTTACCTGTGGTATGAAATTAAAAAAAATACTAGTTTCTCCCCCTCGGCTGCCTCGGCTTCCATTGCGTTACTCGCTATCAGGTTTAGCTCGTTCGCTACGCTGTCACGCTCACCCTATATAAGTATTCGCTAAAATACCTCAAATTGGAATTTTCATTGAATTTGTTTCGTAGCAACCAATAAAAAAAGATAAAATGTATTTTCTGATTTTTTATATAATTATTTTATCTTTGATGAAAAATATTCTTTTGAAATAAAAAGTATTGTATGTATCTTCTGATACCTCCAAGAATATGTGTACAAGGTTTCATAACATCAGTTGAGTAGTTTTCGCGTGAAAGTTTAACAAACAACAGGACATTTTCATTTTTAATATTAGGAGGATATCCGAGTCTTAATCATTCTACTGGAATATAACAACTATCTAACAGGAAACAATATAACATGGCATAAAAAATTACCTATTCACTAAAATTGAATATTCACATACACCAGATTAATATTGTTACTGGGGTTTTTTTGCCACAATAATAATTGTTTATATTGTTGCCTGAGCAAACCTCAATCATAAAAGACGGATTAAATAAGAGCAATAGCTAGGTAGGTAAATCGTGCGTTTGTTTTGTGAGCCAAAACGGTCTCGATCAACTTTTTAGCATTGGTAAGATGCCAACTAAGTGAAATGAAATTATAAAAAACTGTTTAAGATTCAGTTTATTCTTGAAAATAAACTGAAGGTCGAGTACATTTAATTTTATATTTACTTTTGGCATTTTTTCTATTGGAAACACGTCATTAGGATCGTCACAGTATTACAGTAACATATAATTTACGACCTTCGATACCCCACTTTGCTGACGACATTTACAATTTACGACAAACGGCTGTACGTTGCATTTCCTCCTTAATGTTTATAGCAGGAATCAAATCTCTTCGTAAATCTCTTCGATGTCATGTACGAAAACCTAACTGGCTGGGTAGCTGAGTGGCGATAGTGCTCAACTTTGAATCCAAAGGTTGCCGGTTCGATCCTAAGAAAAATTAGTAGCATTTTAAAGGTTTGATGCTGCCCAGTTGCCGTTTGTCATTGGACTATTAATTAACGATTCTATCTAACACGTCGGTAATGGTATAAATAAGACCGGGGTTTGGGCTGTTCCCATTCAAAACACTATGAAACGCCTCAGACGTAAATGTAAATATATAAACTGTAAAACATTTTCCTCAATATCCTAAAGTCTGTTTCTGTTGCTATTGTGTTTCAATAGCGTTCACCACCTTTAGTTCCAAACATTTTTTAAATTCGCTGAAAAAGGATATGTAGTGATATGATTTAGATGCGTATAAAAGTCAATTGAAGATAGATAATTATTAATTAATTAATTTATTTATTAAATTTTAATTAACGTGCGCTATCTGTACACCAATCTGTGAGAAGTTCTTTGTCTTGTTTGAGTTTTTTAACCCGTTCTACCCGAAGTTTTATCGGCTGTAAGTTGTACGATTCACTTATCCCTCGTGTTAATGTTAGGTCTATACATATCCAGACTAGATATCTCCTATCCTTGATAATCCACACAGATCGGTTTCAGGCTTACGTTTTGGTGGGAGGAGTTGATTTACATTTTACAAAAAATGCTAGGCCGAGCAAACATCATTGAGGTAAGCGATCGAGTTTCGTCAGATATACATACATTTCTGTGAACTTGATTAATTTGCAATGTTGAATCCCACAATCGCTGGTAAGCTAATTCGAAATATCTTTTTCTACCTCTATGAATACAACGGGTACTCTAAAAAACATTTATTTCTTTACAAATGTAGTCTTTGCTATATACCGGGTGTCCCCCCCCCCGTATACCCCCTTTAAAATCTACGATATTAATTATTCACAAAAACAAATTGTGCCATTATAGGTAAACCGGTTGCGCCCTATCCATTGATGATCATTTCAATGTACAGGGAAATAACCTACCCAGACCGTAAGTCTTTAATTTTAAATACGAACCCCCACTTTTTATGTTATTTTTGGATTCTACACATAATTTTAAGACTAATTTGTAATTTAATGTGTATCCCTGATCCTAACGGTTTGGGAGATAATGGAGGTCGAAGTTTGATTTTTTCAAATAGCAATACTATGGGGCAAATTGTCATATCCATCAACACTGAAACTTTTACCTTTAACATAACTGCCCAAGCATAAAAATATCTTATAACCTCATTTTAGATAATATTTCATAAACAAATATCGATTTTCACGTAAGTAATTTTAGTTTTCTACACATTTTAAATAATTTCCATCATATTGACAAATTCATAGGAAAATAAAATAATTTATGACAAAACTAATAATTTATTATTCAAAAGTGTTTCAAAGAATAAGCTAAGGCATTTTTATGCTAGGCTTTTTTAGTTTAACGGGAAATTTACAGAGATAATGGATGTGAAATTTAGCCCCATGTTATTGCTATGGGAAAAAATCAAACTTCGACCTCCATTATCTTCCAAACCGTTAGGATTAGGGATACACATTAAATTGCAAATCATTCTTAAAATTATATGTAGAATCAAAAAATACCATAAAAATGGGGGTTCGTATTTAAAATTAATGACTTACGGTCTGGGTGGGTTATTTCTGATACACTCTGTACATTGAAATTATCATCAATGGATAGAGCGCAACCGGTTTACCAATAGTGGCACAATTTGTTTTTGTGAATAATTAATATTGTAGATTTTAAAAGGGGTGTTCGGGTGGTCTGGGACACCCGGTATAAGCTAACAAAAACAATATTAATTTGTGGGCAGGTGACTACAAGAAGATACACACTCCGCCACAACACTTGATAACGCGGAACGTTTTTAATTGTTTTTGTTCCGCGAAACGTCGTGCAAATGTGTATGTGTGTGAAGTCCACTCTGTGTGTTTTTCCATGTTTTGTGTTTTTCTGACAAAGACTTCACGTCTAGCATCACATAACGTTCTTCAATGGTGGGCGCTGCTCAAGAATAAAAGTAAAATACATACTCCTCGCCAACAATACAATGTAATTTAAAAATAAAAGAAAAAAATTACGATAGATTAATATTGTTAACCACTTTCCCCTAAGTAGTATTACTGGGTTGGTAATATTTGAATATAAACCCCTGTGGGTGATTTTTTAAAGGTTGTAATTAATAATAGAAATGGTCAAGATCAGTGGTTTCTATCCCAATCATACAGTATAGCATCTGATGAAATTCGGTTTAAATCAAACTGGGGAAATTGAGTTACAATTTCATACATTTTGTTTACGTTGTTTGAGAAAAATAAATTTTGCATTTTTCAATATTAAGTAAAAATTAACTTTTTAGCAATACTCAAATTTCGCCTTTACTGCCGGATTCGGTATAATAATGATTAGTTCTTCATTTCATATAATGTCCAAATAAAAAAACCCATATTGAATAATGCCCCTCATTTTAAAGATACGGCAATTATGAAACAAGAAGGATAGTGGAAGTTAAACCTGTCTCAACCCAGTTGAAATCTTCAGTTACACTACTCGTTATCTGTTCAACATTTAATTGACTGCTACTTTAAACTGGGTTGAGTTAGGGACCTGTACTTCTCCTTTTACAAAGTCCTTTAAATATGAAGTCTATCGGCAGGGCTCTTTATTTGAAAATGTTACACTTCCTACTAAGTTTTATCAAGTTTAGTAATCAATCAACACATAAAAATCGCAAAAATAGCAAAATCCTTTATCTATTAAAAAGACACTCTAATGTATAATTTGGATTCAATAAACTTATACTATAAACTTACTTGGCGTTGTGACATTACTTGTTACAGTATTCCTAATTAATGCCCTTGATACATTACTTTCCCCTTATCTCACCTGTTACCGTGAAATGCTATCATCTGTCTGTATCGCACTCTGTTTTGGATACTGCTTCTACAATAACTTACTTCATCTTTTTGTCTAAAGAAGGCTACCTTTCAAAACATGTTGGGTTTCGGTACACTCTGAGGCTAAATCCATACGAACAAGACCTTTGGAAATCATCCATAAATATAAACATTTTTAATTTTTTGCTGAGTTCATACTAGTGAGTTACAAATTAACTTTAATTTCTTAAACGTAACCAAGGCAACACAAAAAATGTCTCGAAAAACTACTTTTAAAATAGTAACTTACTTCTTTAGGGTACTGACTGACTATTTGTGATGTTTCAAAATAAAATAGGCTATTGGAAAATAAATATCTTAAGATTTTGTATCCTTTAAATAAACATTTTGTGTTCCTTGTAAAAATACTACTTGAGACTTTTTTTAAATACACCAGTACCGTACTACTAGTATATACTACTACTAATAGTATTCTTCTGATTCCACCTTCTTGTGCATACTAGTACTGTGAAAAACAACGCTCACATCTCTATTGCATTTTAAGTACAAAATTGTAAATGTTACTTATTACTTATTTTATTCCAGTATTTTACTCCGATGGTCATTAAACTTGTTAACAAAGATATGATATTCCGTGTGGTTTATACACACGTTGAGTCAGCGTCAGAATATTAGAAAATGTGAATAGTCACAGTGGTTCATTGTAGAGCCATCAATATGATTGTCAGTGCTGAAGATTATTAACAGCACAATTATCGGCGTCAGCGCCGGGCGGGGGCATTCATGGTCCGCGCTCAACCGCCTTCATTGCACCGTCCTGTGTCGCGTTCGGCTGGAAAATCAAACTCACCAAACCACCGATAATTTGAACTACTACATTCATTACTATCATTCTGAATATATCCTATAAAGGGTTATTTTTAACTATACTTTTGTGTGAGTGTATTTATTTTAACTTTAAAAGGCACCAAAGCACTGAGTGATATTTGAGTAAATAAACAGTTAAAAGTTTATTCGAGTAAACTAGGTTAAAAATATTTTTACTTTGTGTATTTCAAAACCCTATCTTTTACAAAGCTCGTAGGTTGAATAAAAGTGTTTACAAAATAACAATAACACTAAATGCGAAGAAAGAGCCATAATAAACAAGACCCAGAAACTGCAGGGGAGGACCATTATGGGGTGGGAGTGACGGGTGGGTGGGAGGGGCGGGGGGGGGGTAGTCAACAGACTGGCGGATTCGTCTCAATAAATAGTGTTTATGGGGCGGAAAATAGTTTTTGTTTGTTGCATTACTAAATTACCCTAACTTTACTAGCGAGAAATTGAAAATTAATTTACATCCTCTCATCCATGTTTGTTTATGTTTTTATTGGTAAAGTTACTATTAGAAAATTATGGGATGAAATCTCGTAATATATAAGAACATAGTGGCAAAACCTAGTGAATCAGAAAGAGGTTTCCTAAGCGTGAGTTTATCAAACCACTAAAACAACGATTATGTCAAATTAAGAAAATGGGAATTTAACACGTACTAGTCTACTTGTTGCTCGAAATCGAGCAATTTATTTTGATACAATAAAAGTAACATTTAGTTCTAAATCGATGGCATCCGACCAATCCAATATTGTGAATGTAATCACAAAAAATTACACGTATTTTATAGCTGTTGATTAACAGATGTTTAAAATGTTCAACCCAAACCCAATGTTATTCTAATAGGAAAATTTCAAATTTATTCTATGTCCGATTTTCATCAATTTTTGGCGGAAACGACTACAGACCAAGTCTTACCCAACGACACCAAAAACTTGAATATCGGTTGAAAATTGTAGGAGTTCTCAACACAAAAAAACCCTTAGCGTATTAATTGTCTATTCGAAGAATAGACCTAGAGTGACTCATAGTGCTAATTCTTTGTCCGACGATTACGCTCGATAGAAGTAACAGATTGGCCTCAAATTTCAGTTGAAGATTCTTTATGCAACTGTTAAGAACCCTTTCGTTGTTGAAAGTATTTGGTTGGATATTAATAAAATAATCTTAAAATGTGACTTTTTAATTTTTCCCATAAGAAATGCATTGGAGACATTTTTAGTGGTCGGTGCTGTGTTTACTTTTTAGCAACGTCTTTGCGAGTCTTAACAATCAAGACTGAGACCTTCTGATTGGTATATTGACCGACTATATTCCAGGCCAGTCCAAATTATTGGATTCAGAACGGAGCGAATGAGCGGAGTGAAGTAGTCGCATGCATAAACATAAACAAAGTTGAGGTTATGTGAAATGTCATATTGTCGGATCCAATTAAGTTTAAATTTAATTTGAGTAACGAAAATCAACTACATTGTATACACAACTAATTAATGTCTTTTCTTAAAAAAGTGTTTTATGAAGTAAATTGAACAGTAAGTTCTAGATTGTTTTATTTCTTGACGTTGACAACTTTTGGTAGGCAAAGCCTTTTTAGGGCCAGGCAGGGGTCACTTGTTTTATTTCTTTGTGCAGGTTGTGTATCAATGTGTATTCATTACATTTTGGATTTTAGTGGGTATCGTACACCTTGAAAAGCAGTATAAATCATGAATTACAGAAGAATACCACAAAGGCTATGTTTGTATCATTCCTGTTACTTTCATAGTGTAGGCGTAGGCTAATTAATTCCTTTTTGAAGTAGGCCTAACTCAGAAGCGCTAATTGGCAAATTGTGAATCTACCAATATGTTAACCAAACCAATTAACTGTAACAATTATATTCATATAGACCCTATTAAAATTAATTTAATTGAACATATTTTGCTTTTCAAATAAACCAAAAGAAGTCCCGGTTGGGTAAGTAACTTAATACGGAAGACAACTTGTTGTGGGTGTTATGTGAAGGACTTGAGGCTTAAGTTACTAGGCTAATGTTTGGTGTAAAAAGCAAAGCTTACTTGACATGTACAGTAGTCGAATATAACTTAATGAGGATCTCTGCCAGTTACCATAGGTTATTTCTAAGAGTAGGCCTAATTGAGAATGTTAACATATGTTTTTAGTGGATAATTAGAGTCAGGCCTAGATAGATCGGTAAAAGTTTAATATCCTACTCCATAGTTTTTATCAATGGTTGAAATTTAAAAATTGCAAAAATATTGCTATTTTATCGATTATGCAATCACATGATACAGTTACGATTTTATTAAATACCCTGATTCAGTGTTACAGTTCTAAAAATGTCCTGCGACAATAAAACAAATATACTGCACACAAGTAACCGAAAATAAACAAAACAAGTACAAATTATGGCGAAGCTTCATTAACCGAGTCCACCGTTTTTATCGATGTGGAAATTTTTATAGGCCTATTGCGATTAAAATTGTGCGTTGAAAACAAATCAACAAAACAATAATATTGAATTAAGAAATGTATCATAATAATAATATAACCTAACAGTCTAACCATAAACCTCCGTCACTTTTATTGACAGCGATGTTTATAACAACAAAATCAATGGTGATTGGAAACATTTCAAACGCATAGGCTTTATTACCTCGATTACATTAGCCAAAAAAATACCTTTCTGATTCGTATTTGGCAGCATTTGTGTGACGCCTCTTTAGGTCTAACGAAGTCTCCTTCTTTTCACAATTAAGATACACCTACACAATAAACTTGGTTAGTTTATTTTTTGTTTTTCTTTGATAATGTTACAAGTTACATTAGTTACAATATTTACTTGTTTTTTTTCAATTACTTGTTTTCAATAACTTAGGCCTAAATTTGTTTTATTGTCAAATGGTATGTTTAATTATATTATAACAAAACTATCAGGTGATAAAATCCTAAACGTATCGTGTAATTGTATTGTATAAAATAGCAATATTATCGCAATATTGAAATTTCCACATCTATAAAAATGTGGAATTTTCCACATCGATACACATCGAGGCGTAATGGTGGAGTCGGATAACGAAGTTTCGCCCAAATTTTAAGTAATATAGCCTAATTACATTAAAGGAAAACACAAAACAAACTACCTATAAGTTTTTATTTGTAGGTCTTAGTTGTCAAGAGATGCAGACTTCGTAATATAGCGTCGTCACACAAATATGCTGCTAAATACGAATCAGCAAGGTATTTTTTACCAAATTGTATCAAGGGAATATGGCTTTTAAAAACAATTGATTTTGTTGTTATAAATATTGCTTTCCATTAAAGTGAATGAGGCTTATGGTTAGATTGTTAGGTTTGATTGTTCGTAGGCCTATATCTTACCTCAATATCGTTGTTGTGGGTACAGTTTCATACAGCGCCTACACTACTATTGAATGAAAATATATATCGATATTTCAATTGAATAGGACTGAAAATTACTGTGTAAAATACAAAATTTAACTTAGCATGACAAAATTTACTCTAACAAAAACTAACATTAACCTCAACTAAAATCTATAAACATGAGGAACCATCCTAAGCCCAGGAAAGTCCACATTTAAGTAAGATACATAGGTAGGCCTAATTGTTCTTTTGTTCTATGTTTGTTATTATGTCATTATGATTAGTTGTGTTTTGGTTTTGTTGATATTGATTATGTTAGGTTAAATGGTTTGTTTTTTATTAAAGCCTAAACGTGGGAATAAAAATCTAAACAAAATAGGGGTACGGTAATTACTAATTGTTATCGTATAAAGTTATTATTTAGGCTAGGTATTGATTGATTTGGTAAGTTTGTTGATATGATAGATATATCCATCAGATCTATAGATATTTCCATTCAATAGTAGTGTGGCTTAATGAAACTTGTTGATTCTATTGATTTCATCGCACAATTTTAATTGCAAAATCAAAATTTCATCCATTGATAAAAACGATGATAAAAACAGCCCGATCAGGACCAAATTTGGTAGAGATGTGTAATTCTACCATTATTAAGATGAGTTCATCGCAGTTATTGACCTACCGGAAAGGGTACTTTTTTACCTCAAAAAAAGGTTTTTTCGTTTTTCATATGTAATTTTGCAAAATTTTAAATTTTTATTTCTACCACAGGAATTAGCTTGAAAAAAACACTCGATATAGTACATTAAAACTTTTCTATATATCCATTGGTTACCGGGATATTAAAAAGTCTTAGTTTAGCTTGGTAGGACCTACATGGTATTTACCTTCATTTGGTTGAGATCCATCTATTTATGTTTAAAAAATCTTGGTTTTTAGCGAATTTTCCTGTAGGGAATACGCTATTACGGTAGTAGTCACGGTAAGACCTACGCCTGGGACCATGTTACTTTTTTGCTTTGAGGTTCCCAGAAGCCATAAACTCCGTTCGTTTAAATTCATATATTTGTTTATACAGGGTATTTTTTAACTGTGCCACTATTGGGATTTTGTAAAATATACATCTTACAGTAAACTTTAAAAGGGGAACACTCCCTTGTTTTTAAAGAAGTTTAAAATTAAGTAAATAAATATTTTGTAAATGGTTGCCATTTTTCAATATGGCAGTCAAATAAAAATTTTTTAAATATGAACCCCCAATTATAATGTCATTTTTGGATTTACCACGCAATTTGAAGATTTTTTCTTTCATTGACATCTTTCTCTAAACTTAATGGTTAGGGAGCTACAGGCAGTTGAAGTTAATTTTTAGTCCCATAAGAATATAACATGGGGCTAACTTTAATTGATTATTTCTCCTAAACCATTTAGTAAAATAAAATAATCTTATGAATAAAAATGTCTTAAAAATATTGTTTTAAGATCATATTTTTCATAATAACATCCATTAAAAAAAATTTATTATTTGTCCGTCATATTGGGAATAAGTTTGTTTATGCTTAACTGACCATTTTTTTGAGTGGAATGAATATGTATATCTATACAAGCTGTTTCCCATTACGGCTTTGACCCGTGATTGAATTCATTTGATTGGTAATTAAGCTCGTTCGCTACGTTCACTCGGGCCATCAGGTTTATCTCATCCGCTACTCTTACTCGCTGTTACTCTCACCTTATATATAAGAAATCGCTGGAATACCTAAAATTATAATTTTTCATTGAATTTGTTTCTTAACAACCAATAAAAAAAGACAAAATATAGATTTTCAGATTTTTTCAAACTATTATATGCCCTATGGGTCAGAGCCCTTTGGACAGATTTGCACCTTAACTACACACAAACCATCCTTGAATAATGCTGATTAATGCCTGAAAGTTTCATTGCAATCTGTCGAGCGGTTTTGGAGTCCATAGGCAACATACATACATACATATTCCCTCTTTTATGATTATAAGTTAAATGTGTCCGTGAACATGATAACTTTGGAACGAAACCTCAGATTTTGATCAAATTTGATACTGGGGTTTAAGGCAGCATTTACTTTATCGAGTTCACAAACCAGAATGATCGGGCGGTGTTAAGAGTCTGCACTACCTTCGCCATCTCGGCAGTTTGTCCCATAAGAGCAATGTTAAATTTGAAACATTACTGTGAGTTTGTTTTTCCAGAAAATTTCAAACTTAATGTCATTTTAAATGTTACCATAGTATCTAGTGCTTGATAGAAATTTAATTTAAAAAAAAATTATCCACTCGAATAACGAATAAAATATAAACATATTTTACACCATTTTTAAACCACTTTTAAACAATTTTTAGTAGGTTTATTGAAAATCTATCCACGTCATGCACTTCGCTATTCCCTTATGGTGAACATTTTCAAGTTTCATGCAAATCCGATGTAAATTATTGAAATATGGTGTTTCAAAGACAACAGTAATTTTTTGAATTTAACATTGTTCTTATGGGACTAAAAATCCAAGATGACGCAGGTAGTGCAGACTCTTAACAGGGTTTTAAGGGTTTTCTAAATCGTAAAAAATAGGTTTTTGGCTTTTTTGGCCTTAATTTATCAAATTCCACAAATTTAACCTGTACCATTTAAAACAGCTAAATAACAAACAATTTAGTATTTTGAATTTTTGATCTGGTTAAAAGCTCAAATGGTTATGCAGAAAATCCAAAAATAAGTTTCCCATGTTATTCTTAGGGAAATAAACAAAACTCTCTATCTTTCTTATTTATTGGCATAGCTTGATAAAATTTGGTATGTAAATTCACTAGGAAAGGTACAACTTATACATGCTTCCAAAACCAACATACTCACCCCCATGGTATTTGTGGGTAAAATAAAAATATCAAAATCTGTAGGAAATTCTCTCAGTACGCAGGTCTGCTGCGACGGAAGTATTTGTTATTATCATGGCAGCAAACCTGCATGCTCTTTTTCCATGTCAATCATATGGAGAATAGGCAAACTCCTTTATTTATAAACTTATACTGTATTGATGAAACTTGGTATATGGCTTCATATGGTCAACATTTTTTATTTTCAACAACATCCCATGGCAGTAAACTTACATATACTCATTCGTATGGTGTTTATGGTTAAAATACAAAATATCAAATTCCTTTCTAAATTCACTGAGTTTAGCAGGTCTGCTGCGATGAGGGTATTTACTTTTAGAAAATTTCCCAATAGGAACTGTAGCTCTTTTGAAGATCTTCAAAAAACATCTCACAGATTGTTCAGTTGGACCAACCACATAGTCACTGGACCTTAACTTAAAAAATAATAAAAACTAAATATTTTTTTATGCAATTAAATTTGGTTTTGAGGTTTAACATAAGGCAGAGTCATATGACCAAAACTGTAAGTTTGTATAAATATTTTCCAAAAATATTATTTAGATTTTTTATAAGATCTGTTGTTTTGACACTAAACGCTCAAAATCAGGAAAATGCATAATTAAAAATGCTTTAAATATCACAAAAATATATATCGAGAGTTAGAGGTGAGAAATATAGCAATTAGTCTGCAGTAACAGTGTTTGTAACCTGCAGTACTCTATTGTCGAATAAAGACAAGCAAGGTCCGAGCACTTAAGTACGTGCTGGGTGTGCTTAACTCCGCTCAACTCTGTTCGCTATGGTTCGCATCGCCATTGTTGGTTTGTACTTGCCTGTGCTATATCTGGAGTCTTTGCACGAACCCAAGCATCGTGAAAGAATCGACCCAGTACACTCTCTCTTAAGTTTGCTTTTGTTCTGGTATCGAGTTGGGGTTTGTCTCGGTGTTTATTCTGTGTATATCGATCTCTTTGGTGTTACTGTAATTTATAACTGCTTGTTATTAATGAAGTGGTCAAATGAAATCTTGTTGAGTTCCTTGAGTATTATCATACATAGTTGAGTCCACACATTAACAGCTGTTTGAAGATAAATTCAAAGTGGTAGGTACGTGATGTTATAAAAGTAAAACACTTAATCGTCCTTTAATTTTAATTAAATTCCTGCAGTACACTATCCTTTAAGCAAGGCAAGCAAGGTCGAGCAGATAGTGTTCTAAGTGAGCTTGACTCTGGTTGACTTAGTTCACCATGGTTCGCTTCTCCAGTGTCGTGCTCGCCTGCTTGCTCCATCTGCGGTCGGTTTTTGCACAAATCAAAGGACGCGAGCAGACCCAAGCATTCAGCACGAATCCACCCAGTGACCCAGTACATACTGCCATGAGGTTCTTCTATTCTGGTCCAAAGTTGGAGTATGTTGGTTTGTATTAATTTCTTTGGTGTTATTTTATAACTGCTTGTTATAAAGGGAGTGGTGAAATGAAACCTAGAGTTTCTTGAGTAGGCCTATTATCATCCGGAGTCTGTGTTGTGGGGCCCGACACATGAGCACATCTAAGATATACGCAATCTGGCAGATGTGAGGGGTTGTATGAGGGGTAAACGTAATCATGCTGTTACTGAAATTAAATGGAAAAAGGATTTGGTAATGCCTAACTTCACTGCTTCACTGTTTGCCTAAGTGTTTCGAGATCAGCTCATACAGTGACAGCGATAGTGTATTTCATGAGTTCGCTGAGCGAGTTAAACCCAACTTTTGCTCCAGCATTTGCCCAAACAATTTGGCGATAGTGTACTTAAGGCATCACAAAACCATCAATTTTAACAAGTAACCATTAAGCTATTTGAAGGAACTTGAAAATTAAAAAAATAATTATTTTGAATTTTTAAAACTTGTCATAATTGGTTACAGAGAAACCCCTAAATACATTTACCATGTTATTCTTATGGAAACTCAACTCAAAACTGTAACTCACTTTCTTATTGGTAACATAACCTCTCAAAATTTAGTACCGGATGTACTATCCGGTGGTTAAACTAGGAAGGGTTAAACCACAGATAACCGATAGATATCTGTAGGTTATCTGGCGTAACCTGTATTTGCTTACAACACCCATATGTTGGCAAATTTACCTACCTACCTGCACGCTGTAATGGGAAAAATAAAATAAATACCAAAACTTTATCAAATTCAGTATGTACCTCTAATGGGAAGGGGTTCCTTTACTATCTGTGGCCCATCATGGCTTCGGGATTTTATTTTATGGATAACAAAATATCTTTAAAGGGTAACAAAGTCTCCTTCTTAAGAATTCTATTGAAACATTGACGTTGTGTTAGCGAAGCCCTGAAGGGATTTTGCAGAACCTTAGCTAGCACCTATTATTAAAGAGCACTGTCCACTTTAAATTTCAACTTGCTAAGATCTATGGCAATTTTGAGGTTCCGTGGGGCGGAGCTGTTAACAAAATTTGCAAAACCGTTTCATAATGAGCACCAATGAGAAAAATGAAAGTCCTTTACAAATGGTAACCCTGCAGTGCTGTAGGCCCTACAATCTTTGAGATCCATTGTTTCCTTGATTCACATTTAAAAATTGGCCACAAGGATAACATCATATTTTTTTAGCCTTTTGGGGTAGAATCATAAAGAACTTAAAAAAATATATTTTAAAAATCTTTTCTTAGTGAACACCTATCAGCAAAGAGTGACTATTACAAAAGAACACTATTTGGCCCATGCCAAATTTCAACTGCGTAAACTCTATAGTAGTTTTGACAGAAATTTTGAAGGCCTGTGGGGCGGAGCGGTGGAGCCCTGAAGGAATTTTGCAAAAGTGTTTCTTAGTGAGGACCTATGAACAAAAGAGAGTGTCATTTCAAATTTCAACCCCATAGGCCTCAAAGTAATTTTGAAGTCCTTTGGGGTGGAGCCCTTAAAAAGCTTTTCAAAAGCGTTTCTTAGTGAGCACCTTTGGGCAAAGTGGATCTCACATTACAAATGTCAACCCCTTACATCATCAAGTTTTTCAGATCAATTGTTTCCTAGATTTATATTATTATATACAGGGTGTCCAGCTTCCACCTTTACAAACTTTTACAGGTTATTACCCACGTCAAAATAAGCAAAAAAGTTCCTATAAACATATATCCTAAAATGCTTCGTTAACCCGCTAGCCGCCATTTTGTTTTTTACACTAAATAATTTTTATATCCGTAATGGATCATTGTATTAAATTAATATTTGGCATGAACCTTCACTATAACAATACCCATTTTCAGTAAAAAAAAATATTTTTTTCCAATGTGTATTTTCAAAATGGCGGCAATTTTAAAATTTTAAACTCAAATATCTCAAAAACAGTAAATTTTATAAAAATGTTACAAGAGACAAAAAAGTTGACAAATTAAATTATCTAAACATTGATACCAAGTTTGTAAGGACCCAACAACAAATAACAGAGTTTTTGAGATTTTTCTCTTAAAATAACCTAAATTGGCATTAATCATAGTGCAAAATCAGTGTTTTTCTGCAGGAAAACCACGATAACTCCTTTATTTGTTGTCGGATCCTTACAAACTTGGTACCAATGTTTAGATAATTTAATTTGTCAACTTTTTTGTCTCTTGTAACATTTTTATAGAATTTATCGTTTTTGAGATTTTGAGTTTAAAATTTTAAAATGGCCGCCATTTTAAAAATACACATTGTAAAAAAATAAATTTTTTACTGAAAATGGGTATTGTTATAGTAAAGGTTCATGCCAAATATTAACTTAATACAATGATCCGTTACGGAAATAAAAATTATTAAGTATAAAAAACTAAATGGCGGCTAGAGGGTTAACGAAGCATTTTAGGACATATGTTTATAGGAACTTTTTTGCTTATTTTGACGTGGGCAATAACCTGGAAAAGTTTGTAAAGGTTGAAGCTGGACACCCTGTATATACATATTGTATACAATATATTAAAAATTGGCCTTATGAATAACGTTAGATCAAAATCAAAATTCTGTGCTGGGGAGCCCTGATGGAATGTTGCAAAACCGTTTCTTAGTGAGCACCTTTGAGTAAAGAAGTTCATGCCAAATTTCATCCCTCTATACCCTTTGGTTATTGAGAATCTCTGACTCATGAGTGGGTGATATTTGACAAATATATAGTATATTTATGTACAACACGCCCATGGTAGCAAACCTACATCCTTTTGCCTATGGTGTCTATTGGGAAAAAAACTGAACTTTGATCGAAAATTACTGAGTTTGCTGATCTGTTGCTACATTTGTAATATCGTCACCGCATCAACCGTATGTACAATAATTGTGCAAGTGGGCATAAATATTCATAAATTATAATACTGTATAAAAGATAGGGTTTTGTGACTAAAGATGGGTTATGAATGACCTCAAACTAGTCACAAGTAGTGAAAATTTACATCTGTAGGATAAACAAAACAATTTTGGTAGGCTTAAGTGTGTGAATATTCTTGAATGTTCTCTGGGGTGATAGGCCTAATTAAAAAAAAATTGTTTTGTGTACATGAGGTAAGCAAACTTATTTGTACTATCCTAAATAATTAAAATACTGTAAAAATGTTTAAGACTAATCGTAGTAAATGCATATAAAACAATGTGTATGACACAAATCCATTAAATTAAAAGTAACTACGAACTAAGTACTGCCTAACTAGGTATACAATGCAGTTATCTGCTTGCAATATTGAGCGGAGCGACTATTTTTTAAATCAATAATATCAAATGTTTTATAGGTAATTCAAGTGAGCTCGTTCGCTACGCTCACTCGCTGTCAGGGTTTAGCTCGTTCGCTGCTCTCACTCTCCATTTGGGTCACTTCGTTCGCTACGCTCACTCGCCGTCAATTTAGTTCATTCGCTGCGCTCACTCACCTTTTGGGTCGGCTCATTCGCTGCACACACTCTTCGCCAGATTTAGGTTGTTCGTTGCGCTTGCTCGCCACAAGTCTGCAATACTCTAATAATTTTTGACTACGCAGGTTTGGTGCGGCGTGGTATTATATGTTTACAAGATATTAATGGTGCGTCGTCCAAAATATTGGGTGGAAGGTATAAACAAACCACTAAAATAAACAAAACAACAATTTCACAAAACTACTGTATTCTTAAACAGCTGATAGTAACAGTCTGCAGTTAAATTTGATCCTTATAACAACTGTATAATCAACACACAGTAAACAAACCAAATAAAATATATCTCCTATTAAAATAACATGGTAACTTTAAAGGGCCGTAGGGCAGAACCCTAATGTCCGATTTGGACCATTTCAGATTTATACCTTCCCATAGATGGTTACTACGAGCAAAATTTTGTGAGGATCACTTCAGTCGTTCAGGAGGAGTACGTGTAAATAAAAAGCCAAAGTGTGGTATAGGAGCTTCGCTCGCTCCGCTCAATTATAAGAAAAGTGAGTTTTTTATTTAGATATATATTTTTTTATTACGAGTGATTTTAGTTGTTTTTGAAACTATTACAAAGTGGGATTAAACTTTTTGAATGTGACAATCCCTAATGCAAAATTTTAAATTTCTTCTTCGAATAGACACTTACGGGAGGTACGAGCGTACTCCTAGTTAAGTATAGATGATATAAAAAGTTTTGAGCGTGAGCTTTGGTCTATCGACGGGAAAATAATGGACCAAGAGAGCCATAATGCTAAACTACAGGACTATGGAGGATTATGAATTTTTAAATTGACAAGTCAGTTGATTTGTGTTCGGGAACAGTAATAAAATGTTCAATAAAAGTAGAATAAACGATGGACATACAGTGTTTGGCTTAAATAGTAATTACTTTCGGAAGAGAATGATCTAAAGTTATTTAGTTCAAACTACTTTATAAATATTAAGAACAAATTCAATTATTTAGGCTTAGTACAGTTAAATGCAATGTAATATGTAATAATTATAAAGTATAAACAAATTATAAATATAAATGTAAAATAAACATTAATTTAAATGTAATTAATGTATAAATACTATGTAACTTTTCTTAGAGAGATGTAGTACATAACAATTAACAGAATCCTTTGTTAACTTTCATTTAATGGTCACAATACAGTTTTATTTTATGAGTGATAAAAATTATACACTTTATTAAGGAGCTAATGTGGGCATAAACGTATGGGGTTGTAAAAATAATAGTTTACAGTACCTTCCCATTTCCTTTCATCATCAGGAGATCATTGTTACAAAGTACAATTCATTTTATTCTTTCATCAAACCGAGAGGCAACATGGGTAAATATGGGATCGTAAGCCTGCAGTTGGTGACTGATTTATTTATATAATACTCAAACCTTGTGCGGAGACAAGGCAAAGAGCTGAAATTAACTAACTATAAAATGTAAATGTTACTAAGAATACTTGCAATTTAAAAAAAGTTACTATTACAGTATACTTGTTTACATACCGTATAAGTAAAATTTGAGGTTGCATCATCTATATCTATCTATCTTATAAAAATCGGGAATCAAGTAATCAATATATGATTTATAGTTTTAACTTGTAGTTACAACGATGACAACGTATTATGGTGGCTCGTCCGCTGTTATGTCGATGTCGAGCAGATGATCGCTTTGTCTGAACCGTGTTGTCAGCACACGGAACATATCGGTGCCGAACTTGGCCCATTACACCTGCGTGCCAATCGATCACAGGGGCTGAATACAAGCAGCAGGGATTTGGGATTAGTTAAAAACTGTTTTTGATGGGACATATTCATATTGGGTATAATTAATGTGTTTTCATGATGTGCATCACAATACAAAATACAAATAGAAGTAATACTAAATACAAATTAAATAGAAGTACCTTATTCATATCTTCTCTTCTTCTATATATAAATAAAATGCGAAATTCTGATCAACGCACAGGCCATACCATAGCCCCTAGAAGCATGAAATTTTGCATTCATTTTCCTCTCATAGCGTAGGCAGACAATAAGAAGCGACTTCACAAAATTCACAATCTGCCCCGCCCAACAGAAGATCAAAGTTAGCATGGAGTTCGTATAGAAAGAATAATTTGTTTTTGGGTTTTGTTTACATTTACATTGTCGCAGATGAGAACTACTTAAAATGACAGTAGTTGTCTGCAATTTATTTAATCATAAACAGCTGTTCCCATTTTAAGTATTGAGGGAAGATTAGTAATAAAAAACTGAAAAGGAAATTGAAGACAAGAGGGGAGTGAGCGTAGCGAACAAGCTCAGCTGAAGTGTAAAAATTCCTCAGGTTAGCATTGCAATTTGACTACCGTTACGAAGCACGGGTAATTCAGCTAGTATTTCATATTTTGAACATTTTTACTATACAATTAATATTAATTGAATAGTAAAAATTCCTCAGGTTAGCATTGCAATTTGACTACCGTTGCGAAGCACGGGTAAGTCAGCTAGTATTTCAAATTTTGAACATTTTTACTATACAATTAATATTAATTGAAACAAATTTGGCTATGAATAAATACAATCAAGAGTTTTGAAGAGGAAAAGATGAGCATCAGCAAAAGTTATCAGTTCAATCAGTTAAATCTTAGCATCAGTTAAATCTCTAAAACAAAGCGTCACTTTTTAACGGTAAAGAATTTAAAAAGGCAATTTTAAGCATTTTTATTTTTCAGTCCCTAGTACCGTTTATGTAAAAATGGAAGTTAGTCGTTCTAATTATAAAAAAATAATTGAAAAGGCATTCAATTTTTGTATATAGCGGAGGTTTAATTAAATAATATACTCTTAGTCCTATATTCTTAGTAAACATATTTATATTAACTAGAGATCGCCTCCTGGTTGAAATTCAACCAACAATTTTTCAGTTAATCTGGACTGTCTGGACAAAATTAGTTAAAGCGATATGTTATAATTATTGAAACATTTGTTCTTCCTGATTTGATACCATTTTTACTTTCTCCCCCTATACCATAGTATATGGAGAAAGTATTGTTTTCGTCAAAATTTTCGAATTTGAGTTGTTGGTGGATTTATCCATTTTGGTTCCCCCTGAGTCCAAAAAAGTGGTTTTCGGAGTGATGTCTGTGTGTGTGTGTGTGTGTGTGTGTGTGTGTGTGTGTGTGTGTGTGTGTGTGTGTGTGTGTGTGTGTGTGTGTGTGTGTGTGTGTGTGTGTGTGTGTGTGTGTGTCAGGATGTAAACAGAGCTAGAGAATGCCCTAATGGTCCGATTTTAATGAAATTTGGTATATAGGTCCAAATCCACGATAATTCCAGGCGTTTTTTTCATTTTTTTGAATTTTTGATTTTTAAGGGTATTTTACCCCCAAAAACCCTCAAAAATCGTCAAAAATCAAGATTTTTCAAAAACGGCTCTAACGATTTTGATTAAAATTTTGTGGTTTATTAAGCTTAAAATGGTTGATAAAATGACACCACCCGCATCTCCGAGAAAATGCGCGCTCAAAAGTTATAGAGTAAAAAGTGTTTAAAAAATCAATTTTTTGGATTTTCAAAATAGCTGTTGTCTCGAAATAAATTTTACTTATCACCATTAAATCAAGCTCAAAAAACTAAATAATCCAGTATTTTAAATTATTGCTCTACGTCAAGTGGTTGAGGAGAAAATTCAATTTTTCGTTTAGCGGTAAACGCAGTACGTTGTTAAAAGTCACGGATGCGCTAGGGTCAAGCTCGCGCTGCTCAGCTGGTAGCTATCCGACAGAGTCATCTAGACATTAATGTTTAAAGCTTTTAACACATTTTTTTTATATTGTTGGGAGAAAGTATGTGTCAGTTATCTGATACCGTTTATTGTTATTACAACAGCTTGCTGTCTAATGATTCAAATTATCTTCTCCCATAAGATTAACATTTAAACTTTGAGAGGCTGTAGGGTGTAACCCTGGGGGCCAGTGTGAATTAAAACGTGATTCTGCTCATCTACAGCACAATACCTTTCTTAACGGTATGCGCGGATTTCTCCTACGATGCACACAAGCTGAGAAAAAAGGAGGAAAAGAAACATGCTTGCCTATTAATACATAGATGCAGAGCAGAGAACAGATGCTAATATTTTACAAGTATCTTAGAAATTTATGATAGTGATTGATTTAATGTTATGAATTTTATCTTCATCTCTATGTATATTTAACATGGTAAGTAGATATGGTTTCTCTTATTTAAAAAAAGTAAATTAGGTAGATGTAGTTATTCTTTCAATTTAAGGAGGGATCACTAGAAATCGAGTAGAGTATCCTCACATCACGAAGCCTAAACTACTTTTATGCACTAAAAGCGAGAAATTGATCTGATAAAATTCAAAATTCTTTTATCAGATCTAAAGATGTGAGCTTAACCTTATTGGAAAACAAGACTGACAAAGACTACAAAGACTAACCTAACTCAAATAAGACACTCTCGTAAATAAACTATCAAAGTGTGTTAGTTAATTATCATAAAAACAATAAACATCAGTTCATCAGTAGTAGAGATGTAAAAGTGATATAACTGTAAGGTCAGTTAGTGAGTGATTCTATCAGTTTCAGCATGATTAACAACTTGACGTCGCTTTTCCAAGAATGGCCATCCCTCGCAAATGAGGCCACGGGTGACAAATATCGCAGTTTAGAACTACTTTAAGTTACACAATGGCACTGGCGTTTAGGACGACTTACATTATTACAGTCATGACAGTTTTACGTCTAACTACTAATAATTATGACATGCAGTATTAACACGTAATATGTGTTTTGTTCCAAAAAATTGTTATAGGAAAAGTTTTGAAACTATCGAAATATGTTACAGTTGTATATCTTACTTATTTGATACGCTAAGGCTTTTATTGTTAAGAGAACTTCTCTTGCAATTTTCAACCGATTTTCAAGTTTTTGGTGTCGTTGGATAGGGCTTGGCCTGTAATTATTTCCGCAAAAAAAACCAGACGGAAATCGTACTTAAAAAAATAAAGATGCTATCCATAATTGAAGTTTGAAATGTTTCTTTAGAATAACATTGGAATTGAGTTGACCATTTACAACATCTGTTAATGTGCAGTTTTGTGTACTGATAATCACAATATTGGGTTGGACGAGAGTAATTGAGTTAGGAACAACGTGGTTAAATAAATATCGAGTGCTTCTTAGATAGGGAAAATTGCGTCCCCTGTTGATTTGCGCCACTTTGCCTACGATTACCGCCGTTTCCTTGGAAATCTTGTTTACACTTTCCCAACAGTTATTTACCATTTCACCCACACCTATCTGATGTTTCTATGGTAACCAACTTCAATATCCTGTTCACAGACCATATGCTTTACGCACACAGGTGGGGCCCCACAGCCTATAGTGCACTTAGTAATCTTAAGTCATAGGACAATATGTACATCAAATTAAAGGTCTCTAAGAATAAAGAACAATGCCGCAAAGCCGATTTCAAAAGGATGACCAATTAAAAAATTGTAGTAGATCAGCATATGCATTAAAATAATATAGCTGAAAACGAAAAAGCAATAATTCCCAACACACTCAATGATTTTGAGGTCGGGTTTGTGGAAAATTACTTAGAATGGTAAGCCTTTTAAAATGATATATGATATGACGTAGGCCAACGCAGTTTCCCTGGCGACCTTCACTAGGGACACCCATAAAGGAATTCTTGGGAAAAAACTACGTTAAAATACCACTATGATGGTTAAAATACTACGTTTTCTATTTTTTTATATATTTTTTAAGAAGACTGAGTAGTGAAGTTTATTGTGACCAAACCGTTTTTACAGGTAAAATAATAAGATACTTAACTACACGTATAATTTCAATTGAATGTTGTTTCCGGATCAAAGTAATAGACTTGTGAAAAGGTTATAATACCTGTTAATAATACCACAGGATCATTTGGCGGACTAACAGGTATTATAACCTTTTCTCATGTCCACACATATAATATTTTGTCCAGTATGATACCTCTATTGGATAAATATAAAACATTTTATTCTATATAGTTTGTCTAAAACAATTTTAAAATTGTAATTTCTGTATTGAAAATAATATAAGTACTGTACCAATGGTGACTTTATCCCGGTTTATTAACCCAATCATATTGTTACGCCCGATTAATAAAAGAGCATTTATTACACCGTATATACATTATATGGTTTCATATGGCTTCCTTAATCTATTGAACGTATGTATAAATCATCCAATATGAGTTTGTTGGCGCGGTATGAGTGAGGAAGTAGCAACTCATATTTGACTAACAGCCACTAATCTCTCTCTCAGTGACAAATGCCTGCAATTTGTTGACTATGAAACAAGTTGTGACTCGGTCTTTCTCCCGTTATCCTCCAGTTGGGAGAGAATACTTGCTCCATTGGAATAGTAGAATACTGATTAACTTATTTGTAAATGAGTGATAAACTGTCATTATTTTAACACGGAACTGTTACTAAGGAGTTAAAATAAATAATTGTACTTCCAGTACACTAAACAATACATTAAAATGCTTTTTCTGAGAGGTAGGATTATTTAGTACTCTCTTCTCTACACAACCTATGTCGGAAATACAACAATTTGTTAAGTAAAAAAGTAATTAAAAGAAAAGTTAAAAAGTAATAGGGAAAATATTTATAACAATAAACAATGGAAAATATAAAATATAGTTTTGATTTAAACAGTTGTCGAATTCTAAAATACCAATTTTAAAATTCATATACCAAACCTATTTATTCAGATATAATTAAAATATGAAATGATTTCGAATATTTTATGTTACATCTTAATTTTTGTTAAAGTCCTCCAGTCTACGTTATAGTAATCAGACTAGAGTTTGGAGCGTCCCATCAAAACGTCTTAATACCCACGTCACGGCAAACCTGCACACTCAGCGAACTCCCATACGTTCTATTTCATTTTGTTTAATCAACAAAATATTTAGGCATAATCTCCTCTAATTATCCTCTCAAGAAAGTATAACAAATTATCATTGTATTACAGGTTTACATTGATTATTGTATTTTTATGCAAATACATATAAATTAGTTTTAAGGAACAGTGAAATAAAATTCATAACCAAAACCAACATTAAAAGTTAAAAAAATACAGGGTGATAAGTAAGTGTGAAAAAGGTGTTTGGTCAGTAATGTAGAGCAAACTGAGCCATATGTTATCTATGAATATTTTAATAATTTTAGAAAAAGAATTAAGTAAGCAGGAAAAATCTTAAGTTTTTCTATGTTCAATTATTCTGATGACTGATAAATAAAATTCTTTTCCTCCACCTACTATCTAAAGCCGTATTTTACTCCTTGGAATAGAGTACTAGAGTACTAGTTTTCATCCCATGTGACTTGAATACTTAATTTTTCTACCTAGGAAAAACTCAACTTTTTTGTACCACGGGGCTAAAGTTAGTTATTACTAAAGTATAGATGCCAATTACTTTAAGTTTTTTGCATTTGATTTTTAACTCAACTGCTACTACTTCAAAAATGAGTTCTGTGCAGTATTTCTGGGTTTCTATTACTGTGACTTTTAGGCTTGTGGAATTTTTGACATATATGGCTACTCCTCCCCAAAGGTGTTTTTTTCCTGGAAAAGTCAGTTGTTAAAGTGTATCCTGGTATATGGGTTGTTGAAAGGTTTTCCTTAATTAGTCCATGTTCAGTGATTATCAATAATTCCGGTTCAATATTGCTGATTTCTAATTTTAATTTTTCTGTTTTTCCCTGGAGCCCTCGCTGGATGTTTTGGTGAAAGATTTTTAAACCTTGGATATTGGCGATAACATTGGAAGGTATACGTGTGTTGATTAAGTTGAGGTTCGAAGATGTTGTCGGCTCTCGTTTGGGTTCGTGTAGACTGGCCCAATCTGTGAAGTAAGATCTCCATCGTCTGTCAGGTTGGGTTCTGGGGCAAGTTTGGAACCAGAGTGTGTCATCTCCGATGTCTCAGGTGTCGTTTCCGCTGGTGGCATCTCGATTGTTGTTAGAGTGTCAAGTTTGATGGTGTCAGGATTTTCTGAATCGGTGCTGTCATCCGTCGTTTCACTGTTGTCTTGCCAGGTTGCCGTATCACCTAGTGGTTGAGCGTTCCCGTTTGATGGTTCCGTTTCTTGGACTACAGATTCTTTCAAGTTTGTATTTGATGTTACCTTTGTTTTTTCGTCATAGATTGCTCCATTAATAATTCTGGCTAAGCTGATTTTTCCTTTTGATGCTAAATGGATGCCGTCACCAGTGTAGTCACTGTCTTGCATTTTCTTGTTGGTGTCAACATAGGATATTTTCAAGTGGTCACACATAAATTGAAAGAAATCATTAACATCCATGACAAACTTATCTCTAATGTCTATTCGGTGGAGAACACTGTTGACGTATAGGTTGGAGGCTGGGAAGCGTTTCTGTGTGGCTTCAAGGGTTAACCATAATGGTCGCATGACTTGATTTGTAGTACGAGCTCCCGAAAGATTGTTTGAACCAACAAGCACAAATAACTATTGAAAGCTGATCAAATTTTGTCTTACCCAATATGGTTTTGTATTATAATAGGTGGTCACTGTTTTGTGAAAATGTTTGCATCTGTAACTAAAAAATCATTGTTTGTAAAAACTGACGGTATTTTGAAAACATTATCCATTATTGTAAACACTTATAAAGTGTCCAATAGCTTCAAAAACTTTATAATTTCATTAGCTTTAATTTGATACCAATTATGTGTTATTTCCCTTCGGTGTATGTCGAAAAAAACGTTCACGTCCAAGAACACGGGTCATCAGCAGAAACCGGTAATAAAAAATAAATAAGCCTTTTACTTTTAATTATTTTATTTAAGATTTTATTATTCTTTAATGGAATGAGCTTTAATAAAGAAAATAAAAATAATTAAAAGAAAAGCTTTTTTACCTTCTGTATACTATCGTAGGCCCTACTCTCTTTACAAACATAAAGATAGGTCAAAAGAATTGTTATAAGTTGTTATCAGATTAATATTCACAAAGGACATGAAGTAATATCTGGTATATAATCATGAATTATTTGTAAATAGTAATCCTTATAAAATGAATTTAACTAAATAAACCAATCTATAAATATGTTAAATCAAAGTAAAATAACAATACAAATTTTACTTGTGATATCGCATGTTTATTACACTTGGTAACGAAAACTTCAAGGTTTCAAAACGTATTTTTAACTTAATAAATTTAAAAGAAGAAAACACAATATTGAGAAACTACTTTCCGTTTGATAAACAGACGCTGTTTTGAGTGATAAACTAACTAAATTTGTTGACGATACCGTTTCTTCACAATGGTTTCCGCTGATACTTCAACTGCTTGTTTTCATAATATTTATTCCTGCCTTGAAATTTATTGTGCACATTTTTAACAGTTGATAAAAAAAAACTAGGTCAGTCTCTGAGGTTTTATCTTTGATTCTACTCCTATAAAAATATAAATAGAAACATACTGTTTTAAAATCTGTTTAGCTTTGCTTTTTGTCGTTAACAATCTCGTTTAATCGTAATTTACGAAATCGGCACTCTAGAGAAGTTTAACGAAAGAAGTATGAATATAATATAGAGCAAGAGCCCTAGATCACTTGGACCGGGACGCTCTTACGATTTATTAACTCATCCTGGTAACCATATAAAAGGGAACCCAAACAGTGTACAAATTAATCAGAATCCCAAATTAATCTGTGATTGTGTCACTCATTAGTGCTCTTGTAATTGCTGTTTAATATGCTGACGTATTAATTGCCTATTAGTATTTTGAAGAAAAAATTAGTATCAATAATTATGTGTGGACCCAGACGGTATTAATTAATAGTCAATATTCAACAGCCATGTACACTACTATAGAAGTGCATAGTGTTCAACTATTTTACCAAAAAACACCGAGTAACTTTATAATTAATCTTAATTACATTCCGTTGCTATTCCCGCTTTTTCTGCAGGCTAGGTATAAAGGAAGCAGTGGTATTCTCCAAAATATGACATCCGCTTTACAGGGTAAATCTATAGATGAAATGTGCCGGTACGGGTGCTGCTGGCGGTGCGGCTCGGCGGCTGCGGTGGCGGGGTGGCGTGGGGGGAGAGGGAGGCCGTAAGAGGGTGGGGGTGGAGCATGCGCGTTGCCGCCTCGGAGCCCAGCTCGCCCCAGTGATGTCCGGGCTGCGGTGCAGAGCGGCCGCGCGCCCTTCGCCCCCGCCCTCCAGCCCCTGCTAGCCATCCAGGATGACTCCTGGGCTCTTCGCGGCACTCCTCTTCTCAGCTCTTGTCCGAAGTGAGTGTTCCAACCGGGCTCCGCCCCAGGAGATGTAACGGAGCGACGTAAACTGCCCCCGCCACCCGCGACGAGGAAACGGCTGCCCAACTGTTGAATGGAGTTGTTGCTTCTCGTGAACCCAGTGCGATTGTTTTCCTCGTGTGCAATCTAGTGTTCTGTGAAGAGACATTATGGTATTTAAGAGTTAATAGTGTGGAATATATTAATGTCATTACGTCATAGGAAAGAAAGAGCCTTAACAATTTTTTTAAATAAATTGAATTTTTTTAGTTTTTATGATAGAAAATATTAAAAGTTCGTTCATATATTATTACTTGGTATCGTAAAAAACAATAACTATATAATATAAAATTTTTTAGATTAAAAATTTTGAATTTATAAAAAAAGTACTTTGAAATTTTAACAACATACCTACTGAAAAGCGAATGACAATATACGTAGTACTGTGCGTCGGAATCTGCCTTCAATATTGGGCATGGATTTCTTACCGGGGTGCTCTTAAGAACTTCGGGGATGGAGGATTACTTCAAAATCGCTGTATCAATCGATTACGAGTACTTAAGAAACTCTCAATTTGGGGGAGGGGGCAGTTTATGTCCGACGAGAAGCGTCTCCAACCACACCCCTGTAGCGCCCTGTTGCATGTAACCTGCCTGCCTTCCTGCTCCTATCACCTTATTGTCTCTGGTGTACACTATTTAACAACTACTGACGTTTTAAAAAGATTATTTTAAATATCTGTCTAGTTAAAGCACTTTTAAGGATTGTAAAAAGAATAACATGGCACCTAGTGTTGTTGATGGTTGATTATAGGTTACCAGAATTATTCCACATAAAACTAATTGATATTGGAAGCTAACACTAATAGATGCATGATATTTGGAGAGATCGTGATCGATTTTATCCGTACCTTTAGATTATTAATAAAAAATTTTCTGCAGATATTAATGTTATTTAAAATGGTAACTTTTTAATAATAAAATTGTGTATTAACACAACTGCAAACATAAATTATGTCCATATTAAACAGTTTTAATATCATCACAACTTGCTATTTAGGTTTATTATCATACAAGAAAATTACTGTTTCATCTGATTCTAGGAATATGTTAACTCATACGTATGTTGTGAAATGTCCTTACAAAAATAATGAAACAAATAAACACAAATTGCACTGTGAAGGCTAACGATTTATTGTACAATAAACATTATTGTATTTTCCGGAGAGGGTGAAGGGATAAAACTCATATGGTAGTAAAAGAACTTTAGTCCTCTACCCTATATTAAAACATTAACTGTTTATAGTACTTTTTAATTGTAACATAAACATAAAATGAAACGTGATAGTTTTAAGCATGGCATTTCTTTCATCCAGGAAAACCTTACATCTTTGATTCCTAGCGGTTCAAAAAAACTATTATTATATTTTGTTTTTTAGGTATGTTATTTGTGACACCGATGCAATCTGGGATTCATTTTAAGGTGAACTTGACGTTCTGTGTTAATAAAAACTAGTATTTTCGGTTTAAGCTTTAATGTGATTTCGTTGGTTATGAGAATGAATTATGTCAATTAACATTTTTTACTTCCCAGACATGTAATTCTTTATAAAAATGCAACATTCAGGAAAAAATATGCAGTTAATTTTCAACTTTTAAAAAGGGAGTAGTAAATATGTTGTAAAACCGGTGTCTAGGTAAAAAAATGCAACCAGACAATATCACTTTATAATGCCTTTTTTACGTTACTAAACAAGGTTCAAAAATCATTCAAGATCATTGGGAAGCTATTTTTAGACTGCGCTGTTTGTTGTTCTTTTTTGTTTAAAGATAATGAAACAAGCTAAAGAGAATAACTAGCTGCTTTAAAAAAATTCAAATAATATTAATTAGACCTTAGTTCGATGTCCATGTTCTGCACAAATATTTCATGTGGTTCTTATAATTTCAATTTCAATTTTGACATTTTGTAAACTCTTCGTCAATAACCTCTAAGTTTCAAATCTGGCAGTGAAAACATGAGTTTTTAAAAGTAAAAATCATGACATCATAGTAATAAATTATTGATAAAACCGTAATAATGGCTTTGAGATAGATAAAGTGCCCGGCAACCAAACCCAAGTCACAATTAAACCTCTTTCAGTATAGTTTAGCACATTTTGCACTATGGATGATAAAAACTATTCAATTGTCTTGATTGTCCAATCATAGATAAGGAATCAATTTAATATGTTGAACAACCAGTGGTACTTCTAGCAGGATATCTTGTCAGTAGCGACTCCAAAATTCAATATAGTAACGCCAGGCTATAATTAATTAGAAAATCGTTTTCACTCGTTAGCGTCATCTGATTATCGTTCTAAAATCAAACCAAAACACACGTTGTGCGATGTTAATGAAAACAAAGCATATGTATTCTTAATCTCCACGCTTTTCTTCTAGGAACGTTTTACGTTATTTATCATTATCTTGTAGTTTCCTGGACATGCCGTTATTTTTACCGGGTGTCTTCGGCAAAAACCTTTAATTTGAGACCACTCAGATAATTGTACAATTTGTGAAGCGTTTACAATTTTGTTCTAAATATTTTCCGTATGCATATGTAATCAGTAATGCAGTTCGTTTACCAGGTACACTCCGTGATTTAAAATAACCTATATCGTGTGAACAGGTGAATATAACCTCGTTGGGAGAATAGGTATCGCTGATGTACAGCTGTTAACTTTGAAATCGATCAGTTTCCTTACAAATGTTCATCAAATGGGAAAATTGCGAACTTTAAGGGAACGTAGAGCCCTTCTCTGTTAATGGATATTTATCAATTTACTCTAGAAACAACCTCACCCCGAGCTCTATCAAAGGACACAAAAATCATTAAAATCGGTTGAAAACTGTATTAGGAGTACAAAAATCCATGTCCCGTATTAAATATGCACTAGTGTACTTTTATTGCTCGGAATCGAGCAGTTTAGTTTGAATACGTTTTACAGGCAGTTCTTTAATCAATGCAGTGTATCCTCCGTGGTTTAACATAACTTCTTTCGTATGAATAGCCAGAGAATAGCCAGATGTACTCGCTAGTGTTCTGTGTTTACTTGTTACAGTTTTTAGACTTGAAAATCTTTTAATGTTCTTAATATGATTCTAATGTGGAAAGATATGGAACTTTAAGAGCATGCAGTTCCATTTGGATGTATATTTATCAATTTACTTTCAAAACAACTTCAAGCCGAGCTCTCTCCAACGACAATAAAATCATTAAAATCGGTTGAAAACTGTAGGAGGAGTTCCTTTCACGAAAATACATGTCGACTATTAAATATATATAGAGATATAGATAGATAACAATAATTAAACTTAAATACTGCAGTTTTAATTCAAGTTAATTTTTTATGTAAGAAGATGTTGATATAGCCTTTAAAATTAATATCATACGAACTTTACATTTACCTCAACCGTAACACAACTATGTCACATTCATATTGCACTTTGGGACTTCATATTCGAAAATACATAAACGACCATTCAAACTTAAACCTTGTTTCTTAATGATGTGGCAGGCCTATTAGTTGTCAACAGGATAAAACTCACATTGCAATTAGTTTACTCCTCTTATACACTTGTTAAAAAAATTTTAACAGCAATCAATCTTTTAGATTTAATTTATAAAACACAGCGAATTACACTGCTGTGTAATCAATTCACTAGTTACGTAAACTATTTATTCTTGCTTTTAAATACAAGACTCATCAATAATGATTTTTTACGTTAAATTAAAAATTTACCTAGGCCCACATTGTAAAGTCCTGTGGATTTTCACATCTTGTATTGTAATTTACAAGACATATAATCTCATAATTTTATAATATGCAATATAACAAAATAAATTTTTATTCTGATATTTTTTAATGTAGTAGGCCCTATTTAGGCAGGACAAATCTTTTTCCTCTTATATACAAGCCGGAATTTTTTTATATTTTATTCAGGGAGAGACAACCTATTTTGAAACATTTCAAAACGTTATATTTTTTTGTATTCATATCAATGAAAAGTTCTTCTTAATTCAAGGTTTGTAATCAAATTCAGCCTTAAATAAAACATTTCCACACGGTGTTCTGCAAAGATCTATCGAATCGAATGTATTTAAGTTATTCCGCAGATAAGAACAACCAGCTTAACGAGATAGTGAATTGAATACAACATTATTATAATAAAAATTTACAACTTTCTTATGTTGTTTCACAAGGCTAAACCTCATCTAATCCATCACACTCATCACATTTACCCTTCAGTCATATCCATACACCAGATTGTTTCAGCGACTTAATAAAGTGTCAAAGTATGTGTTTGGATTTTGTAATTTAAAATAGGCGCTATTTTGAAACAGTAAAACTTATCATGTCATAATTGTTAAGTTGTTAGAAGTTTCAGTTCCTTGTCTCAATCAATGTTAATATCACTAACCAATCGAAAATTACATACAGACAGACGAACAACAAATGAATATACAACACATGTTGTATTTTATATTTAGTACCAGGGGGGACCGAGCTTAAGCTCGGTAAAATTATTACTTTCGTTTCTCACACAAAGCTCGTTCGCTCCGCTCACTCGCCGGGCGGAAAGTTTGCTGCACATTGGTATGATTTTCCTAAAACCACAGGTAAAGATGTAACACATTGGTTTATTTTATCTACAGTTATCAGCTGATTTTTGTTTAATTAAAATATCTCCGTAAGGATAACATGGGATCTTTGAAGGGTTCTAGCGCGAAAAACGCATTTTTCCCAGCTATGGGACCAGCTCCAATCGATTTCTGGTGGCCAAAACCCCCATATTCAATAAAAAAATCAAAAATCCTTGGAGCGAAAAAAAACTTTGCCCGTACAAACGGAGCTTGTTTTAGAGTATAAGATAAGATATATATTTCTATATAGTTTTACCAAAGTATAGTAAAATTTAATCAAATGGCTACGGGGCAAGGTATATCAAGGTTAACAATAGGTAAACAAATTTATTTTATTTCCCTGTCTCACCATGCAATACACGTTTTGAGTACTGTAAGATAAGAAAATAATACATATCTTATTATTATCTTATACTCTAAAACAAGCTCCGTTTGTCCGGGCAAAGTTTTTTTTCGCTCCAAGGATTTTTTATTTTTTGATTGAATATGGGGGTTTTGGCCACCAGAAATCGATTGGCGTTGGTCCCATAGCTGGGAAAAATCCGGTTTTCGCTCTAGAGCCCTTCAAAGTTTCCATGTTATCCTTAAGGAGATTTTATTAATGAACAAAAATCAGCCGATAACTGTAAATATAAACCAATGTGTTACATCTTTAACCTGTAGTTTAAGAAAATTATACCAAAGTGCAACACCCGTCGGCTTGGCGAGTGAGCGAAGCGAACGAGCTTGTCTTCAAAATGGAAGAGGGTGAGTGAGCGGGGCGAACGAGCTTTGTGTGAAAAAAGAAAGTAATAATTTTACCGAGCTTAAGCTCGGCCCCCCTGGTACTTTAATTATTAAACAAATAACAGTTAATTGCTTTACATAATTATATAGATTTTGTATCAAAGTCATATTTGCAATTAAATACATTCTTCTCGTTTCTAAGAAATCGATTGACAAAGAATACTTTTTTTAGTATATAACTCAAGTAGAAGTATTGTTCTTATTTTTATGTAAAAAAGTCCTTAGCTATTATCATCATTAAAACTAAAGTAAACCACTTTTAAAATTCTGCCTTAGAATTAGGGTCTAATTATTGCAAAATAGTTCTTTGGAACTTACCAATAAATTGTTTTAAGATTTTAAACTCTTAAGAATAGCTAACAATTGATATTACTTCAAAAATTAAGTGTTTACAACAGTTTGAAATCGAAGTTGAAGTGATGCGCACGATTGTAGACTACTTAATGGAATTTATTATGAAGTTAACTCTGGCATTAGTAACTGACAGACATTGGACATTAGCAACAAAGGAAACTTAGATTGGACGCCGAGCTGGGCTCGTAGGTATTTCCTGATAGGTAAACCACTACACAGTTTAATTTAGATTGTTCTGTGGTTTTGAAGCTTGACAAAATGGCTTTTGCACCTACAACATAGGATTTTAAAGCACTGAATGCTTTATGTTTGCTGAGCACTGTTTTTCCATAGGGATCTGAGTAAAATTATTTGCAAAATAGTTATTTAATCTTTTTTGCTTAGTACTTGTGAATGTTTATATTTTCATAAATTAAAATGAACTAGGGGGCCTGTGTGCTAATTGTACATTTTATAATGTATTCCTTTCCGTTGGGGAGGAACTAACCTATGGTACAATTCGAAGTAATTATGACAATATTTATGTTCATTATGCAGTGACAGACAACCTATTTTTGTTTACAACAAGACTTAAAAATTTATCTAAAGGATATCAGCTGTTAAGTTACAATTCACATTTAAAAATAATGAAAGTCGGTCAACATTTTAAAGGGCCCTCTAGAAATAAATCAAAGGCTAGGGGGGCGAAGCCTGAAACGAAATGATCTTTTAAATCACTATTCGCCCACACGCTAGATCATAAGATTTACAATGATATATCAATCTTAAAAATCGGTTAAGTAGGTCGGGAGTAAAAGAGATGTAACAGACAAAACCATCATGGATTCAAAAAGACAGATAATTTAAATTCAGTGATTGAACTAAATATTTCTTAAGAAATTACATTTTGTAGAACCTTTTATTCAATAGTTTCAAAACACATAAATATAAACTTTTAATATACCGGTACATAAAGTTTTAAACTTTTAGTCTAAAATGTGTAGCGATACGAAATCCTATCCTCAACCTCAAATAAACACATCCAAAATGCTACACTTTGGCTTCTATTGATGAAAAAGTAATTTAAATTTAAAGTTGTTTCAAATACGAGTATTCCACTATAAAATTCATCAAAATATTTACGTTTTAATATTTTTTTATCACTTTCATTAAAAATTACCTATTTATTTTTTCTTCATTCCAAGGTAGAATTTTCATATTTTTAAGTGTATGTGGACTTTTGTATTGTATATCTATATCTATAAAAGAGGAAGTATGTATATATATTTATATGTATGTTGCCTATAGACTCCGAAACCGCTCAACAGATTGCAACGAAACTTTCAGGCATTATTAAGCATTATTCAAGGATGGTTTGTGTGAAGTTTAGTGCAAATCTGTCCAAAGGGCTCTGACCCAGAGGGCATACAATGGTGCAGTGTTAGGTTTTAGAAATTTAGTGTTTACAAAATGAACTGCTGTAATTAAAAAATTTTAAAGTTTCATTCAAGCAGATGCTTATAATCATAGAAGTAACCAGGTGTGCGGTATAATGTTGATGTTTGTGTTGTCTTTATGGCTCCGCCTAAGGAAGCTCACAATTACACTAAAAGCCTACAGGTGATGAAATTTGACATGGACAATTTTCTTTGTCCATAGGTGCACCATAGGTCCATACGTTTTGCAAATATAGTTTTTTAAGCTCTTTAGGGCTCCACCCCACTGGACTTCAAAATTACTTTAGGGCCACCGGGGTTGAAATTTGATGGACGATGCTCTTTACCCATAGGTACTCACTAAGAAACGGTTTTGCAAATATAGTTTTTAAGCACTTTACGGCTCCGCCTCACTGGACATTGAAATTACTTTAGGACCTCCGGAGATGAAATTTGACATAGACGATTCTCTTTGCTCATAGGTACTCACTAGAAAACGGTTTTGCAAATGTAGTTTTTTAAGCTCTTTAGGGCTCCACCCCACTGGACTTCAAAGTAACTTTAGGGCCACCGGGGTTGAAATTTTATGGACGTTGCTCTTTACTCGTAGGTACTCACTAAGAAACCATTTTGCAAATATAGTTTTTGAAGCTTTTTAGGGCTCTGCCCCATTGGACTTCAAAATTACTTCAGGGCCACCAGGGTTGAAATTTGACATGGACGATTCTCTTTGCTCATAGGTACTCACTAGGAAACGGTTTTGCAAAATATAGTTTATTAAGCTCTTTAGGGCTCTACCCCACTGGACTTCGAAATTACTTTAGGGCCACCGGGGTTGTAATTATATGGATGATTCTTTTTGTTCATAGGTGCTCACTAAGAAACGGTATTGCACATATCGTTTTTAAGCACTTTAGGGCTCCGCCCCACTGGACTTTTAAATTACTTTAGGGCCACCGGGGTTGAAATTTTATGGACGTTGCTCTTTACTCGTAGGTACTCACTAAGAAATCATTTTGCAAATATAGTTTTTGAAGCTTTTTAGGGCTCTGCCCCATTGGACTTCAAAATTACTTCAGGGCCACCAGAGTTGAAATTTGACATGGACGATTCTCTTTGCTCATAGGTACTCACTAGGAAACGGTTTTTGCAAATATAGTTTTTTAAGCTCTTTAGGGCTCTACCCCACTGGACTTCGAAATTACTTTAGGGCCACCGGGGTTGTAATTATATGGATGATTCTTTTTGTTCATAGGTGCTCACTAAGAAACGGTATTGCACATATCGTTTTTAAGCACTTTAGGGCTCCGCCCCACTGGACTTTTAAATTACTTTAGGGCCACCGGGGTTGAAATTTGATGTACGATTCTTTTTGTTCATAGCTACTCACTAGGAAACGGTTTTGCAAATAATTTTTAAGCTCTTTAGGGCTCCCCCCACTGGACTTTAAATTAGTTTAGTGCCACCATGGTTTAAATTTTACTTGGACATGCCTCTTTGCTCATAGGTACTCACCAAGAATAGTTTTGCAAATATATATTTTTAGTAGGGCTGTGCTCCACTGGACTTTAAAATTAATTTAGGGCCTCTGGGGTTGAAATTTGACATGGACGTGCCTCTTTGCTCATAGGTGCTCTTGCATTTGCAATTACGATCAATGGCAAACTTTGACTATTCTGGGTTTAAATTTGCAAAATGCCTGTTTATCCTTTGGCCTTACAGTAATATTAATATACTTACTTTCTATGCCATTGACTTTTTTTATATTAAAAAACTTAAAACTTTATTATTATTATTTTTTTTTTTTGTTATATTAAAATAGCTTTATTTATGTAAACAACTTAATTTGAGCGCAGCAACGCGCGCCGGGTAACTGCTAGTTTTCTTATAACTCCTCGTGGCATTTCTTTAAAGGTTAAAACAAGAAGCCTACATTTCTACTAAAACTAGATCAATAATTGTTGGTTGAGGACAATAAATGACAAAAGATTTCTACCAACCATAACGGAGAAAAGACTGTATCTGAAGACACCTTTAATTAAATCAAGCCTGTCAATGTTTTTCCAGAAAACAATCTCTACCTGTGTCTCTCTCTATCTCTGTGTCCGTCTCTATCTCTTATATATCTCTAATAATTTTAGATTTAAAAAAATTCATGCAAAGGTTTATTACTTGTTTGTACTTGTACTAGGTTTATTAGGGGTTTTTTAGGTTGTAGATTTAATATTTCCTTTGTGACAAAAATATTTGTTGTCGAACAAAATGATAATACAAATATGCCTGAGTGTGCATATTTGTTATGATATAGAAGTACAGTATTATTTTTTCACAATATCAAATAAATTTGGAATACAAACGGTCTAATATAAAAATCAAAATCCAATATAAATAGTTTAATTTACTTTTAAAATTATTAAAGTAGGAAATCACTGAACTGTTTAGCTTAAATGGAGGGCAATAAGTTAACATTTGTTGTTTTTCTTTTCACTATTAGATACCACATTTTAGTTTTCATCACGTTAGATATAAAATTCCACTTCACACCAACCAAGTTTTGTCCTGTGGAACAACAAATCGTGCCTTTTAATAAGAGCAACATTGCTTTCTGAGCCCTGCGCTCAGGTGTACCTACTACGCCTTTGATCTTAGTTTTAATTAAGATTTTGAGAGGTAGGACAATTAGTAGGGCTTATTTTACAGTACTATCATCTCTTGTAAACATTTGCATCTATCGTGTAAGCTGTCTATTACTGGATATTGAGATTAAGTTTTTGTGTTATAGGCCTATGTTTTACTACTCGTCAATATTATAGATAAAATACAACAATTCAAAATTGAAAAGAAATAATTGAATGTGGTTTTAGCGAATTTTCCTGTAGGGAATACGCTATTACGGTAGTAGCCATGGTAAGACCTAAGCCCGGGACCATGTAACTTTTTCATTTTGAGATCCCCAGAGGTCAAAAATGCCGTTCGTTCATTTCCATATATATTTATATATATGTGTATGTGTTAGTCGTACTGTTTGTTGTAAGAAACTTTTGACAGGACCTCCAATTATGATGAAATTTGGTATGAAGGTGAAGGACCAGGTCTATTTACATGAGTTCGCGAACCAGCATTATTTGATTATGGGAACGGGATTTTATGAGGTTTCATAAGGGTCAAAAATGGGTTTTTAGCATTTTTTTGACATAAGTTTTCAAAATTTAACAATTTTAACTAAAACCATTTTAAAGAGCTTAACAACAATTTAGTATTTTGGATTTTTAACATGGCTTAACAGGTTACGGAGCAAATCCAAAGTAGGGTTTCCATGTTATTCTTATGGGGAACTAACAAAACCCTGTATCTACCTTATTTATTGACATGACTTGACCAAATTTGGTATGTACATTCACTGGGCACGGTTTAACTTATATTTGTTTACAGCACCCATATGGCGGCAAACCTACCAACTCAACCCCAAGACGCCCATAAGGGGTTTATGGGGAAAAGGAAAATTTTCAGAATTTGATGCAATTTAGTTACACGCACTGGGAATGGATTTTCCTATGTCTACTTGCAATAACCCCAAGACAGAAAACCTACATCCTCATTCTCATGGTGTTTGTTCATGGGCGAAGTTGAAAAAAAATTGAATGATGCTGGAAATTCGCTGAGACGGTGTATAATCTATACTAGAGATCGCCTCCTGATGGAAATTCGATCAAAATTCCAGTTGATCTGGACCCAAGAAGCTTAAAAACACTTTAGAACTAAAACATATGTTCTTCCTAATTTTTTAGCAGTTGTTTTTACAACAGCTGTCTAATGATTCATTCAATTCTCTTTTCTCCATAAGATTAACATTGGAACTTTGAAAGCCTGTGGGGTGTAGCCCTGGAGTCCGATGTGAATTAGAATGTGATTCTGCTCATCTACAGGGCTATACCTTTCTAATGGTACGCGTGGATTTATCCTACGATGAACACGAGCTGAGAAAAAAGGAGGAAATGAAACATGCTTGCGTATTAATATATATCTATCTATTATATATATAATACGTGATGCCCTTTTTTTGTTAACACTACTCCTCCCTTATTTCTGGACCAATTTTAAAGTTTGAGGTGTCAAAAGAATGGTCTCAGTTCGTAGTTTTGCAATAAGGTTTTAGACTTTTGATATTTTAATTCTGAAGCTCACGGGAAGCCCTCAAAGTTCATTTTTTGTCCATAAGATTAACATGGGGAACAATCTATCTATATATTAATACGCAAGCATGTTTCATTTCCTCCTTTTTTCTCAGCTCGTGTACATCGTAGGAGAAATCCGAGCATACCGTTAGAAAGGTATAGTCCTGTAGATGAGCAGAATCACATTCTAATTCACATCGGACTCCAGGGCTACGCCCCACAGGCTTTCAAAGTTCCAATGTTAATCTTATGGAGAAAGGAGAATTGAATGAATCATTAGACAGCTGTTGTAAAAACAACTGCTAGAAAATTAGGAAGAACAGATGTTTTAGTTCTAAAAGATTTTTAAGCTTCTTGGGTCCAGATCAACTGAAATTTTGATCGAATTTCGATCAGGAGGCGATTTCTAGTATATATAATTCCGTAAGCTAATCGGTCCCCACGAAATATCTCGAGGTAGAAAAATAGTAGGGTAACGTATGATGGCTCATTTTAAAGCTTGAGGGCCAAGGACGCAAGGAAAAATACCAGAATTGTCAAAAGTTACCTGGGCTTCGCCCCATTGGACCTTGAAGTTCCAATGTTAATCTAATGGGAAGAAGATTTTTAGATCTACACGTGTGATTAAGCAGATGTTCCAGTGTTTTTATCATAAACTCAGCTGGTTATTGAGCAGATAATTTGAGTTAAAATAACCATACTGTTGTAACTTTTTGCAATTTGCAATGCACTATAAAAAAAGGAGAACTAATAGTCATGAACGGATTACGGATCCACAGGAGATTTCATTTTCGTGACCCAATCTATGTCATTAAGTAAACAGGAGTGGAATGATTTTTTTGCTGAATGTACCAAAGTTAAAATTGGCTTAGTCATGCCATGGTTGATATAATGGGCGTCTTTACTCAGTGAATGTCGTTTAGTTATTATGTTACTGCTTTATATATTGGCTATTTAGTAGTTAGAGTTGAAGAGTTAAATCGTTTTGTTGAGTGTTTGTTTATTTTCAACTGAATCATTTTATATAAACTGATAACATTGGATGACCTCCGTACGATTAATATTTTGTTTTGGTTTTATCCATTCTCTGCTTCTTTCTTTAAGTAGGTCACAGGGAAACAATAAACGCCTGTTAATCCATAAATACGGGGAGCTTTTCACGTAAATGGTAGTGTGAGAAAACTAACAATATCAATCAGTGTTCTACTTCATCGGACAAAAGACAAAATAGACTAAAATCTTTGTACGTGGTGGCGTTGAGGCTAGGGGGTATGGGGGCAAGTAGGAGTCATGGGGTAATAGGGGGCACGGCTAGGGGCACAGGAGGGCACGGAGGTACGGGGAGAAACGGCAGGGATGGCAGCACGGGACCGTGGGGAGCACAGGGGGTTCAGGGATATAATGGCCCGAAGGGTGTTGGTGGCACTGGAGACAGGGGGCATGAGGTGCACTTTGAAGGCATGGGGAAAATAGGGGCACAGGGAGGAATGGGTAGCATGAGAGCACGGGAGAATGGAGGGTATGGGGCGGATGCGGGGGCATACGGGGCACTCTGGGGAGGCATGGGGATGCATTGGGGCACGTGGTGGTGAGGAGTGCGGGGGTATGGGGGCAAGTAGGAGACATGGGGTAATAGGGGGCACGGCTAGGGGCACAGGAGGGCACGGAAGTACGGGGAGGAGTGCGGGATGACAAGGAGCATTAGGGGCGTCGATGGCAAAAGGGGTATATGGCATGGGGGGCACGGGGCCACACGGAGCAATTTATGCCCTGTTGGGCATGGAGGCACGGAAACATAGGGGGACTAGGGGCACGTGGTAGAGCGGGGGTGGGAAGGCACAATGGGCACTAGGGGCGTTGGTGGCACGAGGAACGGGGGACAGATGGGCATTGCAGCACGGGGGAGGCATGGGGAACATAGAAGTCATGGGGACCACGGGGAAGAAGGGTAGGCATATGGGCACGAGGATTGTTGGGGGCACTGGGGTTAAGGGGGCATAGAGATATAGAGGGTATGGGGAGGAATGATGAGCATGGGGGCACGGGGGTATGGGGCCATGGGAATGGGGCCACAAGGGGTACTAGAGCAACGGTGGCACGGAAGGTGGTTGGGCATGTGGGGCATTGGGGATGAATGATAAACATAGAAGGCACGTGGGCCACAACGAAGAACTGTGGTCACTTTAGCACGGTAGAATGGGGGGCACAGGAGCATGAGGGGGCAAGGGGGTATGAGGGAATGGAGGGTACTCGAGCCACGGGTGTTATAGGCGGTACAGGAAACACGGGTCAGGAGAGGGGCACGGGGAGGCATGGGGTCACTGCGAGTGTGAGGGAATGAGGGGCACAGGGGTCCAGGGTGAAGGAGTTTACAGTATTAATGTGCTTATGTTGTATTGAACGATTTTATTTACTTGAGTTACAAATTCATCATGAACATGTTTAAGGTTTAAACTATTTTTCCGCTTTCGGTAGTATAATAGTACAATAATTTTTCTTATTTTCCTCAAAACTGACTGCTGTTTTTTAATATAGGGGAAATTTATTGGCAAATTACTGATTTGATACCTCCAAAATGTTTCGTCAAGATTAGGAAATATTTTATTAGAAAACACAAACATGTAAATTCACACTACAGCTTGAGAAAAATACAGTAATACTGCAAGAGGGTGATAAATTGAAACTTATTTTTGAAGACAAAATCATACCATTTCGATTTTTAGGGGCCTTTGCCCCTACAAGCCACTAGTTTATATTGAATTGCAAAATCAAACAGCTGTTGGTAGTAAAACCAATCAACACATGTTAAAATTCGGCTAAATCAAAGCAATTGAACTACTTATTGAAATATCAAGTGTTATTGTGTGTGTCAAATTGGGTGATTTACATTTTCCTCAAAATATAGAAGGTAGATTTTGCTTGAACTTTGTATTTATGTATATTTGGGCACAAAAATAAGTTTAGTAACTTAACCGCGGTAAACTTAATTTTTCTGTACAAAAACAAGTTTCGAAATTGAAATCTTTGACATGGTTCTTACTGGTTATCATATTGGTATTGAAACAACATCGAAAGTTAACAAAAATTAAAATAGAATACCTAATGTTTGCTCATGGGTTTTCAAACTGCTCGGAACTAGGAAAATGGATAGTTGGTGTGAATTTAACAAAATATTTACTGTGATACTATAACAAATTTAATGCAGAATGCTACACATATTGAAACACCTGTTTAAAAGAGACAACATTTAAAAGTGTCTTACCTCCAGTATAGATAAGAAGTTTATTGCAAAAATGGTGTATAAAGAGAAATTTTAACCAAAATATAAATGCCACATCAAATTAAAATATGCCACATAAACAAAGATGTATATTTTCTTAATTTTTGTGATTTTTATTTAAATTCGGTAATGCCATGGAAAGTTAAGTTAAAGAGGATTTAGTCCACTATAAATAGTAATGGTGTTGGCTTATTCACTATGTCGACTACTATAACTCATACATTACTAGAAAAACAGCCAGAGTTTATAGGTTTTTTATAGCCACACTGTAGGTTTTTATTTTTTTTACAGCCACACTGTATAGGGTTTTTTTGTGTGATGAACTATCTACATCCAACACCTGTGAATTTATTTTAAATTTTATAGAAGTTCTTAGACAGAGGCTCTAAGACAAATCGGCATAAGAACCATCACGTAATCCTAGATAATTTGGACCTAAAAAACATCCACAAAATCTCAACACTATCGCATTCGGAAGTTGGGGAATTATTGGTGAGGATCGATTGATGGAATAAAAATATAGTTGAATCTGATTTTCACTACAATTTAATTTTAATTCAAAGTAACTCGGTAAATTACTATGGAGCAAGGTTTAATCACCAGGTACTCTGATAAATGCAGCGCATTGCGCTGCACGGGCCCCCTAGTATCTATATATATAATACGTGATGCCCTTTTTTTTGTTAACACTACTCCTCCCTTATTTCTGGACCAATTTTAAAGTTTGAGGTGTCAAAAGAATGGTCTCAGTTTGTAGTTTTGCAATAAGGTTTTAGATTTTTGATATTTTAATTCTGAAGCCCACGGGAAGCCTTCAAAGTTCATTTTTTTGTCCATAAGATTAACATGGGGATCAATCTATATATTAATAGGCAAGCATGTTTCATTTCCTCCTTTTTTCTCAACTTGTGTGCATCGTAGGAGAAATCCGCGCATACCGTTAGAAAGGTATAGTCCTGTAGATGAGCAGAATCACATTCTAATTCACTTCGGACCCCAGTGCTACGCCCCAGAGGCTCTTGAAGTTTCAATGTTAATCTTATGGGAGAAGGATAATTGAGTTAATCATTAAACAGATGTTGTAATACCAAATACTAGCAAATCAGGAATAACAGATGTTTTAGTTAACTATAAAAGATTTTAAATCTAATTGGCTCAAGGTGAAATGTGTTTTTGGTCGAATTTCGACCAGTGGGCGATCCCTAGTTTATATTGAATTGCTAAATAAAACAGCTGTTGATAGTTAAACAAACAAACACATGTTAAAAGCTGAATAGAAGCAAATTGAACTGGTACTGAAATATCAACACAATAATTTCATACTTTAATACGAGGGGTGTCTAATCTGAGGTTTTAACCTTTTTTCAAAATGTAGCAGATAGATTTGGCTTGAAAGTTTTATGTACGCGTATTTGGGCACAAAAATAAGTTTTGTAACTTAACCCTAGAAAAATTCATTTTTTTACGAAACCAATTTTCAAATTGAAATTTTTGACATGGGTCTTATTGGTTGTCCGACTGGTATTGAAACAATAATAAAACGTAACAAATAATATTAAAATAGAACACTAAATTTGTGTGCATGGGTTTTCAAACTGCTTTAAACTATAAGGAAAAGGGATAGTTGGTTGTAAGTGTAATAACCTTTTTATTTACTATTATAGTATAAACATGTTTTATGCAGAACGCTACACATATTAAAAAACCTGTGTAAAAGACAACATTTAAAAGTTTTTTTACCTCCGGTATAGAAAACAAGCTATTACAAAAATGGTTTCTATAAAGAGACATTTTAAACAAAATAAAAATGTCACTAAAAACAAAATGGACCACACCAACAAAGATGTGGATTCTCTTAATTTTTGTGATTTCTTTATTTAAATTTTGTAATAACATGGAAAGTTAAGTTAAAGTTGATTTAGGCATAAATAGCAATGTGGACTCATTCACTATGTCATTGACTACCTCATACAGTAGCACTACAAAAACAGTCGCAGTGAGTGCTGCATAACTCATACATGACCGGGGAGTAATGAAATGTTGATTTTTATTCTGTTGCCATACGTTTTATGTTTGATGAACTATGTGGATCCAACATCTGTGAATTTATTCTAAATTTTATAGGAGGGTTTAGACAAAGGCCCTAAGACATATCGGCAAAGGAACAACCACGTAATCTTAGCTAATTTAGACCTAAAAGAACGAGCACCATATCTCAACACTACCTATCACATTGGGAAGTTGGAGAATTGGTAATGAAGATGAAATACCAATAATTTTTTATCTGATTTTCACTATAGTGAAATTTTTTTTCAAAGTATTACCATGTATCAAAATTTATTAGGTACCCTAATAAATGCAGCGCATTGCGCTGCACAGGCTCCCTAGTATTATTATAATAGCCACTCTCCGAGTTTACTAAAATTTAATTAAATAGGTTAATTTTAACTAAAGGTACATAATACATGATGTCTCAGTCCTTAGCCCTTGGTGGAGAGTTATTGAACTTTATCTCAATTAAAATGACGTTTGAAAGCAAAGAATCACTTAACAGGCAACCGAGGCAAGTCAATATCATAAAACTACATTGTGTATCTTTCAGCTAACTGATGACGAACAATTTAAATACCATTCACAACGAGAGCTGGAAAAACAGGTTGATGTCAAAGTCTACATCATCAACTTAAATGGATATTATTACTACCCACAGTCGATGTCTGTGAATTAATAAGTATTGTTTTGTTATAGGTGCACGAGTTTATATTTTTAACTTAGTGGCACATTGGATGAAAATTCACCCACAAACAGTTGTTATTCAAACGAGGATGAAATGCCATTAATTATGCCAAGTGAAGATTTCAGTTGTTCAGGTTTATGAGATTAGTTTACTGCCTTCCCCCCCCCCCCCCTCGCCGTACACAACCCAACGTACTTGCTACCACTCTGCCCCCAACTAGCAATGTTTGTTAACTTGCATCACCAAGAACATAACATAAAAAATTATAGATACAAAATATCTGTGCATTAAAACATTTTGATAATGAGTGTTTCAATAATGCAGCTTCAATGTTTAAACTAGTGTACACGTTGCTCGAAATCGAGCAACTCAGTTTCTATACAGTTAACAAATTTCATTTACTATCACTTTTTTATAGTTTTTTATTCTTTAACAACTCATAATAATAATTTTTAGGCCTATATACACTTTATCATCTTTACCGAGATGACCTTGGTCTTTCGCATATAAAATCAGCTTAATACATCAAGTGGCTTAAACGCGCCGAAGCCCCGAGTCAGTTGTATTGAAAATTATCCAAGTAATAAGAATTAGACCTTAGCTGAATGTCTATGTAATATTAAATACCCCCGTCGCAGCAGACCTGTGTACTTAGCGAATTTCCAATGGCAAAATTTACTTAAGTGTACCAAATTTCTTGATGATCAGACAATTGTTTCCCTTTCGATCTTACTGGTTCACGAACTCATCCAAGAAAATCTAACTGTACATGCCTGTACCAAATTTCATGATGATCAGACGATTTTTGCACTAGTTATCGTTTTCACAAGCACTCAAAATTTAAAATTCTATTTCCCATATAGGCCCATGTTAAATTTTTTAGTAAATCGTTATTTGTGCAGTTTTAAATGTGTTTCCGACAAATAATCACTACGTATCCAGAAAGTACACATAAAAAGCTACAACTTCATATAATCGCAGAGGTGTCCCCTAAACTGTATAAACGGCAGCTCCCATGAAAACGACGGTAATAGCTTATTTCCAAAGGAAATTCGCTAAAAATGTCAATAATTCCATATAATAATTTTAATTTCAGTAAAATTATGAAAATTTTAATAGTTTAACATATTGTGAACTAATTCACCTCAACCACTTACTCCCGAATCTCGAAGTGAGCACATAAGTTTTAACAGTTAACTTAAAAATAAATAAAATTCCTTACCATGTTAATAAAATGGGAAAATTAATAACTTTAATCACTTGTGGACCCTTTTTTCAATGTATTTTTACCATTTACTTCAGAAACAACTTCAACTGGAGCTCTATCCAATGACACCAAAATCATTAAAATCGGTTGAAAACTGTAGGAGTTCCTTTGTACAAAACATCGTGTCACGAGATTAAATATGTATAGATAGGTTCTATTTAGTTACTACAAGTGTGTTAACTACGTGTTTTCTCTAAGGCAATAATTGAAGGCAAGTATTTAAACCATGTGTAGTATTTCAACATAACCTGGAGGCTACACCCATTCAATTTGGTTTTTGTTGGGTACGGAAAAAATGAGAACGCTAGCTACATTTTAATAATCGATTAAGTAAACCAAATCGGTTCACAAATGTTAATTAACAATAAATGTTAATATTGCAATGTGTATTGTCAGTGAAAAATATTTTTTGCAATGTCAGTGATGTAGGAGATTTGAATTGCGGGCTAAGTGTATTGTTCAAACACGAAGTAAAACATCGACTCTTGCGAAATGAAACATTTCCAATCAGCGACAGTCGTAACATCAACAGAGCGAGGTTCTCGAGTGAGGCTGTAACCTTCTCAACCCAACATCATTAATTTTTCAAATGGTCCAAAGAGGATGTCTCAATTTAACGGCTCACTTATGCTCGACATGACTTCAGTCAAACAAGTCCTTTATACTAACGATACTGATTTAAGTAAAAAAAGTTTCGCCATCTTTTTCAAAACTATAGGCCTACATTTTTATGGGACAAAAAAATCTAAAATCATCGAAAAAAATACTTTTTTTTAATTTTATTGAACAAGTTGTATTTTTACCGGCAGTTTCATTCAGTAATGCTTGAAAATAAAAGGGAAGGCGTTTGAAATTTGGCTCATATAACGAGTTTAAATACCCCCCGTCTTAGCAGACCTGAGTACTCAGCGAATTTCCAAAGGATCTTGAGATTTTGTATTTTCCCCATAAACACCATAGAATGAGTATGTAGGTTTGCTGCCATTGGATGTTGTTAGAAAGTGTAATAGTTAGGTAAGGTAAATATCAAATTGTATCAATATTCGACACTTAAATTTTCCCCATGGGGTGAGTATGTAGGTTTGCCGCCATATGGGTGTTGTAAGCAAATATCAGTTAAACCCTACCTAGTGAATGTACATACCAAATTTTATCAAGTTATTCCAATAAATAAGCGAGATACATGGTTTTGTTGATTTCCCATAAGATTAACATTGGAAACCTATTTTTAGCTTTTCTCCCTTAACCTGTTAAGCCAAGTTAAAAATTGAAAATACCAAATTGTTTGTTTTTTAAGCTCTTTTAATGTCAACAATCAGTTTTAGTTAAAATTGTTGAATTTTTTAAATTAAGGTCCAAAAATGCCAAATCCCATTTTTGACCCCTTTGAAACCCCATAAAACCCCGTTCCCATAACCCGATCATGCTGGTTAGCGAACTCATGAAAATAGATCTGGTCTTACACCTTCATAAAAAATTTCATCAAAATCGTAGGTCGCTGTCAAAAGTTATGAGTACCACGGGACACATATATATGAAAATGAACGAATGGTGTTTTTGGCTTCTATGGACCTCAAAACGAAAAAGTAACATGGTCCCGGGCTTAGGTCTTACCATGGCTACTACCGTAATAGCGTATTCCCTATAGGGAAATTCGCTAAAAATAAAACCACCTATGCATATTTTGTTGCCTATCACTTTATAAATATACTGTAGTTATTTAATTATTAATTATTGTACTAGATATCAACTAACGTAAGATGCACGAAAATAGTCCGATGGAAATTTAAACAGCTGTGTCTCCCCTCACCCCCTCTCGCCCTGCAATGTTGTCATTTGGTGTTATGTTCAACATGTGTAACACAGTATACAAATGTGTTTCACAATAAATTTGGCAACAATGTATCGCCTCTCATCGGACTATTTTCGTGAATTCTACTATAATGGTAGAAATTCAACCAAAACCATAGTTGATCTCGACTAAACTAGTTAAATAAAAACTTTTAAAACGCCTGTTCTTCATTATTTATTAGCATTTGTTACTACAACAGCTGTTCAATTATTCAATCAATTATCCTTCTTCCATAAGATTAACATCTAAACTTTTAATACCGTACCCGTAGTCCGTAGCCCTGGGGCCCGATATGAATTAAAATGCGATTCTGCTCATCTACAGGACACCACCTTTCTAATGGTATGTGCGGTTTTTCCTATGATGCTCACAAAATGAGAAAAAATGAGTAAAATAAACATGCTTGCCTATTAATATGTAGATTTGAAAAGTGGAAAATATTTTAATTCATATAGAGTTAAAACATAACCTAATTACTATGAACTATGTACAGTACTACAAATACTGAAATATTGAAGTAATTGAGTAATAAATTAAGTAAATAATTTATTAATGTTGAAATTAAACCAAAATATCAAAATGCACATTAATTTTTGTTCTAATTTACTGATACGCTGAAAGATATATGGTTAACTAAGGAGTTTATCGATTTTAAAAGTTAGTTTAAATCAAAATATTTTCTGTAAATGGAGAGCAACAATATTTTACAAAAATAAATAAATCCATACATCATAGTAGGACAAATTTTAAGCCATCGTCTTAAATGACGTATCAGTCGGTACTTTCTGATTAAATCAATGCAATACAAAAAGAGGTGAAAATGCTCATCCCATCGTTAAAATAATATTTTTTATGGTAAAAATAATTTTTTATCTTGTCGCCAATCAGATTTCCACAACTTAAATAAACTGCAAAAAGTTTTATTTTACACTAAGATGATTGAAACAAACTTTCTTCAAGACATCCTAACCCAACTTGATATTTGTCTAAATAGGCCATCTTACATCCATAAATAGTCCAATTTCGTCAGCATAAAATAATTCTAACATGTTTAGTTACAAATGCAACATCTTCAGAGTTTGCAATTCGTCACTTATTAAAAAGTCTCATAAGATTTATAGCAGTAAACTTAAGTCAATTCAATAATGTTGTTGGCCTACAGTTATTACCCCGTGAATATTCTTTGGAATAAATATTCCGGACACGGAAAAAGTTAAGATAGGCAATCTAAGTTCAAAGTTGTTGGGAAAACTAAGGACATGTGTTGCTGTTTGAGTTATAGAATCCTCCTCATAATCCCTCAAAAACAATGAACGAACACTCTCCATACTCTTTTCGAGTTGTTTACCCCTAAACACATATTTAATGTTCTTTAACAAGAACTCGAAAAAATAAACAATTCAGAATTTTCAACCGTTAGATTACCTTGAGTGATTGCGGAAAAAATAGAAAAGTAACTATTCTCCATGTTATTCTTAAGCGAAATCAGCAAAACCTTCAGCATTTCTTATTATTACACATATATTGTAGATCAAACTTTATATGAATCCTCATTTGGTTTTGAAAAACTAATACTTGCACAAATCACTATGATGCAGCAACCTACATACTACAAGACAATTTTTGCTACATGAGTTTAAGGAATTGCATTTACATTTAGAAGCATAATCACCTTACATAAACACAAGTATAGGTTTGGTTACAGGACCTGTACACATTGATGAACAAAGTATGAATCAACCAGATAAACGTGAAGGCTTACAGGAACCAAATGCACTTATTTTCCATAAAAAACTGGAGTCTGCTATAAAAAATACATTTGAAGGTTTAAATCCTCTTTTATTTTGTTATTGAATTTATGCAGGATTATTATTTTTTTATTTATATTTTATGTTGATTCCATGGGTTTTAATACATTGCTTCCAACAAAAGACGTGTTGGGTTGGTAATAAATTTATTTTATTTTATTAATCGATTTAATAAAACTGACAACAATAATTTATTTGTTAATATTCAGGGCTAAGAGGTAAATCATACCTTTGCCAATATAAGACGATTATTAAATACGATAAAATGTAAAACATTTAAATTTTTGAAAGCTTTTCTATTTTCTATGAAGGAACGACAGTGTACTTATAACACAATAGCTTTATAAGAATAAATAATAAATAAAAACTTGTCCCAAAACTGGGAATTCTTACGAATTGAACAATTTTACAAAAACCGTTACAAAGATATAATATTACTCTATGAGGACATAACTGTAGATCCATGGTAAATGGAAACTTTAAAGCCGCGTGTTCCGCCAAACAGTTGTTTGTTTGTTGGTTTTTATTTCGTTTGTAAATGGTCAGTAATTGTTCGTTAGAAATGTTTGTTGATTTTTTGTGATCGCCGAACAGGGTCGCCACGAATGTTGCCCGTACGGACGCTGCGCCGCTTAGGAATACGAGTATTTAAGGTTTGGAAATGACCTACAGGCCTAATGTTTTTCTAATAAAAATTTAGTATGAATTAAAGGAACAATGCTGACCCGGCAAATTAGAAGGTCATAACATAAATCAGCAAATTTTATTTTAATAAAATTGTAGTTTTAATTTATTTTAATAAAAATTGAAGAGTATATTTTTTTAATTGAATAAGATGAAGGTGATTAGGCAAAAACTAATCGAGTAATACAGCGACAATATCCTTGATTCATTTAGCTCAACAGCTCAAACAATGCTACCAACTCGTTGTTTTAAACAAATCATGGCGAGAGGAAAATTACTGTCATAAACTCGTGCTTATGACCCTCCTGTCAATGTAACATAGAATTATTATTAAGTTTACCTCTTACTTTTGTGTTAGTGAATCAACAAAAGAATTTAAAATTTTCACGCAATATTGTATTGTGTAATACTTTACTAGCTTAATATTAAGCCAATAAAAATTTATAATAAGTAAATTAAGAATCCGTGGTGATAATGACAATTAATGAAGTATTCCATTAGTTGGTAATAACCTAACCTCCAATACTACTATAATCATTTGACCATTTTTGAGTAATTAAACTTGAAAACCATTCATGCAGATTTGTTTACCTAAATATAGTATTGACACAAACAAAAACAATTTTTTATTTAAGTAATTTTGTTACTACTGTTTAACATTTCATTTAAATAATTAAATCAATCAAATTAAAAATGAGGGTTTTAAAATTCTTTCTTTTTATTAGGGTTTTTTAATTTTCTTTATGTTATTAGGAGCTTAGATGTATATCATGGCCAGAGTGAGATAACATTATTAAGATGACATGCGATCCAATATCATGGCACCTCAGAGACCTTGGTGGTCGAATGGTATGGCGGGGTGGTGGGAGGGGGGGGTAGTTATATTATACCCCGTCAAAATGACAGATATATCTGATCAACACCATTGGACACCACACAAGTAGCTATGATGTGTCATAGGCGTTCCTTTAAACCCACTAATAACTCTTTTTATATGACAGAGTTTGGTATCCTATCAAAAGCTGAAATTGGCATTTTGTTTTCACATTTTTCATTACAGTTTAAGTCAGTGTATTACAATTAATTAAAGATAAGTGATTCGTTAAAAAAAGCAATTTAGTTTTACAATACAATTAGTAACTTTAAACTGTTAATAATTTACTACTGAAGTCTGTTCGTTGCCCATTTCAGGTATTCCTGTACTGTCGTAGTGGAGATTAAATGGTTAAATAACTACGATGCCCTCATCCACTACTAAGTTCCTAGGAGTTTAATAAGCACATTTTCAACCTCTAAGTTAAAAAAAATTCGAAGCAGCAAAAGAGTAATACATTTAATATTGTGTACCATAAACATAATTAAACTGTGTTTTAATTTTATATAAGTTTTACCTACTAATGTTTGATATTTTACCATATGATCTATATATTATAGCCAAGCTTATTTTATGTTCCTCCTTTTTTTCTCAGCTTGTGTGGATCGTAGCAGAAATCCACGCATTCCGTTAGATAGTTAATCGACCTGTAGAACAGCAGATCACACTAGAATTAGTCTACATGCTTTCAAAGTTTCAATGTTAATCTTATGACGAAGGGAAATTGATTGAATCATTATGAAGCTGTCAGTGTTCTTATAACAAATAGTAGCAAAACAGGAAAAATAAAGATGTTTCTGTTATAAAATACTTTTAAACCAATTGGTTCCAGATCAACTTAATTTTGATTGCATTTAAATGTGGCAATGTCTGGTAAAAATAAAATAATGGTTTGACAGGTTGTTTTAACATTGCTGGAAGGATATAATTAGTTCATTGCGGAGTACCAAAATTACTTCAATACGCTTTAAAAAAAAGCATTCTTGTAGAATTTAGCTTAAGTTCAATCTTCTGTGCAAAGGGTTCGCTTTACTGATTCCTTTTTTACCAGAGAGGACGAAATACAAAGCGATATTGTTTGATTGTTCATTGTTTTGACTGCTTTCGGAGACTAATTGAAAACATGATACTTCCTCAGCATGTCGAAGAATTTTTTTATTTTTATTTCATTCACTTAGAACCTGCCCACTAAGATATTATTTAATCCATCGGTTAAAAGGTTGAAGGGGTAAAGTACAGTAATATGAAATCAAAGCTTTGTTATCAATTAATGTACTTGATTTTTTAAATTCTAAAACTAATACAAGTACAAAAGAAAGTGTTTAGAACTTTATCTTCGAAACAGTTTAATTGATTAACTTTATTTAAAAAGGAAGAAGTTTATTTTTATCACAACAGTTACTGACTCAAATACGACCAAACTGAGTATACTTTGAGTCGCAGTTTGTACATCGGTTTAGTAACAGACATGTCAATATAGTAGATATAGAGGAGATCGATGAGGTCAGGTTCACATCAAACAGTCGTAGTCGAGGGATACGAGGGCGGTGGAGCAGCGGCAGCTCGGCGGGCTTTGATGAGAAAGAGAGATATGTAGGACGCTCCCTGGCTTATATATTGGAATACGAGCAATAACAATTGCTAACCTTAAGGTTTTAGTGAATGTAGTACATGTCGGATTCACCGGTAAACTCAGTTCCTGAGTTGTATATTGTTTTCAGGGTAAAAACGTTAGATATGTGTTTTTGTCAGAAGATCTATGAGTAAACAAAACACAAAATGCTCTATTTTTTAAGATTTATATAAGAAACGCTGTGTATAGCTTCTTCATACATTATACATTGAATACACAATAAAAAATGTCGGAAACCGTCAAGAAAAATCAAGTACAGAAAATACTTTACACATAAGCAGATATACCACAGTCCTATCGTTCTGTTGAAAAATATGGTTTCCAGTTAATCGTTTTATAAAATACACATTTTTATATAGTACTTGGTTTTTAACTGTTTAGGTTCTTTCAACCCTTTTGGTGTACAACCTTTAAATGCTAAATTTTAGCTCAAAGTGTTATTGTTGGCCCAAGTTTGAAGGAAAGAGGATAAAGAAAGTTTGTATGGAAGCTTGTTGTTAAACTTTGATCACAGCTGATGGATTCGGTGTTGTCTGATTCCATTTCCGTTTTGGTGGGAAACGCCCGCTTCTTCTTGATCACCCTATCGAGATTCGCCGTCGACTAGACATTTTTTTCTTAGAGGAGCGAATTTACTTAAGGCCTTTTTCTTAAGAGCTTATTTGCAATTTTTTTCTTCTGTTCGAAAATAAATTCACGTGACAAACACAATCCAAGATCAATTACAGAAAATCAATGAAGAAAGCGATGTGTATCTTTGTTTTGAAAATGATATGGACAAGCTGGTGCTTTGTACGGGATGCGTGTAGTTTTACAGGAATTATGTAATGGAAGTTCATGTAAAAACGCAAATTAATAGCTTCAACTATTTAGCTACTGTATCTAGATATTTTTTTACTCAACAGCTGACCAGGTTCATTTTTTAAACGCTTGTTATTGTTGTTGTTTTACGAAATATATATCTATATGCCATTTGTTGTGTTCATAAAAAGATAAAAACTCCCAAAAGTCATTATTGTAGGACGCATATGTAAAAGTTTTGACAAGAGCACTTTTATGACGGTCCTGAGGCTAAGTCTTAGGGGTTTAAAAAACTAATTTCTTAAAAGAGTATTCCATGAAATTTTTCATATCTAGACTATATTTTAACTAGAGTTTAATATCACACGATGAAAATTTTGTATGTTAATGAAGTTTTGCTCGCAAAATTTTGCTCACACCTTCGGATCCTGGTTCTAAATAGGACGCTATTGTGTGTAGTTATTCTACTCAAGTTGATGAGTGGGAGGTTGATAGCTTACATGTCAATTGTTAACAAATTTCAATATCAGAAGGAAGCTCCTTTTCTCTTCTCAATACTTTCGTTCTTTAGTGCATGAATTTTCGCCTCTCAGGTTATGAGGTCTTGCAACTTAACCTAAGAGAACCTAAAACTAAATTCGATCTAATTCTTAAAATGTATTAAAATTAAAAGTAGCCTATAATACAATTTTGTATTAATTAAGCAACCGTTTTTTATTTGTTTTGGCTTGTCTTGTGCAGTTCATTTTAAATTCAACAATGTTTAACAACTAATGCAATAAGGACTCGTTCAATAATATTGTGGGATGCACAAGTAAATGTACCCAGGAATGTATAAAAGGATTTTAATAAAATTCCCAAAATTTACTAAACAACAGGGTTGATTAGTCACAAGGGGGTTCGTTGTACAGCCCATAATTAGCTGTCGAGAGAGAGCGAAGCCTCGGCTAAGATCTTGTACACACATCTGATAGGTGACAAGACGTTATATCACGACACCTCCCCCCCTCCCCACCCCCCTTCATCATAACCGGTTCTAGACCATGACCTGCCATCACAATTGATATTGGACCCCTACCACGTCTTAACAACACGATCTAGTCCTTTCAGGGGTCATAATTTGAAACTTGCACAATTTTTCTTAGGGAAATAAAGTGGAACTCACAAACCTCCCTCGAACCTACCTAGCCTCTCACTTTCCCTGACCTCCCTGCAGTGGCCAAGTGAGAAAGGTTTAATTATAATGTAGAAGCTTTGAGGGCACTAGAAGAATGTTTAAGGAACAGTTGTTTTTAATTAAAACAAACTCAAAATATTGTGAGGTCATTGTATGTCTGTACTAATAAACTTTTGAATCTATACTTATTTAATACGCTAAGGTTTTTTTCTCTTGAGAACTCATCCTACAATTTTCAACCGATTTTCAAGTTTTTGGTGTCGTTGGATAGGGCTTGGTCTGTAGTTGTTTCCGCCAAAAACTGGTGAGAATCTGACGAAAATAAAGGCGTTATCCACCATTGAAATCTCCAAATTTCCCATTTAAATAACATTGGGATTGAATAAAGCATTTTAAACATCTTTTGATAATCAGCTGTAAATACGTGTAGTTATGGTGATAGCAGATATTCACAATATTGGATTGGTCGGACGGCAATGATTTAGAGATAAAAGTAACATTTGTATTGTATTAAAATAAATTGCTCGATTTCGAGCAACACGTTTACTGTGTCTTACCTGTAATAAAATATATTTCTTTTGTGAAAATAAAAGGATGTAAATTTAATTACGACACATAAATCACCATACATTTCTTAAATATGATTGTTACTTATTTATATAGAACCATAAACATATAGAATAGAATATGTAAACTTTACCTTGATTTCGGCGTGGACCTTTTACATAGACTAGTAGTTTGATGATCGTATAAAATTATAGTTTATAAAAATGATCATTAAAAGCGTATAGTAAAAAATACATGTAGTTTATCAATAGTATTAGGGGGACCGAGCTTAAGCTCGGTAAAATTATTACTTTCGTTCTCACACAAAACTCTTTCGCTCCGCTCACTCACCCTCTTCCATGTTGAAAACGAGCTCATTCGCTCACTCACCTCGCCAGGCCGAAGGGTGCTGCACTTCAGTAATTTTTTTTTTAATTTTCCATTAAAGATATAACACATAGGTTTATATCTACAGTTATCAGCTGATTTTGTTCCATTAATGAACTCTCCATAAGGATAACATGGAAACTTTAAAGGGCTCTAGCGCGAAAACCGGATTTTTTCCAGCTATGGGACCAGCTCCAATCGATTTCTGGTGGCCAAACCCCCATATTCAATAAAAAATCAAAAGTCCTTGGAGCGAAAAAAATTTTGCCCGTACAAACAGAGCTTGTTTTAGAGTATAAGATGCTAGCAAACAGCCCGTCAAAATAGAAGGGTAATTTTGATTACGATCATTCATGGATGTATGTTTTATAAGTTAGAATGATAACAAAATTTATGAAACATAATATCCTGTTAATAGTTTATAAACCCAATTAATACCTGACGACATAATTTGACAACAAATCACTTTAAGGGCGAGGAAGACAGGCAAACCTACTATTTTAACGAATTTTTTTTGCACCTGCAACAGAAAATGGAACGATGTTACGATGTTTTCTCTTCACCACTTTAGGCCGAATAGAGCTACGTGTTTGTTTGATATTTTAAGGAAGAAAACCCATAAAAATGGGTTAGTTTCCAGGTTGGCCAGCCTATAACCGGATAGGCTGTGGAATTTTACTTGAGCCATTTGGCAGTGGGTAGTTTTGCCAGACTCATTTACTACTGCCAGCGGCCACTACCCTGCAATTTGTTGTCAAACCAATTCTCCATTTGCGAGGAACTACGAGCTACAGGTAGTAAACCATGACTAAACTTATATATTGCTCACGAGAATTACAAACTTAATTGTTCAGTTGTGTCTTATTACACGTGAGTGAAAAATTCTAAATAAAGTGAGTTATATGTTACATTTTTATTATAAATAAAAAAAAAACATTTATTACTATTATTTTTAGTAAAGATTCGTAATTTAAAAGGACATATTGTTTCGGCTTCGCCCCCCCACCTTTTATTTATTTCTAAATGGCGCTTTAAAATGTTGACCAACTTTTATTGCAAGTTCTTTAATGTGAATTGTAATTTAACAGCTGATTACCTTCAGATGAATTTAAAGGCCAGATGGTAAACAAAAATAGATCTCTGTCACTTCATAATCAACATTCACGTACTGTAGTTGAGTTTCACTCATAAAATGCGCAATTTACTCACGAGCCACCTCGTATCAAGATATAAAGGATTAAAGTTGATTAAAGTTGGATCAATGTTGATTCATTATTGTATCAACAATACGAATTTAAAAATATAAAAACAAAAAATTAGGTCAATAGTCCAAGGCTCTATCATAAATTTAAAATATGACCCACTTTTATCCAACTTAAAATAAAGGCGAAACTGGGAGCAGGTGAGACAGTGCACGTTGAAGTTTTGACCAGCGAGACCCCTAAAACTGACAGCCCCTGTCGACAGCCGCTGAAACCGCTGGGTGCGCAGGCTACGAATGTATCCAATGAATAGCATGTACTGGATTAATTAAAAGGTCTACTCTACGCTGCCAAATCTCCTTCCTCAACATCATCTACCTGAGTTTTGGGTCTCACACGTGATGAAGTGCAGCAGCGTTTCTTTATCAAAAGTGTTTTACACCGAATACTAGATATTGTTCTCGCCCTCAGTATCCTTGTAATTAACACGGAACGTATTCAGGTAGTTTCAGCAACGTCCACTACTAAGACTGACCCTTTAGCCCCCTCTTAATAAGTCTGTTTATACAAATAGTCCATTTCAAGGCAGGGAATCATAACTAGATGCAAACAGCACAACATTCCACATGCGAAATAATTTATTGACAAAAAACTTAACCTCAACAAATATATGAACAACAAACTTTATAAATAATCCATAACAGGCAAACGCAGGTAATTATTACATCACGGGGCATAAATAATACAGTCTGTAATAGATTAAATATGAGAGTAAAACAATAATAAACTGGACAATTCTAATGTTCTAAAACTATACACAAAGTTAAGTTGTAAAATAAGTCAAGTAAAGTGTTTCCTCTCAAAATATAATCGGAAAATATTAATAAATAGTTTTCAGCAAAACTTTTAGGGACATAATTTTATAACTAATACTTTAAAAAGTCAACCTGTTTCACGCTATTTTAATACTTTTAAAACTGTTTTAAGTTTTTAGCTTAGTGAAACGCAATTGGAAAACTTATTTACAAATAAAAAACACATTGAATAGAATATCGTTTAAAAATCAATAAAGCCGTCTCTCTTAAGTTTCCTCCCCTTTTGATGATTTATATTTCGAGCTGAGATTTGCATAATATTGCAATTTCACGAAGAAAAAGTGTTTTAGGGCCTTTCTTGGACTTTCAACGCTTCAACATAAAGCCTACCTGGTAATTTTAATCATGGGTAAAAGAAATTATTTTTACTTAAAGTTTCCTCCATACAGATTGACAGTTCAAGCGTTAACTACATTCCCTTTGAGTTGATTAAAAGAATATGAAATGGTTTTAAGTAGTTTTTAAGAACTACAATACTTTGCTCATACTTTTAAAGAGTAGGCTTATAAAAATAAAAAGGTTAAGTACAATTTTATTCTATTAACATTCAAACATGTGTTTAATTAATTTTTCATGGAGAACTTCCTGGTGCTTAACCAAGGTATTTTATGTTAACAATGGCTACAGTCTTTTAGGCATCACAAGGTGGGCTACATATTGATATACAGTAACTGGTTATGGGTGACCTCAAATGTAACCTTAAAATCAAATCGACCCCAAACAGTGCCATAAACCTACTTCGTGGCCCAAGAAACTACCTCCATAATCGGGTCACCCCACTATCTAAACGTCTTTGGGAAGTAAATATAGTTCAATAGCTTTAGATAAACTTGGATTATTACAAGAAGGTCAAAGTTAAATAAATTCACCAAATAGACCAATTTTAAAGCTGTAATAAACGAAAATATCATTTTATTTTACGTAGCAGTATACGTTGAAAAGTGAAAAAGGTTTTCGTTGTTGTAAACATTTTCACTCTTTCCAATGAGTTTTTAAACTGTTTCGATTATTGGACAACAATGGGGAAACAGTGTTAGCTGGGCTAGCAATCAAACTTTGATAGCAGTTGATTGATTCGGATCGGTTTGATTCCATTTCCGGTGCGGGGAAGGATGTCCGCCTCCCCCGATCGTCGTCTCAACTTCTAGCCCAAGGCAATGTCGATTTATGACTTTTACTCGGTGGCCAGTAATTGGCGCTTTCTCACATTATTACTGTTTTGTATATGATCTAATCAGCTGTAAAAAACTAAATATAGCCTTTTTAGTATCAGAAGACAGGCTTAAAAAATCAAACAATCTTCTTGTTTTTATTGTTCTGAGGGTTTTATGAAAATAAGTTAACAAGTTTTGACATACGCGATTATTGTGGTAAACATTTAACATTTTTACTGAGAAACTTATGAGTAGCATATTATTCCACACTTAACGCATAGGCTACAAATTTTCCACATATTATACATATTAATCAAATTAAAATCTTAACCTTTGTTATCTTTTCAACGAGCTTTCTCAAAGTGTATAATAGATAAATCAATCGAATGACGTTTAGAGTTTACAGAATTCACATTATCATAGTGCTAAAATGCTCTATAGCACCTAAACAGTGTGAATTTCACACAGTGTGAAATTTTCTCCCAAAAATCTATAAGGCAAAACCAAGGTGAAAATAGGATGAGAATGAACTCAGGGCAGACAAATAAGTTTCTTTTCTAGTTTTTGTTTGTATAATATCATCTAAGCCTTAAATGAACAAATCTAAATATTAAATACCTTTTATTTTCAATTGAAAAAGTCAGATATTCAAATGAGAGGAACGGGAGGAACATAAATTCGTATCTATAGACGTGGAGGGTTGCATAGCCTTGGGCCGGTAGCGGTGCGTGAATGCAATGTCTGTAAATCACAGAAATCCGATGGCCCTGCCCGAGATAGCCGAACGGCTACAGTACCTCTCCATGTGTATGGCTCTGCCAGTATCCATCCATGCAATGGCAATGATAACAGCCACCATGTACACCAAGTTTTGTTTAATCACTACTTTTGAATTTAAATTACTAAATAGATAAGTTTGTATTGATAATTTGCAAAATAGAATTCTAAACCCAGTAAAACTTATGATGTTTTTGTAAAATGATTATTGCAATTTTGAAAAAAAAATATCAAGTAAACATTGATGCTAAAATGGTCCAAAATATCTTTATACAGTAATTATTATTTGTAATATGGTTTCTAACCAATGATCATAAATAAAAATATCCACGATAAACATCAAACTACAACACATATATTTTTTCCATACAAATAATGTTAACCAAGTTTTAAAATGTGGATTAAGATCTACTTTTTGGTTGCAGAAATATTTTATGTTTTGCAAAGCAATTGATAATCTACTATTGAAATAGTTTATGAATGAGTATACAATACTCTTAGGCCTAAGTCACCAATCTTCAGACACCACGTAGGCCTATCGGAGAATGTCTGTAGATTACAATGGATAAATAAGGAAATAATTCAACAAACAATATGAAGTCATATAAGTGTTCATTCAGGTAGAGCCTGAATGATTTATAAAACAATTGTAATATTAATTACTTAAAAAGGGGAAATTCAATTAAAAAATTTGTTATGCCAATATAGTACAAGTAGAAGGTATTACGTTTCAGTATGGTGGAATTAATTTCTGAGGATTAGTTTTAAAAGCGATTAATACGCCATTATGTCGGGGGTTGAACATGCAAAGCAGGCGGAGTGTCCGTGTTGACATACACATTAGGACCCTCGTAGGTCGTTAAGAGGGTTAGCGGCCTGATATGGCTTGAGACGGCTACACGCGCCTTACTTACAACACCGCCGCCACCGCCACCAACAACGCCGCCTCCTCGATCACGGCTTCACCCGCTATCTTCTTGTTAATCGACTTGTTTTTTGGTTTTCCTCTGGTTACCACTAACACTAAAATCTCCTTGAGAATATTTTAATATGTGATGAACAAGTATGAAATCACGTTATTTAAAGAACAGTATAAAGTATTAAACATAGTCAGAGTATTATCGAAAGTAAAAATACACAGGTTATTTATGTCTTGAAATTAAACTAAATTGAAGTGTTAATTTAATCAAACTAAAATTAGAGTACAAGTAACGAAAATAAGACTTATCTTATTTTGGAAATAGTTGTGAACTATACCGCTTAGGGAACAGTAGTTCTGTAACATGTTTACATTGCTTGTTTGTTTAAAATAGTTAGTGAGAAGACGGTCTTCTGCTTAAAAAAAGGCATAAATGAACGAAATCGATTTTTTTCACTCACTTCACGTTTCAACAGGTTGAAATCCTGACCAACATCATAGTCTTCCTCTTTTTACCTCTCTTTATACTCATTTGCACATTTACAAAGTGTCAAAAGGGAGAAAGTAGGATAAACTAGAAACTAATCTCGTTCCCCGTATGTTATGAGCAAAAATGTTTGAGGTATTACAAAAGACTGACAAGACCTACCACAAGAGAGGAGGAATTGATATGGCCTGAGGGAGGAATGTCATCAAAGTTTGGCAGCCGACTGGCGCTGTAGTAGACTGTCACGTCGCTCCAGGCGGCTCTCATACCACACAACTTCACGTAATTCATGTTCACTTATATTTGACAAGATGACTCATTATAAACATTTCTTATACGAGTAACTAAACCAGCAACAATACTGGAGCACTTTAAAATTAGATCCTCATCCATAGAAGTAAACTACAATGGCAGTTTCAACGTGTAGAATCTTACAAACAGAAGTCACGACAGTATTAAGAAAATGCTTCATTGCAACAAAACTACAAAGGGAAAACTTTTTTTTAAGGTAGTAACAAATATAAAACCCTCTTTTTATGATAAATACTAGTTGTTTACCCATTCTTCGTACGAGGGTGTGTAATGTGTTGTTTATTCAACATTAATATATATATTCACTCACGAATTCAATATATGACACCTTCAGTTGGTTTTTTCACTGTATCTAGATACGGTATCTTAACGGTTAACGGCTGTCAGGTACATTTGTCAAACTCATGTTATTGACACACGTTGCAACCAGTCTGTGACACTTCGGGTCTGGATTCTGTCTGATGTCACAATGCTGTAATTTATTTACCCCTGTAAATCATATTTGATAGAACTTGGCTTCTGTAACAGTAATTATTCCTAGGTTGAACTATACGTAGCTCGGATAAGAAAGTCTAGGAAATTTCAAGTTATAGTCGCCTTACATGTAACCTTCTCTCAGCTTGATAGCACATTATTTAAAAGTTAAAGCAATATGGATGTTATGTTAATTAATTTTGTATTTAACCAATCGATTAAAAGAATTATTTTAGCACAACATATACAAAATAAATATAAACTGCAAGGCGTGATATGGCACCGCTAGCGTTCTGCCTTATACGAGTGATCACTTAATCAGTGTGGCGGTGGCGGAGGTGGTGAGGGGTTGTAGGGGGGGGGGGTGAGGGGCGAGGTCCTGAGGTGATTATTTATACCGCAGCCCCTCACTCCCAAAAGTCCTTTTCACTCCAGATTGACAGTGTCGCCACGTCCTTCCGCCGGTTGGGCTTTTACATTTAATTCTTTTCAAATTATGTGGAAAAGAAACAAGTGACTTAAGCTTTTTTCACCCTCGGACTTATTACTACGCTGGACATTTTGAGATTTAAAATTCACAAATGAATTTCTATAGTGGAAATAAATGTAATAGAATAATAATGTAGTAAATAAAACGAGTATTTGTAAATAGAACTAACATGATAGATGAAAATACTATATTTAAGATCCTTCTTATATCACAATAAACAGTAATAAAAAATTCATATCATTTTCTAAGTTTGTGTGGTGCAAAAATCAGACACAAATTTGTACTCTAGTGCAACTTGGGAGCAGTATTCTTACGAAATATGGGAAAACACCTAAAGTTGCACAGGTAATGTAAGTTGCTAAGGACCTACACACCACTTGTCTAAAAAAATCTGAGAACATAAAGTAAAACCACTTCGATGTGAAAAGTGGACAAAGTAGGTTAGCCTCCCAGAGAGACTGAAAGACAGAAATTTTGATAGCAACAAGTTTATATTCTGCAATGCGTGAAAAGTAAAAATGTTCGAAATTTTCAAGATGCTAATAAATGTACAGACAAAACTCAAATTTTATTTATCCTCCCATGAAACGTAGTCGAAGCGGTAAGTTCTAAATAAGTAGAACCAGTATTTATATAAACTGAAATAAAGGAAATAATTAGTAAGTTTGCAAAACTTCTTTCGAAGTTTTAAAGTCCCATTAGCCCCTTAAAAGTTCGGGCTTATATGCATTATTGAATACAAAATAATTCAAATTAAATTTTACTTGCTTTTTAATAGTCAGTTGTTATGTAGAACCCCAAACTTATTATTTTTTACAAATATTTATTTCTAGTTCTGTGGTAATAATATACATAGAATTCAATAGGCCTAAAGAAAAAAAATGTTTCTCTTTACATTTAGGAGTATCATTTCCACAGGGGCGGTACAAAATACATAGAATATATTTTAAATAATAAACGATTTTTATTATTGAAATTATCATCATGACGGAGTAGTATCAATTAGCTAGTACAATGGAGTAAAGTAACTGAAAATCCCCAAAGTGGCAAACATTGAGTGAAATGGAATCCTCCACAGATTAGATTGGAAGAAGGCTATAAAAATTTAATTTGTTCATGGCACGGTAGTGTGTAAGTAAGCTAAAATCACCACTACCGAACTGTTAAATTGCAGATATGCGTACTTAATATAATGTAATGTAATGTATAATAATAATATGTAATGTATAATGTATAATATATGTAATGTTATAATATAATGTATATAGAGGTAGGATATAATTTAGCATTGAAAGGAGAACATTAGCTCATGGTCGAGGAAATCCTGGCCCCCTTCCATACATTTAATCTAACTAGTTCTGTTTGTTATAATCGGTGTCGCAATAACTCTTAAGATACTCCAATATATAAACTTCTCTTTAGATACTCCGGCCTGACGTGACAGAAGAACTGTTTGAATTTATTACTGAAGTTTGGTCCGTCTTCCGCAGTATTGTATCTTGGGGAAGTTTACAAACAGATGCCACCTTCGGTTTTTACGGATGAATGCAACTAATGTAGAATTTAGGTATCATTTGGGATATTCATCTGGCATGAGTTGATAATCAATCTATCGTTGTCAAAAATCTAATATTCATAACCGCCAAATGATTTGTTCTTTTTTCTATACAATTATTTAATTGAAATTCCTTGCCAATTTGACACCGTAGTATAATTTCAGTTGAGATTCCATAATTTAGAGTGCACTGTTAGTTTTTTTGAAGCTAAATGTATTCATGTATTCATGTAATATATCACGTATTCTGTAGCTTAACTAACATGATAAAGCACACTTTAAAACAACGTTGCGGAAAACTAGTAGCGTTCCATAGCTCTGTTTATTTTGAACATGTTTTCAATTGATATACAGCTTGCTAATGCCAATGTCGTTGTTTTCCCAAAGGATTTGGTTATTTATTTTCAGTGTCCTTTTGTTTGTTTTCAACCTGAGAAACGTTTGCAATAACAGAGTATTGTTGGTGATCGGGGTATTTTTGTTATTTGAATTCGAATGCGCAACAAATTAAAATCTCCATATAAATAATTAAATTATTCATGAAAGGGCTTTAGGCCCTTTTTTAATTTTTGAATTATCATTTTGGTTTCTAATTAATTTGCAATAAGTGTTTCAAATGCACGATGTTAATATTATATACCAGTATTACTAATAGTCAGTACTAATATTTACAACTCATTTTTATAAAAAAACAATAAAAACACTGGCCATCTAATAGGTAGGATATCTAAAAGCAGAGCAGAAATGTAATGTTTTACTTAGGAAAATTTATTCAGCAAAATAAAAAAGATTCTATGATGTTTTACTCGTTAACTCATAGTCCAAGGTTGTCTGAACTTTCTACAAAATACAGGTTCTACAATAACACAGTACTGGCGAAAATCACAAATATAATTCATAACGAAATTAATTCATCTTCAAAACAAAAATACTGTTCGAATACATCTGTCCTTTATATTTTTACAATCTGCTCTCATGAAATTCTAAAATTAAATGTAGAAAAATCAATATATTTATTTATTTATTCTTCCAACGGACAAATCCATTTACAATAATTTATACGAATCACTATTACACTAATTAATTCATAATACAAAAAGCATGATCTCACATAAAAACAAGCAATCTCTTCAAGATAAAAAAACTACAATACATTTATGTATTGTTTTTAAAGTTTAAGACTTAAAAACGCCTCGCCTAAAGTTGCACAGGCATAATACGTATATGGATTGCTCCATATGACGAAAATAATATACAATTAGTTTAGTAGTTTAACAGTATTCATTTCTTTTTTTAAATTAAACTATTTAATATAAAGTCTTATTCGACACAAGAAAAAAGTACCAATCAACTCTAGAAAAAACAACTAAACAATAAAAAATGAAAAAAAGTTATCCAAGCCATGTACATTCCAGTTTGTATCATATGGTTGTTAGCTGCGTTAGATGGGCTCATAAATGTATAAATATGAACCTGGTCATATAGTAGTAGTAGATGTGCGAACCTGGTTTGGTAGTATATGGTAATAATGTTATCTTATGACGGTTCGAGCCCTACATAAAATAGTCATCGCCACAATAGGTGATGGTGATGTCTACTTTACCATCCACTAACAGCCAACATTAATTTAAGGAAAATGTATGGTTTTAAGCTTTGTATTAAAAATAAATAAAATCAAAATATACTGTTAAAACTAACTATTGCTGAAGCTTTGAATATTTTTTGGATGGAAATTTATTTTTTTTTTAATTATAATCATTGGGTTTTAAATTTTGTAATGTAAATACGAACATGTTTAACTTTTATCAAGAATTCTGTTATTGTTATTGTTATTCTCTCTGCAGTTTACACAAATAAATATTATTTTATAATGTATACAAGAATTAAATTAATGGTGTACTACTTATTATTTTGATAATGATTATCATTATCAGGTGATAATAATACTAATATCGGGCGTTAAGAAATATTTTGGGTGAAACAGTTTTAATTATTTAATTCGTTCAGTAGTTTTAATCACGTTTAGACCAAGTAACGAACTGCTATTTAAGTAATCCAGAACTTTAACTTCTATTCCTAGAGCGATCTAAAACTTTGGTAACTATTTTAACATGCAAATCCTCTGGATTCCTCCGTAGTTTCGCCCTGTCAAATACTTCAATATACTTTTTTATTTTGCAAAAAATGTATTGATCAGTAAAAAAATGTACTCTATTGTAGCTCTTTTCCAACCAAACAAGTTTTTATATTTGAAAATTAATTGCATTAAAATTAGTTGTAAAGCACATTATTTATTGAACTTAGGTAAACAACCACAATCTTTTGTAAACATTTGGTTATCTTATACTCTAAAACAAGCTCCGTTTGTCCGGGCAAAGTTTTTTTTCGCTCCAAGGATTTTTGAATTTTTGATTGAATATGGGGGTTTTTGCCACCAGAAATCGATTGGAGCTGGTCCCATAGCTGAGAAAAATCCAGTTTTCACGCTAGAGCCCTTCAAAGTTTCCATGTTATCCTTCTGGGAATTTTATTAATTGAACAAAAATCAGCTGATAACTGTAGATATAAACCCATGTGTTACATCTTTAACCTGTAGTTTAAGAAAATTGTACCAAAGTGCAACACCCCTCGGCTTGGCGAGTGAGCGAAGCGAACGAGCTCGTCTTTAAAATGGAAGAGGGCGAGTGAGCGGAGCGAACGAGCTTTGTGTGAGAAACGAAAGTCGTAATTTTACCGAGCATAAGCTCGGTCCCCCTGGTACTTTAAATAAATAGAACGCAGCTGATAGAAATATATCAATACATAACACAATTATTTGGTTTGTTTCTCAAAACTTACTTGACTTATATGAACTTCCATCCAAAATTTATGTATAAATCTAGCATTAATTTGTCGATCGTACATTGTAACGACACAAACACTAATCTTTTCTTTTTAAACCGTGACTCCATTACCTAATTTTGGTGTGCAATAACAGTCGCCAGGTGGAGTAGAATAACCGGGGGCTTACAACAGCAGAGACGAAGCGGTACAGTGAATAATCCTATTTGTCTGAGCGTTCAGCTCTTACACTTATCCTTGTCAACCTTAAGCAATTAATTCTGATATGATCTTTAAATGCATATTCAATCAGTATATAATACACTTAAATTCTGTAGACCTACAGTTTTCATTAGTTTTTATAATTTTCGTATCATTGAATATAAATCGGCTTGAATATTATGCGTTCAACTAGAAGGACACTAAAGGCATTTGAAGTTGTTACCTCCCCATTTTATTAACATTGGCAAGGATATGTATTGATTTTCAAGTTAACCAAAGAAGTTATGTTAAGCCATGGACGCTACACTGCGTTAACAAACTGCGTCGTGTTATTAAAAGAACGTGAGCAGTGCATGTGTGAAAATTCATGTTTTTATCGGTGCAAAACTAAATTGATGTACTTAGAGCAATAGTTGTACTATTAACATGTTAAGACTGCAGCAGTAGCATACAATCAGTAGATTGTTTTTCAGCAATAACAACCTGGTTTGCCCATTTGTAAACAGGGTAAATCTGTGTATAATGCTTGTTTTTATGTAGTTAGTTCAACAAATTAAACGTTATGACTAACAATATGGTACCATTGAATAGAACTCAACGGGAATATTAAATATTAGAGTTAAAAATCTAATCTTGGTTTTTTTACAACCTGGTTTTTTTTGTTGGTTATAAATGTTGACCTCGAGAGGCGTTAATTTTTTTCTCCATAGGATCATTTGTCTGTATGTAGTAGAGATAGGTGAATTGGATGATACGTTGGTGGTCATAGAACACATTCAACGTGTAAGAATGGGGAGAGAGAGGGGAAGAGATGAACCGACATGTATGTGTAAGGTTGAGATGGATTGAAAGTAGAGAGGAAGAGAGAAAGTACATGAACGCCTTTGTGTGTCTGAGAGAGAGGAGAGACGAGATATCGGTGTGGGTGGAGTGATCGATATGGAGCTAGTTGAACCTATGATTATTGCCAACAAAGACAACTTCAACACCTCTATTGATCCTACACATTTATCTTCCCATTGCTCTTTTCACCTTTGCCTTCCTCTCATGCTTTTATGTGATCATCCTTTCTTTTCTTAAGAACTGAAATGAATTTAGTTATCATCCTTTACTTGAAAACTGTTTATTGCAAACACAGGTTTGACTTATTTCAACGTTGCTTATGTACAAAATTTCCGTGGTGAAACTAATAATTATAGTTATGGATTATTTTTAGAAAGAATATCATAAATTACGTAATACCATAAATGACGTAATGAATGTTAGATAAAGAATATTAATTTTTAACATTAAAGACTAACAATATTTTATTTTTCAGGTAAGTTCGTTGGCTTAAGGGGAATATGAAGATAACATTTATTGAAGTAATGTAAGTACATTCCAGTCCAAATAATTATTTAAATATACAGATATAATGTTAATAACAAGTTTTAATGAACAGTAATATTAAGTAATAGTTTTAAAAATTAATAAACGGAATATTCAATAAATTTATCGCCTACAGTTACACTTTTACCTTAACCAGTATTTTTAAAACTTTTGTTCACTTGATTGTTGCAAATTAACCAAGTAGAAAGAAAAACAATTATTTATAAAGCTACTATACCGAATTGAATTGCTTGTTACACGTACTGCGAATTCTCATTGAACAACTTTAGAACGAATGCTTATCAGCTAATCTAAGCTGTATCATTTAGCTATCATATAGCTAATCATTAAGTTCACTCTCCATTCATATTTTTTATTTCTTTTCTCAGAAGTTTCTTACACAACTTCTTACTTGAGTACTTAAGAAGTTAAATTAAATTAAATTCCAATCAGTTTATGTTGGGTTTAAAGTTATACATAGATTATTTTTCACTAAATGAACGATTTTCACAAAATGCTTTTTATGGAAATGGTCTTATTTGGATTCTAGGTGTACAATACCTTCCACTTACAAGTAAATTTCGATTTACAAAGGAAATCACAAAAAATATAGGCCTAAAAGAGGAAAAATTCTACCTCGTTTACTCTTTAGGAATTACAATAATCTGTCAAAGCAATTGCGTTTTTGAGAAGAGTTGGTATTTTTAGATCATACAAGCTAATATTGAGTCATATGGTAAAACCCGAGCTTTAATATTGTTTATAATTCAATAGGGCATAAACAATATTCTATTTTCATGAGATTATTTTTGGCATTTTTTTAAATTTGTGGGATATATCGACTTAAGTTGAAAAAATAATGGTTTGAGGTTTGTTTTATGAAATTTAAATAACATGTACTGTTACATCATGTAATAGTCATAAACTTCAAACAAATGTTTCAATATTTTTATAAACTACTCATATAATAGATACATATATAAACTATGGATACGCATTAAACACCATAACATTATAACCTACATAATTATTAATATTGAAACTAGGAGACTTAAATTTTAACATCGTATATTCAAAACATTGTATCGCTCATAACAAGCGCCATAATAGTCGATACATCAAAGCTAATTGATTATATTTAATTTAAATAAAAATAAAATACTGATATATTGATAATATTGGACCCAGTCTAATAAATTTAAATGTAATAAAGTAAATATTTGATTTAATAATGTATATGATAATGGCCAGGCATTTTGTTTAACCCAATGTTAAGGACGAGGTGGCCACTAAGCAGCATAAGGTTGTTGGTTTTGTAAAAAGCGATTTGCATGTTACGGTGCTGCGAACATATAAAGTGTATCTGATTTAATAATGACACCTCTAACTACAGGAAAATCACAACAGTTTTTTATCTATTTATTTAGGCAGGTTCGTTTTCTATTCGAGACTTATTTGGTCACAACAAGCTCAGCAACATAAGATACCTTTTCTCGTCTGTGGACATTTAACACTTTTATAATGTTTAAGAAAATTCCTCTTTCCTTCTTTCTAGTGTATAAATAGTTTTTTTTTTATGAATTAACTGATTAGGTCCATTACACTTACAATGGCTGCATAAAAATTATTTATATATTTAGAAAGATTCCAGTACAAAAAATAACTTATTGATCACGTCGAACTACTGTGTTGATCGATAAGTAAACTGGGAAAAAAAATCAGTAAACCAGATTCAATTTAATTCCTAACAGCGAAAGTGGATGTCCAATTACTATACTGTACGTACAGCCACTGGGGAAAACTTGGCGATGGTTTATTCGACAACCGTTTATTCCCTTAAGTCAGTTTATTCCGTGATTTGTCGGCTTGCATTTTATTAGGTAAAAATCCATATATTCGTGTGTTTTGAGAAATTAAAATCATATGTTCTTTCGTTAATCACTATTGCACATTGAAAAATAGCCAATGGTAATACATACCAAAGATTATATCAGAGTCTATTAATGATTGAATAAAATTAATTTAAAAAAAAGTTTTTTTCCTGTGTTTACGCCTTAGGCATTTTGTTAAGAGGATCGTACAATGTAAACTTAACGCTTTTAAGGGAAAGCGGTCCCATCAAAGTCAGTGGACACCCCCGGGAATCGTACCTGTGACCTCTTGAACCGAAGTCCAAGACGCTAACCGTTAGGCTAGCGAGATGCCTCAAGATATAGATTTTATAGATTTTTAGTTTTTACCATGAAGTTAAAACTTCATTATAGTAATTTAATTTTATCTATGCAACTACCGTTATTTACATTATTATAAATTTTAGATTAGATGATAATTTTTTTGTAAAGTTAACAAAAATTAAAAAATAGTAAGCCTAGTTAAAAAATTGTACGAAAAATGTTTAAGACTATAAAAACGTAATTACCGGTGCCTGAGAGAGACCTAATTGTAAATATGTACTTAGTTTGCGCGAAAGAGAACACGATAAAAAGGTCACGTTCTACATGTCAACTTTCTTTTCAAACTCAGTTCTTAAGCGGGGAACTTTCTAATTAGGTTGCCTGAAACTTTACTTGCCACCATTTCGGTTAGAGAAAAACTTAAAAAATATATTTTTCTTAATGTATTTTTTGTGTTTCTAAATTCGATTGATTTCATGGTTCGATTATCATAAACTGATTCCAAGTCATATAAAACTATGCTTAATCTTAACTCTATCCTCGATCTCGATGTAATTGAGAATTTAATAATTTTTTTACATCCCCTTTATATAACTTTCATATAGATTTTCTGTTAACTAACTAATTACTGTATTTGTTTGACTTGTATATTATAGAGCAATAAATTATGCTTTATTATGAACGCGTTGATAACCAAATAATTGACTGGCTCTGGCTCAGTTAAACAGTTGTCACCAGTGAATGCAACCGCATACAGTACCAGATTTTAAATGTAATTATGGTAAACCTATCTTCTATACATTAATAGGCAAGCATGTTATTTCTCTTCCTTTTTCTGAGCTTGTTTCCATCGTAGGAGAAAATCGTGCATACCGTTAGAAAAGTAGTGTCCTATAGATAAGCAAAATCCCATTATAATTCTTATCAGGCTACAAATCTTTGATGTAAATCTTCAATGGATAGTACAGTAAAATTAGAGTTTTAGATCGGCAACTAATGTGCATTCACAAAAATTTGATAAGAGCTTCTTTTAAGCACTATAATTAAAGATCCGACGAGTCCCCAAAAAATAAAGTTGTTTGACACCTATAAAATAACTTTTCAAAATGGCTATCTTTTTGTAAGGGGATACATTTTAATAAATCACTTTTTTTACCTGCATTTCTTAATATAATGTTGTGGGACCCCACCGATAATTGTTAGAAGAAGGATTAAATAGGAGAAGGGTAATTGATTGAATCATGGAACAACTTTTGTAATAACAAATACTAGCAAACTAGGAAGACCAGATATTTAAGTTATATATTTTTTTTATCTGTTTAGGTCCAGATCAACTGATTTTTTTGGTTGAATTTCTACAATTAATTAGGCGATCTCTAGTCTATATTAATAGGCAAGCATGTTTCTTTCCCTTCTTTTTTCTGAGCTTGTGTGCATCGTAGTAGAAATTTCACGCATATCGTTAGAAAGGTAGATAAACAAAATCCCATTACAATTCACATCAGCCCCCAGGGCTCCGCTTTACAGGCTTTCATATTTTCAATATTAATGTTATGGAAAAGGTTTAATTGATTCAATCACCAGACAGCTGTTGAATAACAAATACTACTAGTAGAAAAATACGAAAAAACTAATTGTTTAATTTCTGTTTGTGTGGGTTGGTGACTTTCATTGACCATTTTGTCCGCTTATAATTTTTCAAAATGGTTAAAAAGTTATAACCATTTACTTTTTGGGTTATAACAAACTTCTTATAATTGCAAGCTTATATATTTTGACCGATTTTTATGTAAAATTACCTGAGAAAAACGATGGTGAAAAGTCTACCACTCTCCGACGCTGCGCTCGCCTGCTATGGCCAAATTTTTCAAAATGGTGGCTGTAGTTTTATAAGTTTTTGCTGAATAACTTTTGAACCGTTAAAGACAGCTAAATTTTGTAAATTAGTAAACTTTAGAAAATAAAATTTTGCACATTTTGATGTATAATATGTATTGGTTTTTGTATTTAAGAAGGGTGACATTGCTTTTAAAAGCTACTTTCAATTGTGAGAATTTAAGTGAATTTATTTGGCTGGGAAAACCATATTACTGTGGTGCGAAAGGTTAGATACAAGCCTTTAACCGTGTTAACTTACTACTACAGGGTCCCCAGATACCAAAACCACCATTCATTAAAATTTCCTTATCTGCATGGATATACTTATTAAGATACATATATAAATATGTACTTAAATTCCGCAAAGCTGGTAAACCTATTAACGAAACGTCCGATTTTTATCAAATTTGACATGAAGGTTTGGGACTAGGTCTATGTCGATTAGTTATGTCGATTGGGACTATAGGACTATGGGAAAAAGGTGATATACGGAATTTAAGTGCATATTTTTATATGTATCTTAATAAATATATATATATATATATATATATATATATATATATATATATGCAGATAAGAAAATTTTAATGAATGGTGTTTTTGGTATCTGGGGACCCTGTAGTAGTAAGTTAACACGGTTAAAGGCTTATATCTAACCTTTGGCACCACAGTAATATGGTTTTCCCAAACAAAGAAATTCACTTAAATGCTCACAATTAATTGAAAGTAGGTTTAAAAATCAATATCACCCTTTTTAAATACAACAACCAATACATATTATATATCAAAATGTGCAAAATTTTATTTTCTAAAGTTCACTTAATAACAAAATTTAGCTGTCTTTAACGGTTCAAAAGTTATTCAGCAAAAACTTATAAAACTACAGCCACCATTTTGAAAAATTTGGCCATAGCAGGCGAGCGCAGCATTGGAGAGTGGTAGACTTTTCGCCATGGTTTTTCTCAGGTAATTTTACATAAGAATCGGTCAAAATATATAAGTTTGCAATTACTTTCGGGTTGAACCATAATTTGACTAGACTATAACGGTGCCGTAGAGAGATAACATTAACATTTATTTATCATTTTCTGATTCTCAAAATCAGTGTTGTGTTTGAAAACAAAAAATTAAAACCAAGTTTATTTAAAAGTATAGTTGTGATATAATGTTATTCTTCTAGTTTAATAGCTAAGTAAGTCATGTTATATATCTTAATTATTTCTTATAAACAATTAGTTGTCACCCGTCACGGCTTCACCCGCAATCGTAGTTTGATTCTATAGATCTTGACAATGTTATTATTTTTTTAATTTTTTTTAAAAAATATATAAAAAATTTAAGGGATATAAGATTACTTACTTTGTGTAGAACCATCTGAAATAGATCCAAGCTAGATTCTAGCACCGTTAAAATAAATATTTTGGACCAGTCGACTTAGATTAAAGAAGCTTACTTTTTATACTGCAGTAAACAACAGCTGATATAATATTATAAGTTCACATAACTTATTATGAGAAAAGTAATCGAAGTACCTTACGTGATCATGATAATTGTATATTGAGTGTAATTCTAGTCACGATACCCATGGATTTTTAAATTATATGTAAGGAAATCAAAATGAATCAACCGAAACTATTTCAGACAAATTCAATTTGAATGAGAGTTTATGAAGTGTGCCGCAAGCTAAACTTCATTTTCATGCTAAATTACGTTTTAGCCCCTCCATCCATTCTTTCGTCAGCTTTGAAAGTTTCCGATAAAAGTGAGTAAAATCTGTTTGGGTTTTAACAATACACCCTGCCAATCTTTCTCTGGTCGCATTAATATTAGGACGTCAGTGTAAATAACAAACATTATATTTTATATTTTAGCCAACGTTTTAGACTACTACTTTTTCCATCCACACAACCTCAGTCTAAAAATACAAAAAATTTAGTACGTTAAAATAACAGTTAGTGAAATATATGCAGATGCCCTTTAATTACAGTTATGTTAACGTAGAATATTTTTACAAAAGGATAGATATTTGAACGATAGTAATATAGTAAAAATATGAGGACAGACTTGTGTACACTATTTTGTTGATATTAAATTCATTTATTAGGTGTAATTTTTGTCATGAACCGTATGAAGAGAGTTAATATCACAATAATTTATTGAATAGCAATAATAGGTAATTATTTCGTCTTTTGTTTCAAGTCTTTATATTAGGGGAGACCGGGGCTAGTTGGGTACAGGGGCTAGTTGGTACACCGGCCATTTTGAGCGAACGGATTGAGTTATCCAGTTAAAACTTGCAGAGTTCGTATGTTACCGCCCACCCATCCCCTCCACGAACTTTCAGTCGATTTCCGCTCTTATTGAGGGAAGGAAGTGATGTTTTTTGTTTTTCTTGCTGTCGAGTAACTTTTATATGTCCTAGTTCGTCAATTAAAAATCAATACCTATTTATAGTAAGGTATGCACTGTAGTATAGTCTTATAGATTATTTAATTTTCTACACTTTGCTGTATATAAACTAATTTTGTCTCTAAAAACACAAGGTGCATGGCACGTTAAGTAAAAAATATGGTGACGGGGCTAGTTGGGTACACAAGTGACGGGGCTAGTTGGTACGGTGTACTTTCATTAAATGACTATTGCTATTTAATGGAAAACCAGTAAATGTAGTTACTTCTGGGACCATGACTTTGAAAGGAAGTGCAAAATATTATGAAATACCTATAAACACTATACAACGATATCGAAAAAAAATGCTGATTAGATAGGCCTCCTGCGAGAGCGACCTACGAAAATGTAGACGTAATGGAACCTGGTATGAATCAATTTATCTACATTTAAGTAGCCTAATAATATATGAATTTCTTTTCTTTTTACAAAACAAATAATTATTAGAAAAGTGATACATGTTGTAGCCTATATGTCTTAGAAAGTCAAATGGGGAAAGCTAGTAAAATATTGGTTCAGAATTTAGAAAACTCCATTAGATTAAAATAATTCAGTTGGAAAATATAAAAAATAGAAATTATTAAACAATTAAATTAGATTAATAATTTATAAATTATTAGATAATTATTAATTAACTTATCTATGCTACAACCTGTTTTGTTTTTGTTTTTTTCAAGATTCTATGCGTTCTTAGCTCCGGAAGTTGAAATGCAGATTTCAGTTACTGACAACCGGACAGCTATATATATATCTCTGACGCAAGAGAGCCTGTCAATTTTGAAGTCTTAAATTTAAGTATTTTATTAATATACTGTAAAGTTACAAATAAAGTTTTGTACATTGAAATATTATCTTGTTTTTGTTAACCTTAATTCTTTAGTATAGTGTACCAACGTGCCCCGGCCTGTGTACCATCTAGCCCCGCATATGGGGCTAGTTGGTACACTTGTATTGATCAGGGATTTTTTTTATTCCCGAGATACTGGTAATAAATAGCAAGTAAACTTTGGTTTTTAATGTAGACAAAAAGACCCTTTACACATAGGTATTTTTAGTTTTTTTCTAACATGCATACAAAAAATTGGAAAATTCTTGGGCCAAAAGTGTACCCAACTAGCCCCGGTCTCCCCTACTGAAAAAAGAAGATTGCTTGTCAAAAACTGTCAATGTTGTTTACCTAATCTTCAAAATCAACCTAATGTTCAACTTTCAACATCAATAAACACCAAATAAGGAATTCGGGACCTAGTAATATTGAAACCAGTAAATGCCATTTTACTGACCTCACATGTGTGACCTCACCCTCTCCTCGCTATAGTTCTGCGGATTATTTTGGCTATATACTTTATAAACCTATGGTGATGACTATCATGCAACATTCAACTGCTACTTTTTATGCTTCTTGATGTTGATTATTACATTTTCTACTAATGCACAGTAGTATGATCTATCAATATCTTATGCGAAAATTATGGGCTAATGGTCTAGTTTGATTTACAAAGTTATAACCTAAACACTAAAGTGTACATAGTCAATGACCTAAGCCTTTAGATAGTTTTGTTAAATTTAGGTGTGAAGGAGGAATAGAAGTAGTAACAAAAACTACTATAACATTGTAGCGTATTCCAAAACGTTTTAAATCAATCCTCTAATAAATAGTATGCGAATGAGAAATCTAGTGGAAAATGATCTCATAATGTTTTATGTTCCAAATATAAAATTTACTACGTGGTTTTATCCCTACAGATACAAATAGACTAGATTATTGCCCAGGAATCATTTTAGTAAACGATATAATTTGTAACATTTATTGTTTTGGTCCAATACGATCGTTTTGTTACATGGTAACGGTTATGGACGTAATGTTGCGCCTGGGTTGGATCAGTTGCTTTTATGGTCACTCCAGTCGTTCCGTAATTGTTATCGTATTACCGTTACGATACCGAAGCTGGCGGAGGGAGTTGGAACAACTTGGCGATATTTGTCCAACATTTGTGCAAAATATCGCTTTGCTATTATTACTATTCTTTTTTTACCGACAATTTGACAATATGTAATTATTTTACAAAGTTTAATCTTTGATACTTGGGAAAAGAATCCGACTTGAACAAGAAAATTATTACCTACAATGTAAGGTTAAACAAACTTTTATATTCAATAAAAAATAATAAAGAGGCGTTCAGTAACACGCTTTAACAGATTGATGGGAGCAATAATTTATTCCGTTCATTGAATGAACGAGTCAACATTAAGTGGGAACAAAGCGGCGGGATGGTGTTGCTTTTGACGTGCAGGGATGTAGAGCGAGAGAGAGGGTGATACGGGAGGCTGTGAGACAGACAGAGACAGAGCGATTGTGGGTGGGGCTCATATCGATCCTCAGCCGGCGTTACGCTCTCATATCCAACAAAGACTACCTGTACAACTTAGTCTATTGTCTATTTAGTTTGTCTTTTGAATTGATCCTTCCTCCTATTGGGCATTTTACTTTACTTTTTTGTATTTAGAATAATTAGTTTCTACAATAAAGAACGACCGAAAACGAGAAGTTTAAATGAACCACTTAATTGAAATATAAAGCTATTTCAATCGTTTGATAATATTAGCTGAGTTAAGTAAGGAGCAAATGAATCCTATAAAAATAAATGAGTAATGAGTAAAAGATTGTTGTTACTGCTATGAATTTAACACAATAAAATAATAAAAAAATAAGATTTACATTTATTGAAGATGAAGAATAGCCAAAATATTTTTAGTATTTACTGTAAAAAAATCCGCCATAATATTATCAATACCGGTGGTTTTAAAGTATTAAACATTTTATCCATAAGAAGATTTATATAACTAGTAATACGATCAATCCGTAATTGATAAAGTATGAATATTTTTAAATCAAAGAAATTTATAGGTCAGATTCCAATCTTCAACGTCTTTTAACTCTCAATATTCAGTTAAAAGAATTCCTAATTTATAATAAACTAGCTTACCCGGCATGCTTTGCAATGCCTGAGGAATTTTTTGTCCTTCAGGAGAGCTTGTTCGCTACGCTCATTTGCCGCAATTCTATAATACACTCTATTTTTTATTGCCAATCTGACTTTGAATGGGAATAGCTGTTTATTGAATTAATATTCCTAAATGTAGGCCTAATCATATGTTCCAATACAAAAATTATGCTTCCATAAGAATAAAATGGTAACTTTGAAGACGTGTGAGGCGGAACCCTAAGGAGGAATCTGAATAAAAATATCCTATATGTTCTTCCTGGTTTTTAGCTACCTCCCCACTAACTTTCAGCCAAATCGTTTCAGCATTTCTCGAGTTTAACTAACACGACTGTCTTTTATATATAGTAGGCCTACCAGAGGGACCAAGCTTAAGCTCGGTAAAATTATTTCTTTCGTTCTCACACAAAGCTCGTTCGCTCCGCTCACTCACCCTCTTCCATTTTAAAGACGAGCTCGTTCGCTTCGCTCACTCGCTTGGGTGCTGCACTTTGGTATAATTTTCTTAAACTACAGATTAAAGATGTAACACATTGGTTTATATCTACAGTTATCAGCTGATTTGTGTTCAAATAATAAAATCTACTAGGTGGCCTGTGCAGCGCAATGCGCTGCATTTATTAGGGTACCTGGTAATCAAACTTTACTCTATGGTAATACTTTGGAAAACATTTCATTATAGTTAAAATCAGATGGAACATTATTGGTGTTTCATCGATCGATCTTCATTACCAATTCTCTAATTTCCCAACAATGTGATAGTGTTGAAATGTGTTGCTCGTTCCTTTAGGTCTAAATTAGCTAAAATTGCGTAGTTGTTCTTTTGCCGATATGTCTTAGGGCCCTTGTTTAAAACCTCCTATAAAATTTAGAATAAACTCACAGATGTTGGATCCACATAGTTCATCAAACATAAAACGTAAATGACAACAGAATAAAAATTAACATTTCATTACTCCCCGGTCCTGTATAAATTATCCAGTACTCACTGCGGCTGTTTTTGTAGTACCTACTACTGTATGAGGTAGTTAATGACATAGGAATGAGTCCACATTACTATTTATGCCTAAATCCTCTTTAACTTAACTTTCCATGACACTACAAAATTTAAATGAAGAAATCACAAAAATTAAGAGAATTTGCAGCTTTGTTGGTGTGGTCCATTTTGTTTTTAGTGCCATTTTATTTAAGTTAAAATTTCTCTTTATAAAAAACTTTTTTGTAATAAGCTTGTTTTCTATACTGGAGGTAAAAAAAAGTGTAAGATTAAGATTTTACCATGTTCATATAATACACTTTAAATAATGGTAGATTTGACATTGCTTACTATAGATAAATTAATACTATGCATTCAATTATTGAACACTAAGAATAGCTAAAAGTTGCTATTTACTGTTAAGAAAGTAAGATCCGTGATTGTCTTACATGTACATTAACATACATCCTAAATTAAACTGTCACCCTGAAATTTCTTGATTATAAGGCATAATTAACTTACATACATTTAATTCATACTAGTAAACGTGTTGCTCGAAATCGAGCAATTTATTTTAATACAATACAAATGTTACTTTTATCTCTAAATCATTGACATCCGACCAATCCAATATTGCGAATATCTGCAATCACCATAACTACACGTATTTACAGCTGATTATTAACAGATGTTTAAAATGCTTCATTCAATCCCAATGTTATTTAAATGGGAAATTTTGAGATTTCAATGGTGGATAACGCGTTTATTTTCCGTCAGATTCTCACCAGTTTTTAGCGGAAACAACTACAGACTAAGCCCTATCCAACGACACCAAAAACTTGAAAATCGGTTGAAAATTGTAGGAGGAGTTCTCAAGACAAAAAAATCCTTAGCGTATTAAATAAGTATAGATTACATATATTTTAAACAAAGTTCATCAGGGAACCATAAAATACACAATACAATAGGAGTAGTAATGGACTAAAGAAATTAGCGTATTCGATGTTTTATCAGTGAAACAATAGCGTAACAGCACGAGGCGGCGCGGGGCGGCCCGGTGTCGGAAGTGCCTCCATCCCCGTGGCGTAGGTCCCGGGGTGGGTCTTTGTTCCACAAGTGGCTAGTTTGCCGCCACGCAATTCCCTCTTCTCTTTAAGTTAACATACGACTATCCCTTTCTATACCACAAGCATACAATACAAAAAAATCGTGTGGAATGTTTATATAGCTACGAGACTGTTTCTGTCTGCTCCTACCTGACTTGGACGTAAATTGTTAACAGTAATACTGATCAAAATACACAGTTTAACCCAATTTATCATAAATAAAAGGAAAACTGTACGTAAAAGGAAATAAGCACTTTTCAAGCAATTAATTACTAATTTTTTCATCAATAATATAACAATTTTTTACACAAACCATGATTATTTCTTACATCTAAGATAGTTGCAATAGGCACTAACACAATTTACATTAATGAAGCAACAAGTATTACATAAGTAGGTAGAGAAAACAAAACAATTATAAACCAAGGTCCAATATAAACCAAATATTACATAAAGAATTCGTTATGATAAAGGTTCTACACCAAGATAGCTCTGCATTTCACACAAATAGTGACACCATGGAGATAGATGAAAGCGCACAAAAGACAATTGTTATACAGTATTACGATTCATGTTTTAATTTCTTTATGTGTATAACCTCTAAAGTGTGATCTAATCTAAAAGTATACCGGCACGGGCTATGCTACTTTTTTGATGGGCACCGTCTGATAGCCTGTAAATATATTAAACCCGTTTATTTAATAACTTTTACAATGATTTACTAAGTTTAAGCAGGTTTTAGATACAAATCACTTCGCCCCTAGCTTACATTTCACTAAAGGCTTAACGGACGTTCTTATAGTACCATTGTTGCAAATAATATTATTCAACTATATACTATAGTACTATCAAATGATGTAGGATAAAGAAAAAATATATTACGTTCATCATGTAAAAAATTGGCTCGGAAATTGGTATGCAAATTAAAAACATTTCAAAATTAAAATTGTTTGTTTAAATTTTCAATTAAAACCGTAAAACGCTAAATTGAATTCTATTCTCTTGGCACTAAAGGGCGAATCTTTATTTACCCAAAAACTTATCGGTTTGCAAAACAAATAGCTTAATGTGCTACTGCACACCACAAATCCTTTAGGATATATGTTATGTTTATAATTTATTTTTATTTGTAACAATTAATTACCATGCAAAATTTACAGGATATGTTTTTTCTAAAGAATCAAATTAATATTATATTTTATCACCTTTAAATTTTATTTCAATTCAATGTTATTTAATGTTATGTTATCTTGGTCAGACTTTTTCCTGCGGAATTACTTAATAAAAAAAATTTTAGAATATATTTTTTTAACAACTTTTTTGTTTGTGAACGTAAATTGTGTAAACCTTAAAAGCGTGAATTTGTCTAATGAAACGTTGGCAATAAATATAAATTAACCACTGTAACACCTTTCATATAAAGATAATTTAAGACTTTAAATATTATTTAGTATTTTAGAAATGCCATTTTTGGTTTAAATCTATCTATACTCATTTAATACAATAAGATTTTTGTTCTAATTGGAACTCCTACAATAATTAACCGTTTCCAAGTTTTTTGTGTCGTTGGATAGGGCATGATCTAGTTGTTTCCGCCAAAAACTAATGATGATCGGACTTTAAATAAAGGCACTATCCATCGTTAAAATTCTATATTTTCTCATTAGAATAAAATTTAGATTGGGTTTAGCATTTGAAACGTGTGTTAATGTACAGTTGTAAATAATTGTATTTTTTATGATTACTCATAAGTGTGTAATTTAATTAGAACTAAATGTAGCATTGTTGGCAATGACATGCGATAGACCAAATTAAACTGACCGATTTCGAGCAAGTACTCTGGTTTAAAACTATTATAAGATGCCAAAAAGGATTTGAAAATTTGTTTCCAAAATCATTAAAACAACATTCAAGTTTAAAGCATACCAAGCTAAATTTCACCGTAGGCCTACAATATCTCTCAATTTGGGCTTAGAACATTGAGAAATCTTATTCAATTCATCTTTTAACCTTGTATAGTGAACGAGCTCCTGAAACTTTTTATATTGAACAGGTTACATCTAGACATGCATTTTAGAAAAATAAGATGTTTATTAAATTTATTGAAAAACAGTATTTTAACCATATAAATGTTTCTATATGCTAAATCTTTCACCTAATTCGTATGATTTTATTGATCACAGTTGGTGTTAAAATTAAAGTGACAAATAAAACTTGTTATATTGATTATATTATCTTCAAACTGGGGTTAACTGGTGTAAATGCATTAAATGTAATTATGTTAATTCCTGTGTACATATCTGTTGTGTATGTATAATGCAAACCTATGCATAATACTGGTATGGTGGATATGTAGTATTTATTTGCATAATTATAGCAAAATGTCAATAATTGACGTTAATTATTAACATATGAGATGAAACACAGTGAATAATTTTCAAGTTATGTGACTTTAATTATAAGTATATAAAAAAAACTTCAATCAAGAATTTAATTTAAAAGCATTTATATTATCTATGATACACATTTTACACATGGTATAGAATGTACTGTAGTTTCAAAAGATATTATAGACCTCATGACAGGTTTAGACGTTTAAGATTTTCTTAGCCTTTAATCTCTTAACGCCTTCCCTTATTAAAAAAATTAATAATAATGAAAAATGAAAATAATTTGAGAAACTTCTAATCACAAATACTGTACAGTATAAAAGTGTTATGAAACAAAAAGAGCTAGTTACAATTAAAATTTTTTACAAATGTACTTTTTGTCATTGTTAATGTGAAACCCTAGGGTATTTCAATTTCTATCAAGAGTTGTGAACATTTGAATTCAGTGAAGTTTATCTTTTATATTTACAAAGACCATTCAGTGGTTGGTAAAAAGTTGATAACAGATATCAATAATATATTCACTATAAAAATACTGGCTTTTCATCAAAGAACTACAAGATGTAAAGGGTTACTCAAATTACACTTATAATATTATTATATACAAACCAATTTTTATTATCACTTTTCATTTTTATACAGCTATTTAGATGAAAATTATGTTTTTCATATATTTTTACCAGTTGAGCGAGTAAAATAGAAGCAATTGCTTCAAAAACCCTCTCATGTAGGCTTTGAAGAGCCAAGGATGTACTAAATGTATCTTTTCCCCCCAAATAATAGACATTTGGGGGGTGTAATGCCTCTAGAGGTCGCTCGGTAACCGTACTGGGGCTGTTCTAATCATGATATTCTCTTTACGACGTCTTTCAGGATAAGAAGAGACCTGCTATACATCAAAAGATGCTCCTTGGTGTTGTTGATAGTATAAAATAACACAATAAAAATATTTGACCTTAATATAGACTCTTAAAATTCAAAGGTTATATAAGACACATGTGTGAGATTATTACAGCATTGTCTACATTTCACTTACTTGGCTGGAAAAGAAATGGGAAAAACGTAAAAAGGTTTTCGCATTTTTAATCTTTATACTGCAAAGTACATACATCATGTAGCGTACATGTTCAGTTTCATTAGAATTGAACAAAAAAAACTTGTCAATCTCTCTTGTTTCATTTTAATGCATCATGACTTCATCAATCACGAATTTTGTAACAGTGCCTACCAATACTTCTGCTTTCGAACTACACCCACGAGGTTACTATCGCACACCGTATCGCTGGTGCCAGGGCGGCGGCGCGGCGGCGGCGCGGCGGCGGCGGAGGCTCTGGGGAGGCCAGATGATTATTTATTACACAATTTCCTTTCAACGCAGATTGACAGAGTCGCCGCGACCCTCACCTGTTGGACTTTCCTATTATTTTTTTCCATTTTGGATGGATTACAATGGCCAAATCCCTTTAATATTTTGCTGGACCACGGAAAAGGAAGGTTTTCAATGTTCATAAACTGACTTTCCTACATCTCATATTAATTTCTTATTAGATTAATTCGGAACCGAAATGACTTATTTATAACAGTCTGGGTATATACAGTATGACAGCACAGATACAAAAAAACGTTATAATTTATTAATATAAAGCAATAAATTTCGTAATTTATTATTTTGGTGCGGTTAAGTAATTTGAGTGGCTTCAGGGCAAATTACTCATACTTGGTTAATACTGGCTACATGTCACCTGGCTATTTTTATACAAATTAAATGTTTAGTTGAAAATAATGTTTTCGCATATTTACAGCTTAAAAACTGCAAGCATTTTTGTGACATCAAGTCTCTCATTGGACTTACTCAACTACAAACTAACCACTAACCTACTTTTATATAACTTGTTATATCCACACTTTTCTTATATTTTAATTAGGATGGTTTTAGTTTCAATTAAATTTAATTGTACTTTTAAAATTAATTTTAATTTAATTATATGTATTAAAACTGTTTCGAATCTGTTCTTTCAAACATTCCAATTTAAATAGTATGAAAGTGTATCCATCCTTAAATTGGAAATAAAATGCTACATCTGAAATACTTTAATTATTTTATTTTAAACAAATACCTCTAGGTAATCCTTGTTTGACTTAACTATAAGGGTGAATAAAGTACTCTTCTTATTTCCTTAAACTTAATAATTATTTTATTACTAAAAAAAATAAAGAGATCTTAACCTCAGTTATATGACGTCTGTGTCATAATTTAATGAAATATGGCATTTTGGTATTATTTCGTATTTTTACCCTTATCTAGAACTATTTATTGATGTATTTATGCATGCTTAGGCACATTAGTGCACATTAGGCATGTTGATATAACACTACAGATATAACAAAAGTTTATAGCAACAAAAAAACAATTTTTTATAGATCACTATCTATAAAAAATAGGACTGTGAATTCTGAGCAATATTTTACTATTCCGACCTAAAAATTTGAATATGACATAATTCGTTGCATTTTTTTCATTGGTTTATGGTTTAAATGCAAAAGTTAATTGCCTACCATCTCTGACACGGCCAGAAATCGGGTGTGTAGTATTTCTCCCGACTACCTACGCTTATATTATGGATTTTGAAGAGTTTTTATAGGTAATTTCCCGTTTATACAAGCAAACTGTGAAATATATCTAGATTTGGTTAACAATACAAAATGTAATACATTAAGTTTGGACATAGGTATGAAGTAACCTATGTTCCACACTTTTTCTTTAAAGCTGTATAATTTTTAATGCCTGATTTTTTCTTTTAGTTCAGAAAAACAATGCAAAATAATGTTTGAATTATATTTTAATCATTTTTATCATCCAATCAAAAACAATTGTACAGTGTAAGAAATATTTCTCAGGAATATATTTTATCAAGAGTTGTATATTTATGTATAGGCCTATGGTTTTTTTTACAAAAAAGTAGTCCATTAGAAGGACTGGGCCTTTGAAGAAACGATGGGAGCAAGCACGGAAGCCCATTTAAGAACAGTAGAGCCAAGAAGGACTTAGGGAAGTAACACGTAACATCCCGTTTATATTGCAGGGACTCAAAGTCTTCGTGACTAGAATGCTAGTGGAGACTTAAATCTTACGGTGGAAACATAGTGCTGTATGATGTTATATATAACTTTTTAATATTATTAGATAGTACCGGGCATATATTACAAGGCATAGTAGCCTTGATCTTTGTTTTTAATTAAATTTCGTTATTGTATCATGGTGATCAGGATATTGAGAGTCATCACCTTTGGGCCAGTAGCCCATTGTTGCACAGTCGGCAATGTTAACCATACGGCTTTTAATGCAAAACCTGGTATTTAATTCCCTTGTTTCGGACGCCGTTTTTCAACCGATTTTCTTTAAACTTGGTAGGTGTTTAGTTGAAATATTAGGCCCCTCATACCTCGACATTTTGAAAATTTACCAAATATTACTAAGAAAAATCGAGTTACTTTGGTACGTCACAGATACAACACAATAGACACAAGAGTAAATTTAACATTTACAAAATTATTCGTAAATTTAAATCATTATATTAATTTATTATTATCTATACTTATTTAATACGCTAAGGATTTTTTTGTCTTGAGAACTCCTCCTACAATTTTCAACCGATTTTCAAGTTTTTGGTGTCGTTGGATAGTCTGTAGTTGTTTCCGCCAAAAATTGATGAGAATCGGACTGAAAATAAAGGCGCTATCCAACATTGAAATCTCGAAATTTCCCATTTAAATAACATTGGGGACTGAATAAAGCATTTGAATCATTTGTTAATAATCAGCTGTAAATACGCGTAGTTATTGGCGATTAAAGATATTCACATTATTGGATTGGTCGGATGTTATTGATTTAGAGCTAAAGTAACATTTGTACTGTATTTAAATATAAATTGCTCGATTTCGAGCAACACGTATACTAGTATTAATTTATTTACTTAAAATGTACAAAGTTGTGCCATTTTACAATATCACAACTGTGTGCACCATTATGCTTCCAGGATCCTTTTATCAAAACGTCCAAAGTTGGTTTTGCAAGGTCAGTCAGGGACGAAACTGTGGGAATCTGTACAATCTACAGCTGTAGAACACCCATGAAATATTTTGTTAGAACTCGAGAACAAACGCCGCATTCACCGATTCCCTGCATTTGGCGCGAGGGTAAACATTAACAGGCATTCCTCGAGCAATCTCAGTTTGAATGGTTGTTCAACTCTCCTCTCTATTTACCAGGACTGTATGAGTTGCTAGAGAGTGTGATTGAGAGTAAATGTGCATGCTTTATGCGGGTACTGACGCTACTATAGAGTTTTAGAGGTGTGTTACGTCCGTAATACTTAAATGTTAGGCTTCCTCGCATGAATTAAAATTCACTATTATATATTTTTGGAATATGTTTTATTATTTGGTAATCAAACAAATAAAAAAGTATAGTACGAAACTAAGTGGTATTATGTAAAAGCATGATATTTGTATTGTTGTTCTTTATTTTTAATAGTTACAAAATAATTAATCGTAAATAAAATATAAATAAAATCAAATAACAAATGTAAATGTAAAACTTTATTTTATATGTAAATGCATTATTACGGAGGCCTACTACGTTAGAAAAAAAAAAACAATTAGAAGTAACAAGACGTTTTATGACTTCTGCGAAATTGAAATGAGACTTATTATTAAATTATAAAAAAGTAATACCTCCTTAATGATATTTTCAATATTTAATCTAAAGTTGCGTGACTTAATATATAATACACTTCATTTAATTAAGCTTAAGTTGAAAAATGTCTTGCTTTTTTACATTTTACCTTCATTACCTGCAATAATGTTTTGCGAATATTCTAGGGGGTTTAAAAAGGTCAAAACGGGGCAAAAAATAAATACTAATTAACATAAGGTGCTTATAAAACTTTAAAACATTGGCTTGCTAAAGCAGGTGAGTATCTTAAATAATAAAAGAGTGCATTTGAGGGTCTATAGAGAAAACTACAGAACGGATCGTGGTCAATGGATTTCTTATGGCCCTTAGATGATAGGAAAAATAACCTATCCCTGAGAAAATGCCTTATAACTCCGTAAATTGAAATTTAAACCTTATTTAGACTAATCTAAGACGTTATTTTGTCAATTTGTTTAGTGCTCCAGGTGATCCATGTTCTACACTAATATTTCACAATACTACTGATTTAGAAAATAAATAACAAAGCAGACAGCTGCAATTCTACGATCATTGACAGATAATAACAAATGACAAGATGTCAAAACAAATGATTAAGATTGCAGTTATTTTGAGAGCGGTGAAATAAATAGTTAACAGCTGATATGATTAAGTAAAATTTTGGTTACTATATGAAGAGAGTTTACTTATTGTAGATGATTGCATCTAAACTTACTAATTTGTTTACACGACATGTATTTTGATATCTAAGCTATCAATTAATGGAATTTTTGTCTCCCAAAAATAACCGAAAACCAAATTGTTCATTATATAATTAAATACTCATTGCCATACTTCAAACCAATTACTTTTGTTATAGTTAAATGATCTAACTTTTTTTAAATGGCCATGTAGACTAATATGCAATATGCTTTTAACCGATTAGTTTACTAGTCACACTAATATACAAAAGGGAGTACGAAAATGTGAAGTTACAGGAGTTTAACTATGAATAAATTATAATTAAAAGATTCATGAAAAATTACTATGGAAAAATAAGGAGATGGAAATAAAGTACAATCAAGAGAGTGAGAAAAACAAACATTTTGAATGCCGTAGTGATTTACTGATGGCGAAAAATCATAATACCAATAGGCAAGGCAAGTGGAATGGATGAATGGAAAGATAGTAAAAAAACTGTTCTCATAATCTTTGTTTTTTTGTTGTTTGTTTTTTATCCCCATAGTGTATTTTGAAACCACATCAAAGAATGAACTATTATTTGTAACACTGTTTAAATTGCCAAAGAAATGTTAAAATTTAAGGTTTATGGGATTAGTGTTGTCAGGAATTTAAAACTTTTTTCACCATTAAAACTTACATACAAATCATTATACCTCTTTAGACCAATCTTCATAGAAGTTACCCGTCATTTCTGATAGGCTGTTAGCTAGTATTTCATAACAAGAGTCAAAAGTGGGTCATTGCATGTTCGAGCCTATGTTTGAAATGCGAGAGATTTATAGAGCACTTCAAATATGGTCGAGAATATGCAAACCACTTTCGCTCGTGTTTTGAACGATACTTTTAGCTACACTTCAAAAACTAATTTGTTTATAAAATAAAAACAGACATTGGAATATTTCTTTATTGCAAAACAACAAACAAATCATAAAACATACAAAACGTGTCCAAACTAATAACATTTTTTAGTTAGGTTAAAATGGTTCGTCCCATTTAGTTTAATGATCAATAACAAATGTTTGTTTGTTTATATCGGTAAAATCCAAAAAAGTTATTTGTAAACATTATTTTCAGTAATAAACATTAGTTTTCCGTAGTAATCATTTTCATTACGTAGTAAACAATGTAATGATGAATTTTCGCAGGTGAAAAACATACAACGAAAACAGGTGATTTCACAGTAGTGTAACGAAAAACCATTTTATTGTTTTCTTTTAGTAAAATAAGTGATGGATAAAAGCAATGGTTGCACATTGTCACTCCTACCCCGCCATGTCATCTTCTAAATGTTTCTTGGCCAATTTCCTCATAAGCATATTGTTGAGAAAACTTTCTCAGGTGGTTCAACTCTTTTGTTCAACAGGTTCAGTTATTACTTGGGTGACATTTTGCCAAAGTCTTAGTTTTTATTAAAATCCCATAAGTAATTCTATCTTCACAGAAATAAAGTAAAAAAAAAAAAAAAAAAAAAAAAAAAAACTACAAATGTTAAGTTATCCAAATAGCAACTTTTATATTTCTTTCCCAAAAGGCAAACCGATAACAAACGGTTGTGAGCTGTTGAGCATAAAACTACAGAAAACTATACCGTACAGTGAATAAACGAAAGAATCATCATAAATGAACATTTTTTAAAAAAGTGTTTTTTTTTATCAAATTGTTGACTCTTGGAAGGTTTTGTTGTTATAATGTTTAGTTTAATTTTTAGATATATATCAATTTTCTTGCTTAGGGCACTTTTGTAACTTTGAAAGACAACCAACCACGCATATCAGTTAAAATGTTTGTAGGAAGTATGACCATAATTGCATTTATTTGTGCTTTTAGTTTGCATTTTATGTAGCTTGTGTATTATTAATTAGTTATGTATGTTTTGTATTGCATGTATTGCTTGATAAGCCCATTGGGCAATTGTCAATAATTGAAGTTGAATTATCAAATTTATTTACATCATAAATGAATTTATATGATTCTCTTAAATAAACTTAACAGTACACACAACTCTTAAGAAGGGCGGGTAAACACCTAATTGGAAAATAAAACTTTTTCTTACCAAGTTTGTAATAGTTTACGATATTTTTTCTTTAATTGTATTAAAATTAATTCAAATTAATTTTCAATACTTGGGAAACGTAATTTTTTAGCCATTTTCGTATGAAAAATAGTATACATAACAGTTCTATAAATGGTGTTAGTTATTAGATTTATAGAGTTTTTCATCAGTTCAAAAAGTAAAATAACTAGTGCGGAAGTGTGCATAAAATGTTTATAAACATTTGAAACTATAGAGCATGGACCGTAGAGTTGCATGGACTGGTACGGTGAAGGGGGGCCGTATCTCGGTTGCCGGTGGCCGAACTAATGACTATATTTTGTTGCTTCGGAACCAGCGGTCTTGCTTCTCAATAGATTAAACTGCACAATCAGAGTGCCCCTTTTTATCATTTTCATTTTTACATTCGAAGCTAAATCTGTTTATATATTTAAACGAGAAAGTATTCTTGGGTACAAAACAATGGCAGTTTGATTAATCAAATCGTTCAAAACACTCGGTGTTTTGCGTAAAATTTTTTAATAAAAAATCATGTTACTCGATAAGAAAAGCATTGAAGTGATCACCTAATTACAAATCTGTCTTTGAAATGTCCCGTGTTTTATTCATATAGCCAGGATGTGCTATGAAAACGAGAATATCTACAACAAACCTCTATATTTTATATATCTTCTATGTATAGCCTATGCAGTAGGCCTATAGTTTAGATACTGTGATTTCAACCATGTAGTCAGTTTGTAGGTTTGTACCGTGAACGGGGAAGATTTATAGTCGGGTTTGTGGATGGAAATAATTTCTAAAAGGACAAGCCCGTTACGAAGGTGAATAACTATTCTTGGGTATTAATTTATTACAACGATTGAAAGGCTTAGACTATCACGTAAAATGTCAATAAATCACATTTTTCTCACTAAAAAAAGCATTTAATCAAGTATATGTTTTGAAAACTATGACTTTAAAATATAAGTCCCTGAGTTTTGGTCTAATTAGGGTGTTGTCCTGTTGTAAAATACATGTATACTGTATACAATTTGACCTGATAAGACAAAAACAGAATCCTTTCTCAATCCAGTGGCACGGTCGTGTCACGTCGCCAAGTCCCACCCAACCAAACAGACGACGCGTGCCTATATAGACACGAAGCAGAATACGGCCAATTTTCACTTCTCAAAAGGGCACAAAAAGGCCTCAATTAACCCTTTTCTCGTTTTACATCCGTTTAACTGGGTCATTGAACACTAAAAATCATCAAACTTACTTTAAAACCCCTCAGTGAAGTAAAATATATGCGTTCAAAAGTAGCCTAAAAAATGTTAGAAATGTGGTTTCCTACGCACAACAAACTATTTAAATTTTTAAGCAAAGCTACAGCCTTTATCACTGATGGGAATCACACGAAACTTTGCAGGAACCTTCGTATTTGATCGTAGTACAAACCTTTGAGTACAGAGATTAAGTTCATTCACTTTAAATATCACAAATCAAATCAAATATGAGTTTCATAAAAGAACTTTGTTTACATTTCATAAGTTAAAAGGTAAACAAAGCAGAAATTTGACATTATACTTTTAATTCGTTTTAAAAACCAAGTCAAAACATCTGCTATAATATTCATTAATTTTATCAGCTGACAATTATAGATTGTGTTATACAAAAAATTGTTTTACTTAAAATTGTGTTGACTGTCGTCCAAACCAATAAATAGATTCGAATTATCTATATAACTGCATTAAAAAAAAATATTCTTATCTTTTGAAATGGAGAATCTTTATTGTTCTCACTGTTGTAACTTTGTTATTACAACAGTGTAAGTTTTCTTTGGTTAAGTTACAACCCGAAAATTAACAACATAGGCTACTCAATAAAAACACACAAAACTAAACCATATAGGAAAACTTAATCTTAAAAACACCGTTTCGAGAGAAAGTTGTCTTTGTAAATATTGTAAACTCTGGAATACATAAAAGAAAGAAACAAATAAATGAAGACATAAAAAAATATGCGAACCAATGAGGAATGACTCTATATGGTACCAAATAAGATTAATTATCCTCCTCCACCTATACGCCTGTTGGCGTTCATTAGTTGTTATGCTAACTTTCAGTGACAACTGAACAAATCTTCAAGATTGTTGTGTCAAATCAAAAGGAATGATGTTTTATTTGCCAATTCCTCATAAAACTAACAGGAGTAATTTCTCATTGAGTTACGCCCCATTGTGCTTGGAATGTTGGAATGTTTGGTTTGGACCAACGCATCTCTTGGGAAGGAAATAATCCCGGTAGGCCACCCCCCTTATGACCGAAAACTGTTAGCCCCATACAAAATGCAATTTTTTGGCAGTTTTTTTGCTCCAAGCTTTATTGCTTTATCTGCCTTGTGTTCAGATAATGCATGGTAAGTCTTCTTATTGTACTTCCTGAAAAATTCTGCTAGCGAAATGTTTGAATTAGGAACTGTTGGAGTTTCATAGATCGCAATGTACAGTCGTTGCTGCAGTGAGTTATTAAAAACTCATAATATGATATCATTCGAATTTAATTGATTGTAGGTGATTGACTGATGTATGGAGGAGACCTGTAGTAGAAAGCAGTTAATCTTAGGTTGTCTTTACTCAAATATAGTTCTATGTACTGTAGTTTGAATATTTCGCTTACAAAGTTATTCAGGGAGTAAAAGAACCGTAAATTTTTTAACTCAGCGGGTGAGGTCCCTGTCTCAAGATATATATATAGTGACTAGCTGTTGCCCGTCACGGCTTCGCCCGTGATTGAATTTATTTTATAGGTAATACAATCGTTTTGAAGAGCAACGAAATCTACTTCCTTGAGAGTGACATTAGAACAATGAAGTAGTGTGAGTGGAGCTCTGAAGGAATTTCGCAAAACCTGTTCTTAGAGAGAAAAGGTTTCTTAAATAGAAAAGGCCCTAACCTATGAGCAAATAGGAACGACCATGTCAAATTTCAACCCCGTAGGCTCTACAGTCATATTGAAGACATGTGGGTCGGAGCCCTAAAGAACATTAAACAGTACTTTTGCAAAACTGTTTCTTAGTGAACACCTATTAGCAAACCGGAACCTTTACGTTAAATTTCAACCCGTAGGATATATAGTAGGTTTGAGAATTTGTGGGGAGGAGCCCTAAAAAAAATTTGCAAAATTGTTTCTTATTGATCACCTATGAACAAAAAGGAACGTCCATGTCAAATTTAAAACAAGTTGGCCCTTGATTAATTTTGAAGTCAGGTGAGGTTGAGCCCTAAATAACTACAAAAACTATATTTACAAAACCATTTCGTAGTGAGCACCTGTTAGCAAAACGGAACATCCACGTTAAATTTATACCCCCTAGAATCCATGGTAATCTTGAGGTTCTATGGGGTGGAGCCCTAAACAAAATTTTTCAAAATTATTTCTTAGTAAGTAACTATGAACAAAGAGGAACGTCCGATTCAAATTTAAACCCCGGAGGCCCAACAGTAATTTTGAAGTCCTGTGGGGCGGAGCCCTAAAGAACTTGGAAAACTGTATTTGAAAAACTGTTTCTTAGTGAGCGAGCACCCTTGAGCAAAGAGAAACGTCCATGTTAAATATCGACCCCGGAGGCCCAAAAGTAATTTTGAAGTCCTGTGGGGCGGAGCCCTAAAGAACTTCGAAAACTGTGTTTGCAAAACCGTTTTCTTAGCACCCATGAGCAAAGAGAAACGTCCATGTCAAATAACGACCCCGGAAGCCCTAAAGTAATTTAAAGTCCTGTAGGGCGGAGTCCTAAAGAACTTCGAAAACTGTATTTGAAAACCGTTTTTTAGTGAGCACCCATGAGCAAAGAGAAACGTCCATGTCAAATATCGACCCCGGAGGCCCTAAAGTAATTCTGAAGTCCTGTGGGGCGGAGCCCTAAAAGGGATGTTTAAAGCACTTTTTTGAGCACCTAAGAAAAAAGAGATCACTCCAAATTTCAACCGTGCAGGTTTCCTAATTCGTATTTAAAATTGGCCATGCGGATAGCGTTATATTAAAATTTCGAAAGCCAGTGGGGCGGAGCCCTGAAGGAATTTTGCAAAATCGTTTCTTAGTGAGCACCTAAGAGGCAAGACGAACCTGTGTTTAATGTTTCAAGTAAATACGTTTGGTAGTTTCTGAGATTTCATGATGAGTCAGTCAGTAATCACTCCCCGTCAGGTTTAGCTTGGTCGCTAAGCTCACTCGCCGCAACTATCCTCTAGTTTCTTATTACCAATCTCCCCTCAATAATTTGAATCAGAACAGCTGTTTACAAAATTAATATTCCTTAATGTAATCATATGTTCCATACAAAAATGTTGCTTCCATAAGAATAACATGGTAACTTTGAAGACGTGTGGGGCGGAGCCCTGAAGGAATTTTCAAAAACCGTTTCTTAGTGGATGCCTACACCCTAAAAGGAACGTCCATACAAAATTTCAAGGTTCTAGGTCTAGTAGTTTAGGCTGTGCGTTGATACGTGAGTGAGTGGTATTTGACAAATATATAGTAGAAGAAGAAGAAGAAAGAAAGAAGATAGAAGAAGAAGAAGAAGAAGAAGATAGAAGAAGAAGATAGATATAGTGATGTAGCAATAAAATTTGGTACAAACTTATTCATTTAACAGTATTTGTTTTATTTCTCGATCCTTAAGAGGAATTCGGAGAAGGGGGTGGCCAAGACTTAAGAAGATACCTTCAAATTAATACCTAAATTCTACGTTGTAAACGACAGCAGTGTTCCTCTGTATGAAAACCAAATAAACGAATACAAATATAGTGTTCCATTTAACTTAAAAGATTTTAATCACATCTGTTTTCCAGCTTAGAGATTTTACTGTTAAAACCAAAATGGCCAAATATGATAAAAAATAATGATATAATACCCAAAAACACAAAGTGTTAAGGGGTTGCCAAGTCCTAAAAAGGTATGATATCAAAATTGTTTCCAAGTCAATGACATTGGTTTTAGAATAGCTACTTGACAAATTGACTGGATCTTTTAATGCTTGGTAAACTTTCTGTAAAACATTATTATTTTATCTAGAAATTGTACTTGGCCAGCAGATGTGTGGTATTTTATTTTATGTTGTATTGAACTGTATGTAAATTCAGAATTTCCCTATTCATCGAAATATAAACCCATTAGTAAATAGGCCTAGCTTTAGTAATACTCGTACATCTGCTGGCCAAGTACGATTTCTAGATAAAATAATAATGTTTTACAGAAAGTTTACCAAGCATTAAAAGATCCAATCAATTTGTCATGTAGCTATTCTAAAACCAATGTCATTGACTTGGAACAAATTTTGATATCATACCTTTTTAGGACTTGGCAACCCCTTAACACTTTGTGTTTTTGGGTATTATTAAAAAGTCTCGAGTTATTTCGTCTTATGGACATTATTTGCTATGCTATAATACTAGAAGAAGGTCATATTTTATTTCTTGGTCTACTGAATTCGTAAGGATCATTAGTCGTTGTTGTTGGTACACATAGTATTCAATTTAAAATTGACATGTAATATTTTTTCTGTGAAGTTTAAAAAAATCACTATTTTTAGAGCGAAGCTCGGTTTCTCGGTACTTTGTTGTGAAAAACACGTTTATTGTTTACTGTTTATGTTGTAATATGGTTGTTTTATTTTATTTTATTGTTATTATGGGGAATGTGTACCATTTATTGTGTTTTATTGTAAGTAATAAAATGAACTCTTAAATAAAGTGAAATAAGTCTAAATATGCACTCTGCAAACTTTCGCAATATGCTAACACTTTAAGATAATCTTACCAGAAATAATATTTGAATTAATTTATATTTGAACAAAAATGCGACAAGCTATTAGACAGTTATGTATTGTAGTGTTCACTACATTTAAAAAAATTCAAACAAATCTTGGTAAAATATGTTTTAATGTATAACTAAAGTAAAAATTGCGTTATGATTTTACATGACTCTTCCCGTTTCAGGCATTAAGGCCCCGCGCATATTGAGACGCAGTCCGAGCAGCGCAGCGCAGCACAGGGCAGAGTAGTTTTTTGTAACTTACGTATTCGCATGGACATGCGCAAATTGAGGCGCAGGACAGGGCAGCACAGCGCAGCGCAGCGCAGTCCCGCACTGGCACTTGTGGCCGAGGCACAGAAACTGTGCCGCATTGCTCACCTGCGCCGGTTTCAACACTCGCACCATGCTAGCGTCAATACTCCAACGACACTTCGACACTGAACTGCGTCCCAATATGCGATGTAAACTGTGCGACGCAGTAAACTGTGCGAGTCTTGGCCGATGCTGCCCTGTGCTGCGCTGCGCTGCGCGGACTGTACCGCACAGCTCAATATGCTCCTAGGCTAAATGATAAAATGGCAGGAACATGAACTTAATTTAATGTATTATTTCAATGTTTACCTTTGATTAGTGTTTTTAAAAAGGATCTCTATACTAGCTTAAAAACTATTTGTCTCAGAATTACTCTTTTCTAATACCGTAAGAAGGAAAACTAAAAATAAGACAGATTACTCAAGAATAAACCTAAGTGGGATACACTATTTTAAATATCAATAAAACATTATATTAAAGTCCTCGTTAAACTAGGAGAGGCAATAAATTAATCTCTGAGGGAGGTGGAGGTTGAATTATTTATACAAACTCCTTTATTTTCCCAGCTTCTTTCTTCTCTGGTGTTTTCAGTCTCACCAGTTCCCCCACCTTGTTAAGTATTTCTGTTAATCAATTTTAAATTGTAACCCTTAAATAATTTTTCGTCTTAAACAAACGTTGCAAGTTCCCACACACTTGAACTCTTTTACATTTTGGTACTATTTACAAAATATGGATAACCAAATAAAAATAAAATCTCTGAACGTAGCTTAACTTACATTTCTTAAGGTGTTGGAGTAATTTTCCTTGTACGATATTCAATTTTTATTTTCTTTATTTACTAAGGGAAAGCGATTGAATTTATTGTTTTAAATAAATTGAAAATAATAACAAAATGCTCTTTTTATTTAGCTTAAGAGTGTAAAACTGTTAAATTAACCTATTAATTCAACTTAATTTTATTATTAATCGAAAAATCTAGTTAGGCCCTAACTAGTTTAGACTTCATTACTAGCTTTGAATAATGTATTGACTCATGAGGTTCTCTGTCCTTAATTGCTTTTATTTCAAATTTGTTATTTTGTAGAAAAAATAATCATACCTAATTTTAAATGCAGCCGATGTAAATTTGTATTTAATCTGTTAACGATTTGCAGGTAGAGAGATCAAGATTGATTCGTCTTTTTTCTTTAATATACATGAATTTATTAGTAGTATAGAATAAACTTGACCTATACAGATAGAATTATTGGGAGAGTTAAAAAAATTACCGATAGGGTTCTACTTCAAAAAAATTATTTTTGTTAGAAACCGACCATATTTTGTTCGTCATATTTTAAAGGATTAGTCTAAGTGGTTCGGTCGATATTAAACTCAAACAAAGTTTTAATAAAGAACCAAATTAATTTCCGTAAAGTTGGCAAGAGTTAAAAGTGGAAGAAATTTGAGAGCTGATATCGGATATTGGCGTTGTCGCGACGGCTGGCCAGACTGGAGGGTTTTAGAGGGAGAGTCCCCCCGGGGGGCGATGGCGGACTGAGTATTTATAAAAATACACATTAATGCATAATGTACTTAAGTAGTACATTTTTGTAGTTTTGTAAATCTTGTAAAAATTGCAATTGTTCATAAGCGAAATATTAAAAAGGAATTTATTCATCCAATGTTTTTTTGCTCAAGATTAAAAGTTAACTTTACAAAACAATTTTAGCTTATCTGAATTCTCATCAACTTCAATATAATATTTTTTAGTTTTTATAGTCGTATTTTTCTTCACACGGAGAATTAATTTTAAATAGAAATTGTGTAATATTGAGTATTTACTTTTTGTTTTGCAGTTAACAGTTAAAATTAAATTTGTTTTTCCGTAACTCTTTGTACTGTACAAGGGTATATCGCTTTGTTGTTTAGGTCAAGACAAACACATTTCACCAAAGGAACTTGTCTCTGGTGCCTAATTTCTTGTCTACCTGTCTGTATGAGCTTAAAAAACCTCATGAGCCCTAAACGGTTTCAGGTACAGAGAAATTACATTAATCTCATTCCTTTACTTGTGCAGCACTTTACATAAATATTAGCCTTATTAATATCTTTGTGCAAAAAACTTTATAAATATCATTAACCGTTTTAAAAAGGCAGCCATTAAAAATATTTTATTCAAAATTCCATTAAAACCGTCTTTAAAAAACCTTGCAAGACACATAAAAGTTAGCCAATTTTATGTTGATTCCCAATGATAACTTATTTGTTGATATTGGGGTAAGAATAAACATACAAATTGATTGCTTTTGTAATACATGATAACATTTTCCCTTTTAATAACGTAATTATTCCTATTATATAATCACTCCCATTACTATTGTTTAAATGGAAACAGGTGGTGGCAATAGTGTCTATAGTTAATGCTAGCCTACTACAGTTTATGGTTTAATTTCAAGATGCCTATTCTAAGGAAAGTGTGCACTAATGATAGTGAGAACGACGACTAGGTCAAGCAACATCGGGTAAACTCCAACCTATATTGCTCGAGATGTTTATAACGTTTTATATGCTTTACCGCACTTAAATTGGTTTTAGAAGAGATTGTGTATGTAACGATTGCATTCCGCCTTTAAGCAGCGAGTGATATGTAATAGAACCAATGAAGTGTCCTGCACTCGTGACGCCTCAGTGAAGTGCGAACACTCATCTCTAATCTCTAAAGTGTTCCAAACATGCCACGAGTTTGTATCATGACCTTCATAATTCAATCGTGCATAAGCTAATGTTAACCTCTAAATCAATATACAATATTATTAAGTGTGTCTTTTTATTGCTTACACATAAATAAATTGCGGAATTTTATTTATTACTTTACAATTTTATTTTTAAAGCAATCTTTATTACAAAACCTGCCAAACAATACGGTGTACCTGACTGAAATAGTGTTGACCGTTATTAAACCTTCGACAAAATGAATGTACGTGGTTGAAGTGTTTAGTGTGTACGTGTTTCAAGGTGCTGCAGCAATCTACAAGAAACCGTATAGCCTCTACTGTCGTCTGGTTTAAAGGAACATTCTTTAACGTTTAACGTTTCATGAAACGTTAAAGAGAATCAATCATAACAAAGTAATCACTAAGCTCGAATCTGTTGTTCCTGGTTTAAGGTTTAAGGTAACTTGTTATAAAAATAATCAGCAATACACGGGTTAAATAATTGGCAATCATGACTCAATATTTCTATGTATAAAAAATCTCTAAATTACATATATAAACCAAAAAGGATGTTCTAAGGTCTAAAGTTATAAAGTTATAAGTAAGGTAAAGTTATAAGTTCAAAAGTTCTAATTTTATAAATTTTAAGTTCAATAACCTATTACTTGTGTAAAGTATAAAAGTCTAAAATTAAAATATTGCTGTTTATAGGGGTAATATATTTGTATGTGCATATGGCGAGTATGCTACACGTATATGTTAAGGTGTACTTATACATATTATAGATATAAAAATCAGTTTTACATTAAATATTCATTAAGTCACGTTTAGTACGCCTATAATGTTAAATATTTTACTTTTCGACTTCCTGACACGTTACATTTCACAAGTAATAGCTTATTCCACTTCAAAATATTCTCTTTTTAATAAAAGCGAACAGTTAATTTAAAATAAATGTCGTGTATATTGAAGCTTCTTGTAATCGTAGGTGTGATAAGCAACAAGGCTGTAACAGCCTCAGAATTAATGTCGCAATCTCCCTGAGTGGACTTATGAATCGACTTAACTTCCGTGTCTCCATTTAATGCTCCATTTAGACTTATCATTTGTTGAAATGTGTTTTGTTTTCTCTTACTTTAAACCTCTGTCTTATGTCAGATTAAAGGGAATGGTGCGTAGATTTGCAGAATTGTCTTCAAGTGCATGATGGGTATTAGGGCTACGGCCCACAACTCATACAAAACGTTGGGTTAGTGCAATTAGAGAGCAAAAATTATTTACTTGAATGGTAGAGCAAATTTTTTTTTAATGGACGTCATCAGTGACGTCATTTTTGTGACATCATGAATAATCATATGACGTCATATGTGACGTCATACGTTACGCCATTGATGACTTCATAGTTGGTGACGTCATAGTGATGACGTCATGGGATGACTTCCTCACATTTCACTACTAACGATCCATTTATTTTATTTTTGCCATAAAAATAACAATAAATTAAATACATTATGAATTATGAACGATGTTTATGACTTTTCGGAAAGTCAAAACGAAAAAATAACATGGTCCTTATTCATTACCGCCCCGTTTACTACTACCTATACTGGAAATTCGCCTACGTGTATATATGAAGTATATATTTAAGTACAGTTTTTTGTTTAGAAACAATAAAATAAAATTTATATACAATGAGAAAAAAAGTAATATGAAATGTTTGTGAAACCCACATTAGGTAAAATATCATTGCTGACGAACTTATTTGTGTAAAAAAAAAATAAAAATAAAACACAAGGTCTTCTTTAAATTCTAAATTAAAGTACGACAGGATTAATGTTTTTTTTTTCTCGATAATCCCGTATCGCAGCACAGGCAATTAGCTAAGTAAGTTAGGTATTAAAATGAGGGTTTAAAGTAAAACAACCTATAATCAAACATTTTAATTAGTAAACTGTTTGCAGACGTCACGTTGATATTCAAGTTTACTTTGGCATTAAATAAATAGTTTAAGAATATTTATGCATTTCAGTGTGAAACAATGCGTCACTTAAGAAGGAAATTGAAGGAAGCTCTTTCTGGATTTCATCCCACCCTATCTATTTTAGGTACCGTACTATAAAAATTCAACTGTTTTAAAGTTTAAAAGTCTTCAAAAATCAATAACCCAATGTAGGACGAAGTTTCAATACTCTCCATACTGTCTCTCTAGAAACACTCGAATTTGCATAATCGTCGAATGAAAATGCATCCCGCCAACATAATTTCGCGATACTTTTAGATAGAAGAGAAGCAATAAAATGCTCCTTATTTTTATTATTTTATATTTATTTCTTTTCACGGACCTAAAGACTTAGTAAAGATTTTCACCTACATATTTTTTCTATATTTTAAAATATGTTAATATATTTTTAAGGGTTAATCCTACCAAACAACCGTTTCAAACAATGTCGTTTCAGTTCTCAGTACGCCTCTTACCACCTAGATTATCATGGTCTATACTATCAAATGAACAAATTGAAGGAAAAGACTTAATTTACAATTTTAATTTGAGTACATTATGGATTATTATAATAAATACCTGTCGTTTTCAAACATTTTTATAGAAATTTACGCTGATGAGAGTCCAGCAGACAATAAAAAACTATTACCTTGGCATAAATATTATAAAAAAATACTACGAGAAGAATTATATGACTATGGATTATTTTGGGGTTTCTTATAAAATAAGGCTAAAAAAAGATTTCTCTATCACTGAAACAAATTTGCTTGCAGATTTAAGGCTTACCACTGTAAAATAATTACAAACAGAGTTCAGATAATAAATATTTCTCACAGTTCATATTTCTGTTTGATGTTTTTGTTTATTAGTAATAAGTTGTACCTATTTAAGTTTCATTAGAAAATTTTTATCTAAACCACTATCATACTATATCCCAAAACTGAGATTTTGTTTGATAAGTTAAAAAGATACAAGGTACACTTTAAAGGCACCTAAATAGCAAAAACAATACGTCAGTAAATTTTAATTAATGGCAACTTAAGTCCGGAATGTAACTTAGCACTTCACCGATGCACGTTGTGACATAGCTATTTCAGTCATTGCTACCAAATATAGTGTAAGTTAAAGCCCGCAATTGTGTAAAGCCTTGTAAAGGTGGAGGGAATTTAAACTGAGGATTTCCGGTCATTAGTGGCTGCGTCTAATGACGGCCGTGTAATGGAGGGTAAGATCCGCTTTGAATTCAATAACTGCCGCTGTAAACACCAGTCGTTCTGGCTTTTTAGACTGGGAACATTCATAAATATCACCCACGTTTTAACCTAAATTTTTTATTTATGGAATACACTTATAACACATTTGTACTAAAACTTATTTTTGATAAACAGAAAAAGATAAAATTAGAAATTTCTTAACAATGCCTTTCTGCAACAACGTAAAACTTGTTCCAGATTGTTATATTAGTTGTCCCAAGAAAACCCGAACTGTCTATTTTCTCATATGCTTTGTATTGTCAAACTTAACACGTTTTTCAAATAATTTTATTTTCTTAAAAATCTTTTATTGAAAGAAAATAAATGTCAATAGTAGGTACCGTGAACTATTGGCATTTTTTTATTTTAGTAATACTAAATACGTTTTTGTGAAATAGTAGAAATAAACGCTAAAAGTAAGTTTAGCATTATTTCAATCTTAAGCAGTAAACCTTGGCAGTGTACACATACAAAAAACTACGCCTTTACAAAATCTATCTACTATATATATTTTTTTTAACATAACTCCTTCCTTATTTTTGGACCTATTATAACGTTTGAGAAGTCACAAGAGTGGTCTCAGTTCGTAGTTTTGCAATAAGGTTTTAGATTTTATATTTATATTCTAACGGGCACGTAAAGCCCTTAAAGTTAATTTTGGTCCATAATTAAAATATGGCAAGCAATTTTTATTTTATTGCAAAATCAAATATATTAGGCCTATATTGAAACAAACAACTCCATACTATATAATACGTGAAGTGTATATTGCAATGTTTTAAATTGTTCCCAAAATATATTGGATTTATTTTGCTCGTACATTGTATTTATATGTATTTGGACACAAAAAAAATAATTTATTAACTTAACCTCAGAGAAATTAATTTTCCCATGAGAAAACGAGTTTGGAAATTTGTGCATAGGTCTTATATGCGTTGTTAGGTTGGCAACGAAACAACAACCAAAGTCTTTAATTTGTTCTTTAATTTTTACTTTGCAACTGTAAAAATATACAATAAACAAATTTAATGAATAAAAAGTTCAAAAAATGTTAAAATAACATTAAAATTTTTGGTTAATTGGTGTTGTTGGTGTAAATTTAATAACCTGCTAATAATGATACTTATAACAAATTCAAAGCAGAATGCTGCACGTTTTACACCTTTTTAAAGACACCTTTTTACAAAAAAAGAAAAATGAAAGCTTAATACCTTCAGTATGGATAACAACATTCTAATGAAAATAGTTTGTATAAAGAGAAATTTTAACAAAAATATAAATGCATTCAAACCAAAAGGGACCTCATGAAGATATATATTCTATTCATTTTGTAATTTCTTTATTTAAACTCTGCTTTGCCATTAATAAATTAAGTTAGGTTTAAGAAGATTCAGTTTGTTATAAATAGCAATAGAGTTAGCTCATTCACTATGTCGACGACTGCCTCATCCAGTACTGCAAAAACAACCACAATGAGTGATGCATGACTGTACGAGGGAGTTGATTTTGATTGATTTTTCTTCTGTTGTTGTTCACGTTTTATGTGTGATTAAATAATATGTATAAAATATCTAGATCCAACATATGTGAATTTATTCTAAATATTGTAGCAGTTTTTAGGCAGAGGCCCTAAGATGAATTGGCATAAGACCCATCACGTGAGCATAGATAATTTGAACCTAAAATAACTGGTAAAAGATTCCGACAGTAACCCATTGGGAATTTATAGAATTGTTTATTAGATTGATGTAGCACCAACAAGGTGTAATCTAATTGGCACTATAATATTATTTAGTAACATATCCTGGAGCAAGGTTTAATCACCAGGTACAATGACAAATACATGGCGCTGCAAGGGTCCTAGTGATTTATAAAAAAAATTGGTTAGTAATGCTAAAAAATAATAACAACAAATTATAAAATGTTTTTAATCAATTTTAACTACAACTTAATATGAAGAACACACCAAAATAAAAACAAAAATTGATCTTTTCTGTGAAAGTTGAAAATTTTAACCTGTATAAACATATAAAGCTGTGTTAAACATAAAGCTGAGCTGTTAAACATGTGCTGACATAAAGCTGTGTTAAGCATATTTTGCGATGGGAACAAAGAAGCATCATTAGTCATTCGGAATGGATTGAGAAGTGTTAAACAAATATGACCGGTTCACATGGATTAAACCCAGTCATCCATTTGGCCCTCAAGACATTTAATATGAACAGTTTTATTCATCTTAAATATTTAAATGTCTCAATAGTTCAAATTCAAATCCTTATATTTGTGTAGGATAATTTAAAAATTGTATTACAAATGTCATGCTTGTATTTAAATGTTCACTGCATATTTTTTACTAAATAAAAATAAAAATTAACAGTGAAAAAAAGTAACAAAAGAGAGTTATTCCTGATACTCCAGGTACTCACCAACCAAGTAGAAAGCCTTTTATTTTAAATATGTCTTCAATACAAATTTGAATCTTTTCGGACTTTCTTGAATTTTGATGTGATTCAGGATCTTTTTATATAGTTTTTCGCCAATATTTTGAGGTAATTTTGCAACCAATTCAAATCTGTGTGTTGTTTGTGATTATACCGATGACGAGTGCTATGAGCATGTACGTCTGCACCGGTTAGAATAGAAGGAAATCTAAATTTATAATGTATTAACATTTTGTGAATTTAAAAAGATGATAAATTTACGAAATTCAGCGATTTGAAAATGTACGGCAAGACGTTTTCCGGTATATACAGGATATTTTGAGAATAGCCCTTTTTTAATCTAAATACGCGTAAAAGTGCAGACTATGATGCAGATCTCCATAACAAAATATGGTACGTCAATCTTAATTCATCAAGAGAAGTATAAACCAATCTCATTATAGAAAACATATCGAAAATTTTAAAAACGATTCAATATTTATTTTTGGTTGCAAATGCTAACTCAAGTCATCCACAAGCAGTGATGAGTTGTTAATCTTAGAATTGCTTTGACATCTGAATAGTAAACAATTAATTTTTATCGGATTTATACGTGTAAGTTATTAATGTTAATATATTGATAAACATTTGTTATATTAATAAAACTGTCAATTTCAAAATTTTAAAGTCAATTATTTATGAAAAGGATCGCTATGGCATCGGCATACATTGTCATCTGTGAATTATTAAAACTTCGAGCCCAAAGTTAATCATAAAATAATAAAAATATTAAAACGTAATATTTATAAAAAAATTCATGTAAAAGGTATCTGACTCTTCCGTCTGTAACGGAAGGCATTTCTAAAGCCTTTATTAAGGGCTTTAAAGCCTATGTGACTAAAGCCTTTACTAAGGGCTTGCCGTACTTAGCATAGCGTATAGCGTGACAGGAAATGTTTCGATTAAAATTGACGCTTAGGCCTATCATTGAACATAATATTCAAAATAGTCTACCACAACAAGATTTATCATTATTTCCCAAGGTATGGTTTAGAGATAGGCGATTTAGGCGAGCCTTTGTTAGATTTACAATAACGGACGCAATAGGTCATTTACATGTGAGCGAGTGAGAGAGTGTACCCGAGTCAGTACAAGATAGAAAGAGACAAAGATAATGGCGTGGGTGGATGTCATCGATCCACTGAGAGTCCGTCCCTCTAATTACTGTCAACAAAGAACACCTTTAACACCTCAATCAAATCTTTTTCGCTCGTCATCTCTTCTGTACACTTGTTATCTAAAACCACAGAAATTCTGTGCTAAAACAAACCACTTTCATCAAAGACTTATGTTAATAAGTCAATTTAAATAACAATATCAAGATGTACTAATGAAAGATTTTATATCGATTTCAGGTTTCATTTACATGTTAGAATGATTGAAAGTTTTACAATAATTCGTTACAAATATTTTACAACCATAAAACCATAACTTTAAATAAAAGTTAAGAAGTATTTTAAGAAGAAAAATAGTTCCAAAATTTACCTTAAGTAGAATTATTAACTAAATAAGTATAAACCAAAACAATTAGCGGTTTATTTTTTAAACCTAAAAACCTACAGTACAATTGCTGATGCTTCGATATTATCTAAGCCTAAGTAGTGATATGATAATCATATTATATGTATTTTTCATAACTCTAAAACTCCATTAGGTAATTATTATTATTGTGACCAAAATTTCCTTTGCTTACCAACATTATAATATTATTAGCTACGTAACGTATTGCAATAATTGTTGATATGCCATCACTATAAACATTTGAAGCACCTGAATTTCATTAGCATAATATCAGGATTATGTAGATCCATACAAACAGTACGAGACAAAGTAATACATCAACAAAATAATCTACGTTTGAAACCATAATTCATAGACAATAATCTGACATTATTAATCTATGGGAGTAACATTTGAGGTTTTTTTTAGTTTTTTTAGACTGCCCCCCCCCCCCCTTGGAGATTCAAGGACAATATGTACTCTAGGAAGTAGACTTTGTCACTAAAAATCAATTTACAAAGTCTTAGTTTTATTATTTAAATAATTTTAAAGATATTAAATCGTTTCCAGACTTTTTTCCACCCTATTCAAATCATGTGTACAAATTGTTTAAATTACTTACATTACTAGATTGAAGTAATGAGAATTCATAGACCGAATTGAGATAGAGAAGTAATGTGGGTTTCAGCTTGTTGAAGTTTTTCTGAGAAATTAATTATTTAAGCGAGGAGAAGGGCGCATAATATGGCTGCCAGCTGCTGAATTTTAAACACTCTGAAATCTTGTCCAGTCTCCAATCCCTCAGTTGTAATTCTACATCACTTCCTAAAGTACAAGATACTGATATTTCATATAAAAAATTATCTTTCTATTATACTTTTAGAATAATTCACTTTTAAAAATCTTGAAGCAGATAAATCCAACAGTTAGTACTACTGAATCGATTTTATTAATGAATGGGACGTTGGAAAGAACTCTTCCTGTAATTTTACAAATAACGTATTCATTGAATTTGGCTTTTCTTCGAATTTATAATGAATAAGTAAAAAAAACTTATTTCCCATTAGAAATACATAGAAAACGTTGATTTTTCACATTTTTTACCTGGAAGCACGTTTGGATGCTTTTATTGACTATTGCATAGAAATGCGTAAAATTAGTTTGTAGGAAATTTTATTCTCATTAAGAATATAACCTTAGGGGAGACCGGGGCTAGTTGGGTACAGGGGCTAGTTGGTACACCCGCCATTTTGAGCGAACGGATTGAGTTATCCAGTTAAAACTTGCACAGTTCGTATGTTACCGCCCACCCATCCCCTCCACGAATTTTCAGTCGATTTCCGCTCTTATTGAGGGAAGGAAGTGATGTTTTTTGTTTTTCTTGCTGTCGAGTAACTTTTATATGTCCTAGTTTGTCAATTAAAAATCAATACCTATTTATAGTAAGGTATGCACTGTAGTATAGTCTTATAGATTATTTAATTGGCTACACTTTGCTGTATATAAACTAATTTTATCTCTAAAAACACAAGCTGCATGGCACGTTAAGTAAAAAATATGGTGACGGGGCTAGTTGGGTACACAAGTGACGGGGCTAGTTGGTACGGTGTACTTTCATTAAATGACTATTGCTATTTAATGGAAAACCAGTAAATGTAGTTACTTCTGGGACCATGACTTTGAAAGGAACTGCAAAACATTATGAAATACCTATAAACACTATAGCCTACAACAATATAAAAAAAAAATACTGATTAGATAGGCCTACTGCGAGAGCGACCTACAAAAATGTAGACGTAATGGAACCTGGTATGAATCAATTTATCTACATTTAAGTAGCCTAATAATATATGAATTTCTTTTCTTTTTACAAAACAAATAATTATTAGAAAAGTGTTACATGTTGTAGCCTATATGTCTTAAAAAGTCCAATGGGGAAAGCTAGTAAAATATTTTTTCAGAATTTAGAAAACTCCATTTGATTAAAATAATTCAGTTGGAAAATATAAAAAATAAAAATTACTAAACAATCAAATTAGATTAATAATTTATAAATTATTAGATAATTATTAATTAACTTATCTATGCTACAACCTGTTTTGTTTTTTTGTTTTTTTTTTCAAGATACTATGCGTTCTTAGCTCCGGAAGTTGAAATGCAGATTTCAGTTACTGACAACCGGACAGCTATATATATATCTCTGATGCAAGAGAGCCTGTCAATTTTGAAGTCTTAAATTTAAGTATTTTATTAATATACTGTAAAGTTACAAATAAAGTTTTGTACATTGAAATATTATCTTGTTTTTGTTAACCTTAATTCTTTAGTATAGTGTACCAACGTGCCCCGGCCTGTGTACCATCTAGCCCCGCATATGGGGCTAGTTGGTACACTTGTATTGATCAGGGATTTTTTTTATTCCCGAGATACTGGTAATAAATAGCAAGTAAACTTTGGTTTTTAATGTAGACAAAAAGACCCTTTACACATAGGTATTTTTAGTTTTTTTTCTAACATGCATACAAAAAATTGGAAAATTCTTGGGCCAAAAGTGTACCCAACTAGCCCCGGTCTCCCCTATTCTTTAATCGATTTCCTCACAATTTAAAGTTGTTTCGCAAATGAGGTAAGCCATCTAAAAAGCAATCAATTTCACTCATAATTATGTTGTAATTTACGATTTTAATTTTTTTTATCTTAGCATTTGATATGTTATATTTCAAATCTTTTAAAATATTTCCTTACGTTTTGCTCAAGTTCTCGACCATTAAAAATAATACATAAAACAGAACAGCCTAAAATAATATTTAAAGCAGACGTGTAAATTGCTGGTATGCATCATATCGATTTTTTTTACCATGTTGCTGCATTAGAAAATTATTTTTTTATTATATTGTTCTTGAATATAGATCAAATAAATTTTTAGGTATTTCATAGGAAATAAAGCATATAAGTACTTTATTTATACAACAACTGACTTTGTTGCTTGTTATAAAAAATCGATAACAATTTCTCTTTACGTTACCTGGTTTAAAATTTGTTGTTTCAAACTCGTTCAAATATTAGCATTTGTTCAAAATATAAAAGATTTTTTTACTGATGCGATAAGGATTGTGTAACGTATGAGAGTGAAAGAGATTAGAGCAAAATTTATGATACAAGGAGGTTTGGGGTCTGTACTCTGTGGGAGGGGGTGGATTATCAGCCTAAAGCCCGGCCACATGTTACTAACAAGCAAACTACCCAACTCGTTAATCAGACTCTTAATTAGTTAATCAGTTAATCCTGTAATTAGTTAATCAGTTAATTAGTTAATCGTTAATCAGACTCGTTAATCAGACTCGCTAATCAAACTCGTTAACCCAATCTCGTTAATCAGAATTACCCCCGTACATCCAGTAATAGTTAATTTTTACATTTGTTTTTAATCATCATATTATATTAAGAACTAATTCATGGTACAGCATGTCATTTTAAATGTGTCGTTACTGTGTTTTATAACCTCTATATTTGTTTTCAGGTGAGTTTGACAATCTTTGGTTTTGACCTGCATCAAGCTTTTCGTAAGTGTGAATAAATTTATCGTAAAACAAAAATTTGTTTTAAGCGACACACAACTCATTTAGTTTGTAATTTAGTGTGCTCTAAGCCATATCGTCAGAAAAAAAAAACTACTGTAATAGCAAAGCTTTTTAAAACTTAGTAGTTAGCTTAAGGAACTTACAGAGTACAATAGCCTAGCCTATGAGTTGTTATTTGCATCATCTGTCATAACAAGTGTGACTTTAAAACAGTTAAATCTTTAAAACAGACTTTTCACATTTTTAAATGTTAAGAATCAAAAAATACTAATTGAATCTAAAATTCGCCAAATTGTTTTCTCAAGTGAAAGCGTAACTTTAAAAACAATATGATAATACTAACTAACTAATAACCACCATCAATAATACTATAAACGGTTCAACTAGCACCTATCGGATATCAGTCCTATGGCCGTCTACCACACCGGCATAATTGCCGCGCGGCCGCCTCAGGAGAGTTCCGGCGCCCCCCGCGCGAGGCTTTGTTCCACAAGCACCTCCGAGAGGCTAGTTTCCTGCCGTGCTGCTCCTATTGTATAACGTCTCGCCCGGCGGCGACTCTTTTGTGTCTCTATCTTACAACTAACACCACAACACCTGTGTTCAACGATATATCAGGTATAAAAGGAGTATTTGAACTATTTTACGATATTGTTTTTATCAATAATTTAAGTTGCTACAAAGAGGTACTCAATTTATATTTTTCAAATTCCAATAGTAATAACTCTGCTGTAAGCAATGGACTTTACTTATACTCAAAGAGCGTTTAATTTTAAAATTAGCACACATTTTGCTATTGAATTCTACGTACTTTAAAGCCAAATAGTGAGGTTCTCAGATTTTAAGTGATATACAATATACATGCATCATTCCAAAAACATTTCCTCAATTTCAAGCTAAGTATTTCCAAACTGTTATAAATAATATCAACTGTTTTCGTGCAGCTAAGAGAGAATATTAAAACGACGCAACCATTTTTCTGTCAAAGGATCCAATTTCGGTCCGAGACGCACTAAGCCCCTGTCCCGCCCAGCGATGTCGCCTCGCCCGCCTCGCGCCCCCCGTTTGACCCGTTTCTGGCTGTGCGTTATCACAATATTACTTTTCATATATTGGAATTGCGAGTGTTTTTTATGTTTCACAAGTATCCCACATTACTGTCTAGGCCTATACTATAACTATCTAAACCATTTGAATCTATTATATTGGTGTCTAATGTGTGATTGATTTTTGTGCCATCTCTACATACTAATTGAGACTTAAAGCGAGGGTAAATGTAAAACAAAACTGTAAGCATCATGAAAGCGTTTGAAATTAATCATCCAGGTTTATTGAGCGGAGCGAGCGAAGCGAGCGAAGCTCCTATACTACACTCTGGCTTTTTATTTACAAGTACTCCTCCTGAACGGCTCGAGTGATCCTCACGAAATTTTGCTCGGTCAAAGTAACAGTCTATGGGAAGGTATAAATCTGAAATGGTCCAAATTGGACGTAAGGGTTCTGCCCTACGGCCCTTTAAAGTTACCATGTTATTTTAATAGGAGAAATATTTTATTTGGTTTAATTACTGTGTGTTGATTATACAGCTGTTATAAGGATCAAATTTAACTTCAGACTGTTACTATCAGCTGTTTGTGAATAGTAGTTTTATGTGAAATTGTTGTTTTGTTTATTTTAGTGGTTTGTTTACCTTTGTACATGAATGAAATGCCACGTTTACGGAGAGGAGGTGCAAATATTGGACGACACAACATTTAATATCTTGTAAACATATAATACCCCGTAGCAGCAAACCTGCGTTATCAAAAATTATTAGAGCATTGCAGACTTGTGGCGAGACGGCGAATAAGCGCAGCGAACAACCTAAATCTGGCGACGAGTGCGTGCAGCGAATGAGCCGACCCAAAAGGTGAGTGAGCGCAGCGAACGAACGAAATTGACGGCGAGTAAGCGTAGCGAACGAGCTGACCCAAATCAAGAGTGAGCGCAGCGAAGGAGCTAAACTCTGACGGCGAGTGAGCGTAGCGAACGAGCTCACTTGAATTATCTGTAAAACATTTGCTATTATTGATTTAAAAAATAGTCGCTCCGCTCAATATTGCAAGCAGACAACTGCATTGTATACCTAGTATTTTATAGCCTTACAAAAACCACAGAACAATTCTTATCCGGAATTCAAATAGTATTCTGACACATGAATTGCGTTGAATTGCATTATTATTGGTAATTAATTACCAAATACCAGCACAACAATCTAAATTTAGCAATGAGTTACAGGGAACATAATGAAGTAGAGCGACAATTATTCTATCCTTCCTTTCGTTTACGCTGTAATGGCTACTTGAAATCTTTCTTTTTAACGATTTGAAATTCCCGTATTTTTATCTTAAAAAATTACATTCTTCTCGTCATTTGAAATGTCCGTTTCAGTAGATAAACGCCAAACTTAGTGGAAAACTCGTTGCAAATTTTCAGAGAATAATTGTTTGAATTTCGAGAGCATGTAATGAGGCATCCAGCTTGTGAGCATAGGGACTAATGGACCCTCGTGCTCCCCCATTCCCAAACTGCCATGCTGATGTTGCCGGACTGTTCCCCGTCGTATGATACGAATACAGAGCCGTTTTGGCAAACATTTCAACTGTCTCTGCAGAACTTTAATGAGAGTGCCCAGAAAGTTAGAACTAGAATGTTAGAAGCCATGCAACTGAAAGAGCAATTTTAGAAGTTCTGAAGCTAAGGTATTGTTAATTAAACTAACAGGCAAAATACGTTTAAAATGTACCGCTTATTTGAATCTAATTACTTGTGAAATTACTTGTTGCTTTTTTAGATTTTTACTGATTATAATTTTTTGTAATTTAAACGTATTATCATATGACGCAAATTTATGTGCTTAGCTAGTAATAAATTAAAAAAAAAACAGTTTTTTATCGATTACTTTAACTATATGTTCAGTTATATTAAATAAATTACAAAAGTTACTGCAACTTAAAAGATCAAAATTATCATAAATTATAAATTAGATATCGTAATGTGAAAATCATCTTAGAGAAATAGTAAAGTTTTCCTAATTATATATTGAGATATATATTGACGATATATTTAATGAAAATTTTTTAAAGGAATGACAATCTGAGCTACCCGGAATTCTTATTTCATCGCTTGGTAATAAATCTTGATTACTGATTCATGTACAAACTTTAAGTAACAATGTATGATTTTATCAAATATTTTAATGATATACTGTTGGAATAGTATCGGTAAAAAGAAATGGTACCACCCTGATAAAATTGAAAATATACCATCCTGAAAAAACGATTTAATAGATGCAGTATTATAGATTTCATGTATTCCGAAAGGGTACTTCCGTATGCGGCAACCAGGCACACGACGTGTTTGGCTCCTCCTCCTATACAACTTGACGCCTTGAATATAAAGATAGAACATCTTTCCCAGCATACCAGGCAACACTGATATTTGTGGGGTTTTGTTAATAAATGTAATAATGTATGCAATTAAGTGTACGCTTGGTGCAAAATAATTTTAAAAATATACATTTAGACAAATACGCTTTTAAAAGGGTTCCGGTGAAAAGTCCTTCCTGCATGAAATCTAAAGTAATATCTATCTTTTTAATTGAGGATCATTACCGAAGAACTGGGAATAATCAAGACCACTTGTAATTTTAATTTGTACCACTTCCGTTGTAGTATTTGAGAGACGTTTAAAGTCTCTGAAATCGCCAGGAACATTGTTAACATAACACATTTTTAACATAACACCTCGGAGGGTAGGTATATTTTTTCCATAGATTTGCAATAAATATTTTAGAAGGCGTTGCCGGTGAGCTCGGATATCCCGTAGTTGTTTATTTATTTGCGTCCAACACTCAAGGGGGCGGCAATTCCCCCGAGAGAAGCTTTTGTTCTCCGAGCGCCCCAGAGTGGCTAGTTTCTCGCCACACTCTCTATTTGACCCACTTCCATTCTTTGTCGAGGTTGTCTTGTTTGACATGGTCCGTAGGACACGGGATAGGAATCTCAGGTAAAAGCATTTTCGTTTTAACTTAGAATATTTAACAAAATTTACAATAAATCTTAGAAAGAAAACGTGATAGAAGATTTTTATTGATTCAATTTATTAATATTTTCACGATGGTGTAATTAATAATAATATTTATTTTTATTTTAAAATGATAACACCCTCTTTGCTTGAGTAACACCATAAATAATAATTTTAATTTTTAATTTTTAATCTTAAATTATTATTTTTTAATCAACTTTAAAAGTATTTTTTAAAAATAACACTGTTGTACATTACTTTAAGATAACATAACATAACATCATCCACTTCAGAATAAAAGTCAAAATAATCTTTATTCATAAAGTGCACATTCATGCGCACTTCAAATGGTGTCATTTACTAGTCTACAACTAATAAATATTTCTAAATAATATATAAATCTAAATAAATATTTCTAACTAATAAATATTTCTAACTAATATATGTTTATAAATATTCTCTAAACATAAGAAATACAAATGTATATAAATTTTTTATAGCCTCTAGGGGTTGGGAATGAATTCTGCTAATATACAGCATTTTCCTTCAATAACATATTATTAATTAGATATTTTTTCTAAATTTGTAATGTCCCTCTGTAAATGGTAAACATTTTTAAATTATATGTAAATCGCATGAATTCCATGTAAAACACAAACTAAAACAATGTTTCTAATTTTAAAATGAGTTTTATTCCAAAGACAATATGAAGGATAAATGCACGTTAATTTTATAATAGAAGTTACTCTTCACTTTGAAGTCCCTCTCACCGTCTTAGCCAATTAATAATACGTTATAAAACATATAATTAATTTTTAATTAATTTATGTTAAGATTTCTCAACATTATAAGTGGTTATACATTGCATCTTTCAAGGAAAATAAATGTCCCTACTAGAAATTTCAAGATAAGAAGTGAAGAACGTCCACATTATTCTTGACGGAAGATTCAATTTCATCCCGGGGAGCAGAACCCCCCCCCTCATCCCATCAACGTCAACGACGATAACGCTTTATTAAAGACGCTATGTATTATATTTACTTTAGTATTCAACGATTTGGTAAAAAGCTATGAGGACATTTTGACCGAAAACATTTGAATCAATCAAAATTTGCTCACAATCTAGAGTACGTTTTATGAAAACAGTAGCTGGAGACCAAGCATATGCTCGGTGAACTTATATAATTATTCTTCCTAGCCATAGAAATATTAGTCACAGACTGAACGATAAAATGCTAAACTCAAAAAGGCTGGCTTTTTCAAGACGAGCTCGTTCACTCCGCTCACTCACTTTCGCGACGAGCTCGTTCGCTTCGCTCACTCACCTTTCAGGATGGTTTAAAATGCAGGCCTAAGCGTGCTTCATTCTGGTATGTTTATTGTTCGTTGATAAAAATAATATGTATAAATGGATCTATGCTAGAAAAAATCTTATTTCGTCGTATTCTTTAATTAAAATTACACAATTTTAACAATAGTCTTTTGGAGATTAAAATCGAAACAATACAGATGCTGTATACATCTGACTCAACTTTCAAAGCACGAACCACGTGATCCAGTATGAGGTTTTTCCATTGTAACTGAATTACTGAATTTAACCAAAATAAAGTTGTATTTACAAAGTAACTTAGATACTAAATGATATTATAGTAAAAGTAATTCATCAGTTTTCTTAATAGTACATTATACTAGTGATTATGACTGTTTAATTAAATCCTATAATAAGGAGTGTCTGTATGCAATGTATATTCCACGATCTCGCAATCTAGCGGATAGATTTTGTTTAAACTTTGCATTTAAGAGAGATTTGGTCCAAAAATAAGCTTAAAAACAGCATTGACCCCAGAAAAAAATCGAATTTTGTCTAAAATTGCATTTAAAAAGCGTAATTTTTAACATTTATCTTAAGGACTAGCCTACTATTTTGGTAACACAAAAACAATGAAAGGTAAAAAAAATTGTATGCGGCAATGTATATTCAACGATCTCTAAATCTAGCGGGTATATTTTGCTTAAACTTTGCATTTAAGAGTGATTTGGCCCAAAAATAAATTTAGAAACAGCATTGACCCCATAAAAAATCAAATTTTGTCTATAATTACGTTTGAAAATCATAATTTTTAACATTGATCTATCTAATGGGTTGCAACGGTAACGCAATAACAATGAACGGTAAAGGTAGCATTCCTAAGCGACGACTCTAGCGACTCCAGTCGTACGGCTGTAGCCCATAGAAATATAAACATAGTTTACAGTTCCATGCTGTAGCCGCGCGACTATGACTCACACTGCTTCGCATGTAGGAATAGCACAAAAACATAGCTCCAGTCGTCGCGGCTGATACGACTAGACTGCTCATGCAAGCAGTCTAGTCGTACGGCTCGAGCCGCCTCACTAGAGCCGCTTCCGTCGCGCGGCGCCAGTCGCGTCATAGGAATGAGTTTCGTATACTAACATGCGAAGAAGTATGAGTCATAGTCGCGCGGCTACAGCATAGACCTATAAACATGTTTATATTTCTATGGGCTACAGCCGTGCGACTGGGGTCGCTAGAGTCGTCGCTTAGGAATTCTACCTTAAAAGAGCAAGGGAACATTAATTTTACTCAGTCTTATTAAACAGCTGTTAACTGTGAAGAGTTGTAGTTTTTGTTGGTGGAGATTTAACAGCTTTATTACTATGACACTGTAACAAAAGTGAATTAAAACCAACGAGCAAGGCTTTAATAGAAACAAGCCTTTTTGAACTTGGTATTTTAGCATTACGTCTATACCTGTTATTATTACTTCAATAATTTGTTTAAATTTATCGGGCTCGGCCCCCAAGTACTCTCAGACTTACAGGCCTAACAGGACAAAACTCTGTAATTTTTGCTTCATCATAGCCGAAAATTGACTAATATTGTTACCAGTCAATTTTACTTTTTAAAATTGACTAATACAAAATACCCTTACCCTTAAGAGTTAGGATCGCTTTGAGGAGAAAAGCAAGCACACGATAAGCTTATTTCCTAAAAATCAAGGCCACTTTTTATGTGGAGTGACAGGAACAATACTAACTAACAATTGAATTAAAAATCACATGGTTTTACAGTATTACAATGATGTAAAAAAATAATAACAATCCAACAATTCGCCTTAGGTAAAAAGTTCTCAGCAGGTGAAAAAACTTGAAGAATGACTAAGAAACGATTTTATTTGCAGATGATGAACTGCAATGATATAACACCGAGAAACAAATATGAGATCACAAGTATACTTTTATAAAAACAGAACAACGCCCCACATCTAATATCAGAGTGTATTGCATTTTTTGTTGGTTTAAAAAAGATAATTTGTAGTGTGTTTAATTTGTTTATTAAAATTTAATTTCTTTATTAAAAAGCAACTTTTTCTATTAACATTTTTACAACATTTTTAAATGATACGAACCTTAAAAATTTTCAATAAACTAAATTCAACATTACTTAGTATGCATTATTGTATATAATAATCACACTGAAAGCTTCAATACAGTCAGTTTTTCAGTATTCAAGGAAACTTGGCAATATTTATTGCAAAAACCAATCAGAAACTGGGAATTGCCTTCCGAAGACGGCGCGGCGGCCAAGTGAACCAGTCACCAGGGATCAAATGCTCACAGTCCATCACAGGCCATCTCACCTGTTCGCTCTTGTTCAGCGTTCAGTTTGAAAATCAAGTTACGTTCTTTGTTTAAAATAGTATTTTTACTTGAAGGGCTACATTGAGAAATCAATATAAATGCTAATCTAATTATAAAAAACGCAAATGTTATATTACGTATCACATTATTATTAAGTTGCATTAGTAATACAATAACGTTTTGCATTAAATGTAGGAACACAACATTTTAATGTAAAAATTGGAAAAAAATCAAAGGGTTTATAATATGACTAGCAGTTACCCGGCGCGCGTTGATGCGCTCAAATTAAGTTGTTTACATAAATACAGTAATTTAAATATAACAAAAAAAGATAAGTTAAGTTTTAAGTTTTTTAATATAACAAAAAAAGTCAATGTCATAGAAAATAAGTATATTAATATTACTGTAAGGCCAAAGGATAAACAGGCATTTTGCAAATTTAAACCCAGAATAGTCAAAGTTTGCCAAGTATCTTATTGATCGGAATTGCAAATGCAAGAGCACCTATGAGCAAAGAGGCACGTCCATGTCCAATTTCAATCCCCGAGGTCCTAAATTAATTTTAAAGTCCAGTGGAGCACAGCCCTACCAAAAAATATATTTGCAAAACCATTCTTGGTGAGTACCTATGAGCAAAGAGGCATGTCCAAGTAAAATTTCAACCATGGTGGCCCTAAAGTAATTTAAAGTCCAGTGGGCCGGAGCCCTAAAGAGCTTAAAAATTATATTTGCAAAACCGTTTCCTAGTGATAAGCTATGAACAAAAAGAATCGTACATCAAATTTCAACCCCGGTGGCCTTAAAGTGATTTTAAAGTCCAGTGGGGCGGAGCTCTAAAGATCTTAATAAAACTATATTTGCAAAACTGTTTCTTAGTAAGCACCTAAGAGTAAAGAGAATTGTCTGTCAAATTTCAACCCCGGTGGCCCTAAAGTAATTTCGAAGCCCAGCGGGGCGGAGCCCTAAAGAACTTAAAAGACTATATTTGCAAAACCGTTTCTTGGTGAATACCTATGAGGAAAGAGGCATGTCAAATTTCAGCTCCGGAGGTCTTAAAATAATTTCAATGTTCAGTGAGGCGGAGCCCTAAAGTGCTTAAAAAACTATACTAGCAAAATCGTTTCTAAGTGAGTATCTATGGGTAAAGAGTATCGTCCATCAAATTTCAACCCCGGTGGCCCTAAAGTAATTTTGAAGTCCAGTGGGGTGGAGCCCTAAAGAGCTTAAAAACTATATTTGTAAAACCGTTTCCTAGTGAGTACCTATGAGCAAAGAGAAGCGTCCATGTCAAATTTCAGCTCTGGAGGTCCTAAAATAATTTCAATGTCCAGTGAGGCAGAGCCCTAAAAAGCTTTAAAAACTATATTTGCAAAATTGTTTCTTAGTGAGTGCCTATGGGTAAATATCATCGTCCATCAAATTTCAACCCCGGTGGTCCTAAAGTAATTTTGAAGTCCAGTGGGGTGGAGCCCTAAAGAGGTTAAAAAACTATATTTGCAAAATCGTTTCTTAGTGTGTACCTATGGGTAAAGAGAATCGTCCATCAAATTTCAACCCCGGTTTCCCTACAGTAATTTTGAAGTCCAGGGGGTGGAGCCCTAAAGAGCTTAAAAAACTATATTTGCAAAACCTATTGCACCTATGGTGCCCCTATGGACAAAGACAATCGTCCATGTCAAATTTCACCACCTGTAGGCTTTTAGTGTAATTGTGAGCTTCCTTAGAGCGGAGCCATAAAGGCAATACAAACATCAACATTGTACCTCACACCTGGTTACTTCTATGATTATAAGCATCTGCTTGAATGAAACTTTCAATTTTTTTAATTACAGCAGTTCATTTTGTAAACACTAAATTTCTAAAACCTGACACTGCACCATTGTATGCCCTCTGGGTCAGAGCCCTTTGGACAGATTTGCACAAAACTTGACACAAACCATCCTCGAATAATGCTTACTAATGTCTGAAAGTTTGATAACAATCTGTTGAGCGGTTTCGGAGTCTATAGGCAACAAACATATATACAAATATATATACATACTTCCTCTTTTATAGATATAGATTGATGAAAAATTTCCTAACAATGAAATAACAGCTTCTTCTTCAATCATCTAAAAACTACACTTGAATATCAAATTTCATAAAACTTAGATATTTTTATGAAAATACTTTATAGCTAAAATGTTTATGGAACAAAGTAAAAAGTAATTAAAAACTAAACCACGATGACTCTGAGAGGTAAAATAAAGTTAATTGAATGCACATAATAGAAATCAATGTGAGAATCATTAAGTTTTCAATATGCAATATAAATTTAATTTTGGTATTATTTGCGTTTGGTATGAGATTCAAAACGGCTAAAACAATAGCGTTCCTTCCATTAAAGTGTAAATACTCGTCCTGCTGAGAATAATGTCGCCCCGTTAACGAGAGAAACGCATTACACCCACGAGGGAGGGTTGGCTTTTGTAAGTAGGGTTTCTAGTATTACAGAAAGTAATGCTAGAAAATAAAGAAAGTATAACAGAAAGTGTTCTAATAATAATGAGCCTTCCGAAAGTCGTTTGATTTATTTTGAAATCACCACATAGTAGAAAACAAAAAAGAAACTATGATATCATTTCAAGAGGTTTGTGACTGTTATAGTTCTTTTATAAAATAGTTAAAAATTATAAAATTGAATTTTTTGAAAGGATTTAAACTTTTCAGTCTTAACTTGCACTACATGGCGGAAAAACTATAGTGTATTTATCTACGACTTCAAATCAATTTGATGTAAAATTAGTTATGATATTATCGGTTAACAAATAATGCATTTTACCCCTTTTTCACTGGAATAAGTTAGTTTTTACATAAAAAGGTTCTGATAAATTCGTGTATTACGTATTCCGTCGGGGATATTTCTGTATGCAGGACAAGGTAAAATGACATGTTTGCCTCTTTATAAATCTTCTATTCAAAATGTTTTGTAATGATTTACGTGTGAAGATTTCAAAACAAGTTTAGGCCCTCTTTAAAAATACAATACATTTTTTAATTTTTTATTTATAAATAAACTAATTGATTAAGGTGCCAATCATGTTTGGGTTTTTACATATTTTAATTATTTTATATTTAAGTAATATTTCAACTAAAATGTACCTAGTGATACTGATAATTATGTTATTTGTTAAACGGGTAATTCAAATTAGCATACAGAAGACAAATCTATACATATTTCATAAGCGATGCGGTTTATTTGTACAAGGAACTCCTCCTACATTTTCCAACCAAAATGATTTTAGTGTCATTGAATAGGGCTCGGCAAGAAGTTGTTTCTAAAGTAAATTGATAAATTTATATCCAAACGGAAAGGTCCTAAAAGCCCTCAAAGTTCTAAATTTCCCCATTTGATTAACATTGATGTGGAAGGAAATGCAAAAGATTTTTAAGTTAACAGCTGTAACGAGTAAACACAGTATAACATTTGTCCAGGGATAACATTTGTCTATTCATACCAACAAGGTTGTGATTTAAACCTTGGGCGATGCACTGGTTAACGAACTGATTAAAAAGCGTAAAGAGCAAAAATTGTCCAAACTAAATTGTTCGATATCGAGCAAAAAGTACACTAGTCAGTAGTTATTAGAATTACTGTTTATTTCAATAGTTTTTCAATTCAGTTTTCTTTCATTGATAAAACAAATTTTTGTGGTTTATGGAAATAGTATTTGTTACAATTTCATTACTCTTAGTCAAATAATCATTAAATTTTACAACAAATCATTATTTAGTAAGTGATGGTTTCGATCCGTTATGATTAGAATTAAGTTAAAAATTTTAAGAATTCTGTGAACATCAAACATACAAAGATTAAACCCTATACTGTTTGATTTCAAAAACTTTTTTAAGAAACCACTTAATATGAATAGAAATATTGCCATTAAAAATTCATTTATAATTGAGGTAATACCACAGTTCATTGCAGTTTAATTAATATTTAGTTTTTAATTTCAACCCACTTATTTAAATTAATGTATCTCTTTCAAAGTAAAAATGTTTTTTATTGAACTCTTTAATATGAAAAGGGTCATGTTTCTATGGCCAAAGATTCAAAAAACAATGTTATTCGTAAATTAATGTATAGCCAACGATAACAACAACCATTATCAATTCAACAAACTCATGTTTTTAATTTTATAATTATCGTATTTTTTTATTTCAAATAACAATCTATTAGACTACCTGGAAAACGGTTGAATAATTTTATCAGAGTTAAATTTTTATTCACACTCACCACATTTCAGCATGGTTATGAATGACAACGTTTAAGAGATTGTATACGATCAGAAAATTGTATATTATGAAATAACATTAGTTTTGACAGAGAACTGAATTTCATTTTTGAGACGCACTGAGCTCCTGTCCCTCTCCCGACGGTTCCACCTCTTTGATATTAAACCTGGCTGTGCGTTAAGGAAATATTACTTCCTCATTGTAGATGCTCCTATCCTCTCAAATATCCTCCAAGCTTTGGTCTATATTTTACTAGATAATCCTATACAGTGGATAAAATGTCAAACGTAATAGTTTTATATTAGCTGCTTTACGCAACGGATTTTCCTAACTACGCAACAGAAGTTTAATCAGAAAAATGTTTAAATTTCAATTTATAATATTAGACAAAATCATTATAGGACAGCGGTCCATCTTACTTTATACAAACCTTCTTTGATTTTAAAACAGTAGAAAGTTAATATGACTAAAGAATTTTTGTTACTATCAATTATTGTCCTTCAGCTCTTTACAGGTTATTTTGGTTACAGAATTTTACAAATTGGACTCATTCAATTGGTTCATTTCTTATGCTGACAACACATTTTCTAATGCATTCCTTTCCGCTGGTTTGTAAATCATGGCCTAAAATTAACAGTAGATTTTAAATGACCTGTGATGTGATTTGATGTATTTTCGATGAGGATGTCTTATTTTCAGCTAATTTTATAACTAAATGATAGACTTAGTTCGATGCATAAATGTTATGTGTGTATGTCTAGGACAAGCTATCCTACTTTAAAATTAGACTAGGGACCCCACAGTACCTGAATCCGGCTTTAATATGACTCACAAGTTATTTTACCTTTATTACATAGTACGTCAGTTCAATCTATAAAAATAACCTAAAAAAAAATAGTTGTCGCCATGAGTGGATGGATGTAGAATAAATTTACACCCCAAACAACTAAATGATAAACTAACAACCTTTATTCCTGCTGAATTTATAATGTAAACATTATATGACAAAAGTATGGTCGGGAGATGACTTGTTGGCCACTGAGGGGGTTGGGGGGGCGAAGGGAAATTTACATCCGAAACCTACCGGTCATTTGGTTAACTAAGGAATAAAAACAGATTGTACCACAGTATCTAGAATTCTAGATTTCTTGGATTGTACTATTCTACATGAAAAAAGTTTGGTAAAAAAAAGTAAACAATTATCTTTGTTGACGAAACAGCTAGACTAATTCAATGTAGAGAAAGACAGCTGAATGCAAAATAAAAGAAAACATCGTAAGGATGTTGTATGTTTTTTGTTTTGTTGATAGCTTAACATATGGTGGAATAAAAAAAAAAAACCAAAAACAAAAAGCAAAATTTTTTGGCCAATGGCATGCTTCAGCTTCTCCCTCAACCCGCAACCCCCCACTGGCCAACAAGTCATCTCCGGACAGTAACTAAATTACTAGACAACTGTTTATTTGAAAAAAAAAAAAAAAAAACATTTCAGTACCTGGGTGAAAAATCGTAAATGCAGGGAAAAGTTTTACACACATATTTTGCAGTAATCATCGCAGTTACATAAGTCTTCGTAAACCTTAGAGTCCATAATAGTTATTTGTGCTTCTAGGGACTAAAGTACAATGTTTTCTCCCTGAAGGGAAAGTGTTGTCGCCCGAAGGCGAAGCCGAGGGCGACAATTTCCCTGAGGGAGAAAAGTACTTTAGTCCCTTGATGCACACAACATTTTTCCTCCACCTACACGAATAAAATTTAGGCCTAATAGTCCTACCGTAGATAATTTAACTTTACCTTCATATGATCTCTTGCTCCGTCAAGCTGGAACTGTCACATCAACATAAAAACACACAAGGTAGGCCATATCAATTTTGAAGAACACGAAAAAAACAAAATATAATTTAAGCCTAGTCAAAAGTTTTACACTTATGTTTTGGACTTCTTAGGTTAAATAGCCTACCCAAGCAAAATGTAAACAAACACCTACACTGCCACGGCCATCTCTAATACTAGAGATGCTGCTATTAGTCAACAATGAGTAACGAAACAAATACAAGTAACAGCTGACTGTGGCTCATGTTCTTTTTAATCTCTCTTTTAATGTTATTCTTATGTAACTAACTTTAGCCCCGTGGTACGAAAAAACTCGAGTTTTCCCTAGGTAGAAAGATTAAGTATTTAAGTCACATGGGATAGAAATTAGTACTTTACTACTCTATTCCAAGGAGTAAAATACGGCTTTAGATAGTAGGTGGAGGAAAAGGTTTTTTTCACTAAAATATGAGTTAGTTCCTTTTGCTTAAATACATCTTTTTGGGTGTATCAATATGCACCTACTGTCCGGAGATGACTTGTTGGCCAGTGAGGGGGTTGCGGGGTGAGGGGGAAGCTGAAGCATGCCATTGGCCAAAACAATTTGCTTTTTGTTTTTGGTTTTTTTTATTCCACCATGTGTTAAGCTATCAACAAAACCAAAAACATACAGCATCCCTACGATGTTTTCTTTTCTTTTGTAGTCAGCTGTCTTTCTCTACATTGAATTAGGCTATCTGGTTTGTCAACAAAGATAATTGTTTATTTTTTTAGCAAAAATTTTTCATGTAGAATAGTACAATCTAAGTTTGTTTTTATTCCTTAGTTAACCAAATGACCGGTAATTTTCGGATGTAAATTTCCCCTCGCCCCCCAACCCCCTCAGTGGCCAACAAGCCATCTCCCGACAATAAGTTTTCTGCATCCTGATTTAATTTGCCGAAACACATGTTCAAACTGTGATACTTCGGTTTTAATTCTTCCGTTATCAGGTGATTTTAGATTGTTACCTTAATAATTTTTTTGTAATGTTAATAGATTTCGTATTAAAAAAAACATATCCATCATTTTTCATTCTTTTACTTTGTTTATATTTACAAACATAACCATCGGCATAAAGTACAGTTAAAAACTGATTAATTAATTTTCCTTATGCCATCTTTCAATAAATAAGTAGCTTCATGGCTACAATGCAAAACCTCACATTTTTCCTAGAAGCATGTGGTCGTTAGACTGACAGTTAAGTCAGCTGGTCAAAAAATTTCTTTTGTTTAGATTTTTTTAATCTCATAAGGCTAATGTTAAAATCGTTTAAATTCAATTCAAATTACAACGAAATCGGATTTTCCTGGCTTGGAGACCTGCGTACAACTTATTTTTATCCCAAAAATAAATTATTTGCGGAGTTTTAAGAAAATCTACAGAAGTGGTATAGAGATCCATTTGTATACATCCACAACAGAGAACGTTACACTCGTATTAAAGTGTAGGATAGGATAGATAGCAGAAAAATTTATGGTCCTATATGACTATCACTGGAGTTTTTGAAGTTTCACGGGAAGTAGCTCTAGAGGATTTGGGAGAAACAAAAAGTCAGGTACAACAGCCTAAGATTGCCCTATCCTACACTCTAATACAAGTGAAGTTAAAACGTATGTATGTATTCACACTACTCTCAAAAACTGTTTTAATAGTTTTCGCCAAACTATCTCTATGCTATTACCAGTATTATATCGTTTTAATATTGAATTTTTAATACACTATACATTTAAATATTTTATTTTACGGAGCTAAACGAAGGCTAATCAAAACAAAAAGTACTGAAACAGCAGACTCAACTGTCAAAGTACGAACACAAACTCCATAATCATGGGTTTTGAATTATGGAAAGTAACTGAATGGCACCGCAATTAAATAATTTATCAGTTTTAATAGTATAAGAAACCCATACATATAAATAGAACTATGAAATAAGAGAATAAAACAGTTGTTATGCATTTATTTTTACTAGTGCCCGTGTTGCTCAACATCGAGCAATTTATTTTCATACAATACAAAAGTTACATTTAGTTCTAGATCAATGAAATCCGGCCAATTCAATATTGTGAATATCAGTGATCACCAAAACTACCAGCTGTACGTTAAAAGATGTTTAAAATGCTAAAACCAATCTCATTGTTATTCTAATGGGAAAATTAATTTCAAATTTAATTTGTGGAAAGCGCCCTTATTTTAAGTCCGATTTTTATCAATTTTTGGCGGAAACAACTTTAGACTAAGCCCTATCCAATGACAAAATCGGTTGAGAATTGTAATAGGAGTTCTCAAGACAAAAAAACCCTTAGCGTATTAAATAAGTGTAGATTTGTATAATAACAAAAAAAGGTACAAAAAAGTTTTAACAATATGATAATCAGCTGATAACTACACAATAAACACCACGTACTACAGCTTTAACATATGGTTCAGAAAGTTCAGAACAGAGTGCAGCACCCTTGGATTATTAAATTACCTGAAAGGCGAGTAAACAAAGCGAACGTACTCTTCGTTGGCGGAACCAATGAGCAAGCCTTTTGAAATGATCGAATGAAATGATGTATTGTTTCTAGTCTGCATTCCAAGATAGGCTTATATGGATGATATTATTGCTGCAAAATAACTTAATAAGTTTACCGAGCAAATTCTTGGTCCCTAGGTACTTACAAAAATACACAAATAAAACAAATCCACAATAAAGCACTTTTCGTGTTATTTTGAAACATAACATAAATACTATACGTATTTGTATTATTCAAAGGAGTTTGAATTAAAACAACGACACCATTGAGGAAAATGTACAAGGCGGGAGTTAAAAGGAAAAGGTACCTATTTGATTTATTGGTTATAAATGACCGCGCAGAGCCATATTTCAAAGAAATTATCAAGGTGGAATTGAATTATTGATATGTTATGCAAATCTTCGTGAACCCTTTCTGCCGAAGTTAGACCCACTAAAATTCAACAACGATCTCATTTTTGTACTTTTATTTGCAGTTTTATAAGTTTTAGTTTGATGTAACATTTTAATGCAGGGTGTTTCTTGATTTATTACGTATTTCTTTTTACATCGAGGTGGGAATCCTATTTAAGGACTCTCCTGAGCCATTACCACTAAACCCACAACTTTTCCAATCTATGTTCACCCCGGAACACTTTGTCACATTGCTTCCCGTGGGGGGGGGGGCATATTTTAGACTATCCAAGTTGGGCCCTTCCAATTATAAGAAGGCAAGGCTTGTTTAACCATTTTCAAGGTGAGCCTAAAACATGGTACGCTTATGAAGCAGTTAGTAACTTAGTTACTACTCAGTTAGTATTCGACATGGGTCCAATTTTCAATCAAGTGAGTGGTGAGTTCCATCTCACCAGGTTGCTCCATACCGACTGGCTCGAGGTGGTAAAATTAGAGTTGGTTTAGCACCCGGTTTAAACCTTCAAAGCAATAACATCATGAAATATTGCCAGTTTTATTAATTTAAAGATTCTATATTACTTGCATTGTTATATTTAGAATACAATTACAACATAATTTTATTTTAAATATCTTATTACATGACTATAAGTATCAGCATACATTTTAGGCTAACTAACTAAAGTAAACATAACCTAGACGATTTGAAAAGAATGAAAGTTGTTATTGACAAATTGAAATATTCCCTGTTGAGATCGAGATGACAAAGAAGAATTTTTAACCTCACTTGAGATTATCTCACCAAAACTACTCACCACCTATACATGTGAGTTGGTGAGATTTTCTGCACAAAATACATTTTTATATATAAATGCGAAAATGGTGAATGAAAATATAGATTGAAATTAATAACTGAATGCGCAAGTTTTAAAAGACCTTAATAATTACATTCATGCCCATATACCTATAAGGTTGGAAGAAATTTTTAGTGAATAATCCAACTCACCAACTCACTATTCACTCGATTGAAACATTGTGCCCCCCAGTTCACTGCAGAGGAAGCAGTGACCTGGTTTGGTACAAGTTTTATGTCTGTGTCCCACCTCTCCGCATTTGTAGCTAAGGGCAGACACCGATCTGTTCCCGCACACTCGCTGCGACAGTGCCCATGATGCACTTGAAGCACATTGGGATTTGGTCCTTAACCCAACATACCATACAGACGAGTTATCCCTATAATGAATGGCCAATTTTAAGAGTTCGATTGGTCTATGTTGCTCGAGGACCTGCATGTTCAATTGCCTCATGTTTGGTCGGCTAACGGAGACTGCGTGCCTCTCTAGGGCCACCGAAAACCTCGCATAAGGCCTCGATTAGCTTATAATAATAATTGTTCCTTAATATATTGATAATTTGTGGGTTTTTAAAGCTATTTCTAAAAACTTAATTATTGATAAAACCATCATAAAAAATCATTTTACGTTAAAGAAGTCAAAGTGTTTAGGGTTCAATGCAATGAGGAAAACTTTGATAAAATTGTCTTAGTTTGTACAGTTTTAAAATACAATCAAATCAAAATACTTTGATTATAGTTAACGTACATTGTTATAACAAGACTTATTAACTTTTTAACATAGTTTAAATATAAAACTATGTTAATATTTAAACTTTGCAATGTTTGTAAAGTTTAAATATTAAACTTTATACTATGTTAAACTTAACATAGAATAAAACATAGAAAGTTTAACATAGAATGAATATTTAGATTTTCAAATAATAAATAAAATAAAACTAACATTTGTATACATACTGTAAAGTCAAATAAAAATAACCTAACTTTATGATAAAGTATTTAAGTTAAGGCTAATATTTTTCTACCTTATCCAAGTAAATTTGTAGGATGAGTGTACTAAAACACTTGTTTACATGTATTAGTGGAACATACATGTTATAAAATACATAACTAGGATCTAATTTATATGCAAACATTTAACTTATGAATTTGCCATATTGCTGGTTGGAAAAATAATGAATTAAATGCGATAAGCGGTGATGGTATTACTAATCAAAGGCTATGAAACAACATACATGGACAATCAGGTGCTCAAGTTGAGGTATGCTCAAGGATACTTCTCCCCTCCCCCCCCCTCCCCCCCCCCGCCCCCCGCCCACGTGTCACTGATGGATGACACAAATGCATACTCATCCAGGCTAAACAACCACTTCATCCTTTATACGTTCTGAAGTTTTATCTCATTCGACAATTTGTTCATTAACTTTATACGTATTTATCCCCATTACAAAAAAACTATCAATTTATAAATAAATGTAAAATACTATGTACTTAAATGCTATTTTAATATGTAAAATTTCCAGTAAAACTATTCCAACTCATGCTTTTGCTTAGTATATTAGTTATTACTTTAACGTATATTCAAATCTTTTATAATTAAGCATAATATAAACAAGATAATCTTCTACTACTATTAAACAAGATCTAGGCGACGTTTGTCTATCAGTCAGTGGTTTCGTTTTACTAAACCGTTGCTATTAAAGTAGCTAAAAATTTGTGGAGCTAAAGCTTGTCCTGCATATAACAGACGGCCTATTTTCGTTTTTAAGGCCATTATTTTTAAATTAAAGTTGCTGGCTCTTTAATTTCTACGCTATACTTATTAAAACGCAATTACCAAAAAGATGTTTTTAAATCAAGAAAGTACATTTTGTTTACATAACAAAATTCAACATTCACGACTGGAGTATGAACAGTGCTGGGTCATGAATTGTGTATTTTACTGACACGTGAATGAGCAGAGCAAATGGTCTATTACTGAAACTAAAGTAAACAATCGCTCCCTCATAATAAAGAGTTTTTGCAACGTACGGTAAATCTTACGGTAAACGCTAAACGCTATTTTTAAGTTGGAATATTTATTCATATTCGAGAGTTTTTGCACACACGGTAAATGAATACGGTAAACGCTAAACGCTATTTAAATAATGGTGGATTTAGGTACTTTTGGTGCTTAAAGGTACGAAAGTTCGTTGTAAAATGATCAATAGTAACCGTTAAACACTAATAATACAGTTGAAATATCCTGTGTAACGTAATATACGAAAATTTGCCAACTTAAAAATAGCGTTTAGCGTTTACCGTATGTTGCAAAAACTCTCTATTACGTTACACTGGATAGTTCAACTATATGAATGGTGTCAAATGGTTACTATTGATCACTTTTCAACGAGCTTTTGTACCTTCAAGCAGCAAAAGTACCTAAATCCAACATTGTTTAAATAGCGTTTAGCGTTTACCGTAATGATTTACCGTATGTGCAAAAACTCTCCATTATTTTGTAAATGCGTCAGTCTTCTTTCTCTTTACCTTCAGATTCAAATCCGTTGGCTACAAGTGATCTTAAATATGTAGAAATGCATAATACTAAACCACGGCATTATTTACCTCAGTCGAGGGTGGCGTGATCGTCATTATGAGCAGCCATTTCCTTCTCTCCGACTTTAAACACCAAAGTTAATTAGTTGCGCCATTGGCGTTCAACCAAGTCATCAATAAAGCCCAAACTGCTGATCGATAATTTCATTTGCAGCTGTAAAGAGCGCTATTTGTTTGGACCGCTGTTGTTTAGCTGGGAGTCGGAGCCTTTGCCCTCGCCGGTCTTTAAATTTAATTTCATCGAACCTCTAAGTGAATGAAATTATCAGACACGTCATTATTAATTAATTATTTTATTTATTTAACTCATATTGATTTGTATGTACGGTAGCTTTGTTGTGAAGATGTGTTTATTCAACTTTTTACAATAAGTACCAGGTTAACCGAGCCTTGCTCGATGGTTTTGATTCAATTTTAATATTTTCACCAACAACCAACTATACCTCTTCACAGTTAACAGCTGTTTCAAAAGGTCTGCTTAACATTAATGTTCCTTTATTTTTGTTTACATTTAGTTGTTATTTCGTTACCAAAATAGCAACCCATAAGACCAATGTTAAAAATTACAATTTTTAAACTTAAATTTAGATAAAATTTGATTTTTCCTGGGATTGAGACTGTTTCTAAACTTATTTTTGGGCCGAAACACTCCCTAATGCAAAGTTTAAGCAAAATCTAACAGCTAGATTTCGAGATCGTGGAACACACATCCCTTCAGAGATTCCTCGTATTATAGTATAGGATTTACGTGAATACTATTTACTTCATTGTAGTAAACAATATGTTTTGTCTTCCGTAATTTTTCTTTTTTAACCTTTTTGTTGTGTTTAATTTAAATTTACTTAATAGTAAATACGTGTGAGTTTACAGTACAAAAAGGCACTCTAGAATGTTTTACTAATGAGTTTCAGGGTTCGATATAATAGAAAATACTGCAGAACAAACGGAAAAGCTTTACACAAAAAGTGAGATGGATATTTGGGAGAAAGATATTGACAGCATGTCGTGTTTATTGTAAGGGGGTGAGGTGCATGTTCTGGGTGATTGTACCTAAAACCCCCCAGGCTTTACTGAATGGAACTCGTAACTTGAGCAACCTTCGGCAGTTTTCTTCACATCGCTTTGGTTCGTAACTCAAAAACAGACCACCACTATCTCTATTTATACAAAATTATAATTATTTAAATTTAAATCTTAATTCTATTTTACTTGAAAGTAAGATTCAAATATCTCGTTTAACTTATGATGACGATATTGTGATTGATTCGCACAGTCTAATATCACAATATGTTTTCCTTTTGATTATATGAGGGAAGGTTATATTCCCTGAAATAATTGAGTGCCAATACTTCTACAAAGACAGAAATCATCTTTGTCCAACTTTAAAAAGCAAAATGTCTCATGGGAGCGCTTAGCGAATAAACCACTTGATGTATATTGGATGTCAAGGTCTCCTTTTGACAGCATGCGTTTGACATATTCAAAAACACTGTCTTGTCTTTTATTGCGTATGTTTTGTCAGCAATATTCAGTAGTATTTTTAGCAGACAAAAATAAAACGTCAAGTGTTGTTTTAAATAAAGTAAAAAAAATATAAAAACAAATTTCCTCCAACATACTGTTGGTCTGTTCTTTTGTAACACATAAATATTCATTAAAGAAATGCCTTGAAGAGGTAGTTTGTTGCATTGTAAATGTCTGCAAACATTGTTTGGATCCGCACGGTCACGTGAGGCTGTTGTAAAATAACTTCGTGGTTTGCTTATTTTAACGCTGCGGCGTGCCTAAACGGTCTACCCGCAGATGATTGACATCATAAGTTAAGAAGACTTGATAAAGGACTTAAAATATAAGGTGGTAAAGGTAAAGGTATACTTAAGTTTAATGGTGTGAAAATAGTTAACTTCCGTATCTTTTGATTAACACTTTAATTTTAACCAAAACTAGCATCAAAATAAAATAAATAATTTAGAAAATATAATCATACAATACAATACAAATATAGCAGAAAGTCGATAAAATTAAATCAATTAATTTGGGTCCGATTTAGTAAAGCTACTTTTTGGACTAAAATTTGTTTTTTATGTTCATGTGAAGACTAAAGAATCTAAAAATTGGAAAATCGTCTTTTTATATCAACTGCTTTCCAAATTTGAAGGAAATCTACTGTTCTTCGTGAAGCATAAAGTAATGGTAAAAATGTTAACCTAATATATTAAACACCTTTACAAATATGATGTGTAAAGCTGCTATGTGGAGCTGAGCCAGATCAGAAATTTGCTCCAGGTGCAAGTTACAGTTGTCTCCTAGCAACCACCCGCCACCCAGCCACCCCATACCCGGTACTATCCTCCTGCCTCTCATCCCCTCCCCGCCAAAACACGGGCGCGCACACACATTGTGACTTGGCTCATCACGGTCCGTTTGCGACGGAAACACAAACATAAACCTCCCGTAATTCACAAACAAGTCGGGTTTGGAGAAAACTAATACTTCCAAAATGTGCGAGTATTAATTTAAGTATAATATAAATAATTCACTTTGATAGTTGGCAAATTATTTTGGATTAGGAGGTTTAAAGATTGGAATATATATGGCATTTACCATATCACACCATTTAACTTAAGTATTATACATTTACCAAATTATATTTCAAGCCCTTTATCAAGTCTTCTCGACGAATGATGTCAATAATCAACAGGACGTTTACGTTTAAGGTGAAGCATGAAAATAAGCACACGATGATATATAACATCTATATATTAATAGGCAAGCATGTTTCTTTTCATCATTTTTCTAAGCTTGTGCGCATCGTAGGATAAATCCTTGCATATTGTTAGAAAGGTGGTGTCCTGTAGATGAGCAGAATCAATTCACATTGGCCCTTAGGGATACGCCCTACAGGCTTTCAAAGTTTTAATGTTTATCTTATAAAGCTTTCACCTGGGTAGCGTGAGCTCTGTTACAAGTACACTACTGAAATTAGTTTGACTCGCTTGACAGTATTATGAGAGTATCAGGAAGGCAATTGAATCAACTCAGGTCAAGCAATTAAACAGACTTTAATAATACAACTACAACTAAACTAGCATGGTGCACAGGTGAAACATATGATTATGCCATTGAATGACAGTGAGCGAAATGTATTTACATGAATTAGAGTCCACCCAAGTGCTGGGGCTAGTTCTCCTTCGTTTACTCAACACCCATGAAGTAAGAGTTCGGTAAATTACTTCGCGCACAACTGGAGCGTCCGATGTGTGAGTGTCACTGAGGATATTTAACTTATAAGCTAATTGACCATTAATTATTTACAGCAATAAAACAAACAATGATATCGTTAAATCAAAGTTGGGCTTATAAAAATTCAATTCCACAAACAAAGATACTTTACAAATTAACCTACAAATGAAATCATGTCTTAGCCTCTAGTATTTACAAATGTCGAAAGGAATAGATTATTTAATACTTTAAACGGCAGTTCTTGAATACAGTTCCTACTTTGGGGTTTTCTTCGTTCTCTAAGCTGGGGTTTTAATTAAATTTATCTATTACTTTATATACAATTATTAACCAGTGCGATTCCTAGTAATAATAATCACAGACAATAATTAAAACAACCACAATATACTTGAAAGGGGAGAGTAATGAGCATTTGTACATATAATACTGATCAAACAAATTATAAGATTTTAACTTTGGAAAAACAATGTACTGAGTAGCACTGAAGTTTAAACTCAATTAACAAAAAACTCTAAAAGATGGGGTCGTTTTTGTATAAATTTTATTTTAAGTAAGCTACTAAAAAATAGTTTAATCAATGACCATTGAACCAAGAATGCATAGGAACAAAGGGTAAATGTAAGGATATGCTATAAAAGTAACTACCCTCCTGTGTATACTTTCAGCAAACAAACTGATCCATTTTAGAGCGGGCATAGCCTTATACCTTTAGTTATTGCATTGAAATTGACAAATGAAATTGTTCACATAATTTGCAATCCAAGATGCATCAGAAATATCTCTGTAACAATCATGATTTAATAATTAGGAATCGTGAAGAGAATTAAATATTTTTTTTATAGTTTCATGATAAATGAATATATGCTTGATTCTTGAATCTTAATGGATGAAACAGTAACCGAAATGGTAGACATTTGACTACAGAATTAAATGTCAACCGCCAAGTTTTAACTCTGTTATTTATCGCAAAATGATTGATTCTAATATGTTTAGGTACCTAAATAAAGTTGACCGATTATTAAAATTATATGGTGTATGGATTCTTTTTCTTAAAGTCTTTTATCAAATGAGACAAATACGATCTCTTTGCTTGGTTAATATAATTTACTAAACAAATATACTAAATAAAAAAAAGTATAAAATTAAGTTCTACAAAAAAAAAAAAAAAAAAAAAAACATCTACAACTTACGAATTAACTGACTGACTAATGGAGCTCATTATTATAAGTACGTGTGGAATGCTATTTTAACTTTATTCCAAAGTTATATAGGCATACACTACATTTTTTAATGTATTCTTTGATTGACACTAAATTTATGTGTAACTGTGCCATTCTTAGTTATAAGTAACTTATATCATAGTGTCTTGTAAGGCATGTTCGTATTGAATAAATCACCCCATATATTATAGTTTTGGATGGAAATTGGGAAAGTATTTTTGTAGTAGGCCTAAATACTGAAAAATGTCCCTGGCTCTTGCTATCTTTCTCCAAGTTTCAAAATTCCCCGACAATCTTTTTATAGTAAATAATTTTTAGTTGTGCACGTTATATTATCGTTGTTATTAATGTTTGAATCAGATAAATATCTCAAAATTTTTAATTGGACCCGAGATAGTTAGCTGTGTCATAGAGTCGTAAATTGATTATTTGAATAACGCACTTTTTTAGTTGAAAGTTACAGTAAGTTATTAGAGTCAATAGGGTTAATTAATGAAATGAAACGTTGTTCACCACCTTTTACAAGGTGTGAAGGATAAGGGTAAATATAGGCATCGTAGTGAACAAGGCACGTCCTCAACTCTACGTGATCGTTGAAAAAAGAGTCCCTGTGTTTTCATTCGTCACGTAGAACATATGTTCTTTTCACTAGATTTTCTCCTTTCTGTTTTTCTCTCTAAACCTGTTTGCAAAGAAAAATAGTTTCTATTTCTTAACCATTTAATATAGTGAGTGCAATAAGTAATTATTTGTTTAATGAGTTTAAATACGACTGAACTCATAATTCATAGACTCAATACAGATAAACAACCCCCTCCTCTCCACCCCCCACCCGCCAATGGGTTTAATTTTTTATGAATTATTGAAGATTGAAGATAAGACAATAATACTTGGTATATTAAACAAAACATCTACTTCTTAAAGACTATAATTTTTTCTAATATAATATGGACTATATTGTATTATGTAGAGTCGAAAGAAAATCTAACATATAAGTATTAGGTTGATATGTGCATAAAGCTGAAGATCTTAGTCAGCAGAACACAATGTCCCAAAGCAAACTCATATCGATTCATCGTGCAAAAATTATTCCATAACTTCTTAAAAACGTTCCAACAGAATAGTATAATAGAGTATTACCGATATACTTATTCTTAAGTTCTATTGATTTTCTGCAATAATCAGGAAATACTACTTTCGAGACTTTTTGTATTTACTACATATAATAAGTGTAAAATATCATAATGTTTTATATAAATTTATCACTGAAGAAGAGTGGTAGTTTACAATTTAAAAACTACAGTTGACAACGTAAAAAGATGTTGGTAAAAGTTTTTTAAAAAGGCTGACTATATAACCCATATTTTTTCTTAGGCCCTCAAAAATGTATTCGTTCAAATGAGAAATTTTCAAATATGTTTAAGACCATTCTGATTTGAATTCTGTGGCACGATATGCAGTTTAACAATGGAATATCAATAAAACAGTCAATTCTCTACAACATTCTTCGTGAACTTAGTATGAACATTTTTTACTATTAGTTAAAATATATTTTTTCAGTAATAATAGATTATATTAATATTCATGACAATGCGTCCAGAATTAGAATGCCTGTGCCAGTCGATTGAGTTGGAATGTCGGTTTCCATTGGAGTTGGACGTTTCTGGCCGCAGTCCTTAACCCTGGAACCAATCAGAGAGCGGTAGATCCTAATGTGCTAATTATCGTTGTTCAAACTACATCTCAATAAAGGGACCTAATTTCTGAGTTAACAAAGGATGGGTCGCTAAGCTTCCTCCATGACAGCGTCTGAAACAAAAAGTAATCTGCTTAGTGATTAGTATAAAGTAAAAAATACACAAATAGTATACTATATTATAAATAGTACCATATACTATTGTACAGTGTTAATGAGATATAAATATAGAATATTAATAACAATTTTTTTAAATATTTAAGACCCAAGACCCAAAACCGGGCATAGCGAACCCCTCTTTTACATTTTGTGGCTTGGATGCAGTAGTTCAGCTGCCCTACCTTTTACCGCTATAAGCTACATTCGCTTGTTGGACCATTAGTACAAATAATACTTCCACTATTATAATTTGTAAGATTTTTTAAAAGTATCCAAAATTAAGGTAGTGGCCAGGGAATCAGTTGCACTAGTCAGGTCTAGTGATGTAGCTATGTCAAAATGTATAATAATTTTCATTTATTTATTCTTTGGTAAATTTTGAAAGTTTAATCCGAATATGATGCATACTACGAACATGCCATTAACATAATTTTTTACATTGTTTTATATCATGGTAATATAATTTAGTAATATGTTACAGGTAAGTAACTGGGATTATATACATCCTTGAGAGCCATTAACAGTTCTGGTAAGTTTTAAAGCTGCGTCATTCTCTATTTATATGTACAATTAGATATAGATTAATTGTATATATATAGATTAGATTAGACATGGTAAACATACCCACAAATGACAACATTGCTGGGCGAGAGGGGGTGAGGGGTACACAGGTGTTAACATTTCCGTTGGATTATTTTCGTGCATCTTAAGTTTTTATTTCATTGTTGGTTGTAAATGAAACATTGGATTGGTCTCCTTTGGATAGGTATAAGGTATCACTGCTTCATAATCAACATATTTTATAACATTATCAATACAAATATTTTCGTATCAGCAGGTAAAACGCATGTTCACACTACTTGGTTTCACAAAACGTGAGAATAACTGTTATACTGTAACCATATATTACTAAATACCTAATATTATTAATATGTGTTTATGATTAATTTTGGTTCCCTCATTAATTTATAAGTTTAAAAGCATAAAATGATGTAAGAAGTGCTGCTTTGCGCAAAAGCAGCATTCGACATTCTTGCTAGAGCATGTTAGAGGAAAGTACCCAAAAGTGGCCCCCTCCCTCTAAAATGGCACCCCGGCTTTTCTACTCTGTACGGTGCTGAACTCTATCAAATCCAAGTGTAACAAGTAGTTCATACATCTACCACTACAAGGTGAAGCTCTGGCGTCATCTGCTTCACATGCCGGCTGTCAGACCGCCATTACGTAATTTATTGATAATCAAACTTTTTGCAGTGTCTGATATTTTTCGTCATTTCTCCTAAAAGCTTTAATATAAGACTTATATAACTATATATTCTTAAATAGTAAGGATTAGAGATAATATTTATAAATAAGCTATCTCATAAATACGTTCAGTTAAAAATTTATTAAGTAAAAAATAATTAGGCTATAGTAGCCTAAAGTGGCACCCCGTGAGTGTCCAAAAGTGGCCCCCTTGTTATTCATGTCTAAATACCTGTGTATATGTCTCCTCATCCTATTATTCTCTTGAAATTCTTTTTCATGTTCCAAGAGGATGATAATGGGGAAGGTTGACCACAGGAAGTGAAATATGTCTAAAATGGCTAAAGCTATTGACACAGTCCAAACAAAAAGAAGGCTGGAAGCAATTCCAAGCAATTTAATGTACCGAAATCAAACCTTAGTAGGTTGTCGCAAATGAAATCCGGCACGAGGCAGCAAGAGTTATTATAGAGGTAGACCTACAATTCTGGGGAAAGATGTTGAAAAAAGTTAGTTCAATCCGGCCTTGCGATGGAAGCCTCTTTTTTGTCTAACCCGTTAGACTCTAAAGAAGAACTGTGGATAATGTGTATTATGTGTTCGCAATGGGCCCATGAAGACTGTTATGGAGGTGAAAAGTACATTCATGTCTGTGATTTTTGCCAATTCTGTCAAAAAATCAGTTCTGTGTGTTTTCTGTAACTTAAAATAACAATAATAATAATAATAATTTGATTTTAAATGTTGTGTTATAGGTTCTAGATGCCAATTTTTCTTTGGCAATAAATATTTTACCATCTTCACATTGTTTTCTGTGATTTAATCCCATTTCTCCATTCATTTCAGTATTATTTTTGTAATTTTCACCAGGGGGCCACTTTTAGCACCTTTTTTCAAAATCACAAAATGGTAAGGTTTACACAAAATTTTTTTTGCTCCTATGATTCATATGTATATTTGTCAAAAGTGAATTACAAATGGTACATAACATAGTAAAGTAAATGTTACATAATTTAAAAAAAGGATTTTTTGATAATTTATTATTTTTTTAATATAAAAACAAAATGGGGGGCCACTTTTGGGTACTTTCCTCTACGTTTTGACTCACTATCGTGCTTTCCATGTGATTTGTCCGAGAATTCACTGAAATTTTTAATTCAGTAAGATTAATAATAATAATAATATTATAAGTATAAGCTTGGCAGTTATAGGTAAAATCAAGGATTGTCTCTGTACAAAGTAATGATCATGTATTTGGTATATTACTTCACTGACTTCTTATATTCTGAAAAAAAATGTGTACACTATCGATTGATGTGAATCAATAACACTAAACGCCTTCTAGTCTAAAAAAAATTAGTCCACAACCATTGGCATGGTTAAAAATAAAAAATACCCCCCGTCGCAGCAGACCTGCGTACTCAGCGATTTTCTAAATTAGTAGTCTAATATTAATTTTGACCAGAAGAACTTGTAAACAAAATTTCATTACGTGCTCATAAATAGGGAAATAAATGTCTATTCTCCTAATGATACATATAGGGAAAGAGTATGCAGGTATGCTGCCATGGGAACACTAAAAGTAGATTTTAAGCATAAAAAAATTTATTTGGACCATATGAAGATTATGAAGCCATATACTAAGTTTCACCAGTCAATGGTTTCACCAATATCTGTCCATAGTTAAAAGAGTTTGCCTATTCTCCATATGATTAACATGGGAAAAGAGTATGCAGGTTTGCTGCCATGATAAGTACAAAAACGAAGATTTTTTTACATAAATGGTTGAATCTCAACCAAATGAAGCTAAATACCAAGTTTCATCCAAAAATATTGGTTAATAATTTAAATAAATAACACATCCTTATTCTCCTAAGATTAGCATTGGAGCTTCAAAATACAATGTACTGTCTTTAGAATTTTTAATATCTCGGTAACCAATGGAGATAGAGCAAAGCTTCAAAATACTAAATTGTGTGTTTTTTTTTTAGCTAAATCCAATGGTCAAAAAAAAATTTTAAATTTAAAAAATTACGTATGAAAAATGCAAGAAACCCATTTTTGGGGTACAAAAACCCCCAAAACTACCCCTTCTGGTAGGTCGATATGTCTGGTTTACGAACTCATCCGAATAAAAGTAGGATTACACATCTCTACCAAATTTGGTATTCGATCGGACCGTTTTTACGAGAGTTATCGTGTCTACACACACACACACACACACACACACACACACACACACACACACACACACACACACACACACACACACACACACACACACACACACACACACACACACACACACACACACACACACACACACACACACACACACACACACACACACACACACACACACACACACACACACACACACACACACACACACACACACACACACACACACACACACACACACACACACACACACACACACACACACACACACACACACACACACACACACACACACACACACACACACACACACACACCACACACACACACACACACACACACACACACACACACACACACACACACACACACACACACACACACACACACACACACACACACACACACACACACACACACACACACACACACACACACACACACACACACACACACACACACAGGTATCTGGGTTTTAGGTATCTGGGCACCTAAAATCAAAAAAGTAACATGGTCCCGGGCTTAGATCTTACCATGAGACCTACGGTAATAGCTTATTCCCTATGGGAAATTCGCTAAAACCATTCACATTGAACTAATTAATGTAATCCAGTCTTTTTAAATTTCTCTTTTGTGGCACTAATTACAATAGTGTTAAGAAATAGAAGCCAACCTCTCATTTAATATTAAAATATGGAAGACTACGACGCTGTTAATAACATTAAAACGGTGTTTGTTTTAAAGTAAATTAAATTTTAATAAATATTATGTTTCTAATATATTCTATTGGTAAAAATTAACCCATACGCATTCATTAAAAGTGTGTATAAAGTTCTTAAATATCAACATGCAAAAATGAGTACCATTGCTATCTAATGAAGTATATATTTGGTAGTCAACCAGCAAAATTATAAACACTCCCCAAAAAGTATTTGCTTTTATGAATTATATGACCAGCGAGGAAAAAGGATAATCTTCTGCTTAAACGAACAATAGCAATTACTGAACAGCAATTTAATATATGAATCTGTTGAACTGGGGTGAAACCCAGTTTCAGCTTGCTCCAGGTACAGTGTGTAGGTTTCCTAGCAACCACTCTGCCCCCCTCAAACCCAACCCCCTTAACCACCCCCCCCCCTCGTGGAAGGAAATTGAAAAGTGAAAAGAGGCATTGGTCAATCAGTGGATAATTTGGAACGAGGTGATAGTTAACGGCGCAGGACGGTGATTGACAATTTTAGGGATATAAAAAAAGAGTCGTTGTTTTTTATGGCAGCTTTGCTGATGGAAGTATCTTGCAAATTTTAACCTTTATTGATGTAGACAGATTAAATAAATTGGTGAGGTGTAAAGATGTTTACAATGTATTTTTTTTTATTTTGTAATCCAATAAACATTCTTGAATATAGTTGCGAACTAAGATAAGAGGTTGCCAATGTAAGATGTTAAAATTCCATTTCCAATGTAACTGAAAAGTGTATCTCATAATCCAAAATCTCATATATTTGGGAAGTTTAAATGGTACTCAATGTCTTACACGTATGTTGCTGATTTATACATTTCGTATTTTTGGCCAAAGCCCTATTGCCTTTTGTGGTAATAATTAAGTTACATATTTCAAAAGTGATTTAACATTAAAGGACTAATAATGAGAATATTTTTCACCTTTTCTGAAAACTTTGGATATACCCCCATTCTTAAAAATATTAGCATCTAAAAGCAACCGACTGGACTTCCTCCTGGGACTCTTTCCAAGGCCGGAATCAATTTTTAATTGCTGACCCAACCTTAGCAGTAAGTGGTATGGATCTTCCTCGGAAGCAGTGGACCGTTCTCAATCGATTCCGCACTGGTGTGGGAAGATGTAATTATTGGAAATACAAATGGGGAATGACAGAAGACCAGTCATGCCGCTGTGGAGCGGAGTTGCAGACTATGACTCACATAGTCAATGAGTGCCCTTTGAGTGCTTTCCCCGAAGGATTGATTGGGCTGCATTGTGCAAGTGAAGCTGGGCTGCAATGGCTTAGCGCCCTGGATTTAGCTTTGTAAAGAGAGATCATAACTTTATGTTTTTAGTTTAGTTTTTAAATTTTTTGACGCAGGTGCTAAGCACCTCAGAGAATGTATTATATTTTTCTGAAGTTGGTGGCTGGCTATTAATGCCATACGATATATATATATATATATATATATATATATATATATATATATATATATATATATATATATATATATATATATATATATACGTATTGAAACAATCCAATTGTGACCCTTATTAGTGTGGGAACGCTCCAATCCTGACCAGGCCTAATACAATTCTGACCCTGAGATACAATCCTGACCCCAATGCTTTCATACCTTATAAACAGTATACTACACTGATGATAACTTTCCAGTTTTTGTCTGGATGGCATCAAAAGGCTAATTTTGAATTTTAATAGACAATTTACTAATGAATTTGAATTCACTGAAATTTGTTATTTTTCTCCTAGTTGTCGTATAACTTGCACGTACTAAGCGAATTATTTTATTTTTAACCCCAACTTAAAGTTATATTAAATTAATACTTGACAACATATTGTATGAATTCTAGGTTTTTATCGTTATCATTCATTTAGATATTCAACGTTATGAACTATCAGGAAAAGATTTTAAAGCGCAAGTGCAAGCACGAAGCCCATAGCTATAACCATCACATCGTTCCATCGCACAATTATCAGTGAATATTTTGTATAAATTAAACGCACCTCAGTGGAATGAACCTCAAGTAAAACTTTTAGGAATTTTATCCACATAAAAATAAATGTAAACATAATTTGTAAATTTTTTGTTACCAAATAAGGTTAGAACCGCCCTACAATAGAGTTGTCTCTTCTTTGTACTATTGACTACTGTTGGCGGGATACGTGCAACTTAAGTTTAGTTTAGGCTACCACCAAGTTGTTATTTTGATTTACTAGTATCAATCCTAACTTCTAGATTTAAATAGCTTATTGCAAAAAAATTGAGTAGGCTATTGATCCTATACCTCCAAACCTGTTAATAAACCATCAAGCATTGCTAATATGTCGAAAATGAAAAGCAACGAAAAGATTAAAACTTATATTTAAAATTTGTACACGTTTTCTATCAACAATTATGTGTTATTGCACGCATGTTTCCACTTGAGGAATTTTTATCCCATTTTATGGATATATGAATCTGTTGACGGTTCAACGTAAGTAATAATTCTTACATTTAAACCACAGCTCAGGGGCTACAACAATTGATTTTGATAAGCTGATACTAGAGATGAAGGTAAGTAGGCCTACAGCGTAAAACGAACCTAAACTAAACAACTTTTTAAACAGGAGGCGGCCTACGTATAATTAATTGTAAAATGTCAATATTATTATAAATTTTTAGCTAATTTTCAAAAGCCATAGAACTATGAATAAAGAAACCCCTACTCATGTAGAGATTAGGAGAGAGGGTTAGGGCTAGTCCTGCTGTTTATAATATGCGTACTGCCGAAGTCTGTTTGGCATGGAGACATATTTTATGTAGAATTTTAGGCCTTCATGTATTATCAAAATGCTTAGAAGAAATAGAAAACCAGAAACCAATTACTCTGTTTTTTTAAAAACAGCATTTATATATCGAGTTTTCAACTTCTAAGGAATTTAACACCAAAGATAACAGTATAAATTGTTACGTAAATGTGACTAAAAGTCTTCTACAACAATTATAGATAATGTTTTGGGAATTTCACCCCTGGTGGAGCAAAATGAGGTAAGTGCCGTTTAATTGTGGCTACACGTTTTTACCGATGTTGTCTGTAAGGTAGCTTAATAAGTAATTTGTTTTTTAAGTGAAATTGTATTGTTTCATGACTAACTTAATGCTAATAGCCTATATGTATATATCGGCTTTGCTGTCCAAATAAAGTATATGAATATGAATGAGGCCTGGAAATAATTCCGGGCCAGAAGCTTTGAAGCCCAACATTATTCTCTCAGTATGAGAATGCTTATGTAAAATGTTAGCTTACAGGTACTGTACAATTGTTATACCAAAGTCAACTTCCATTGCTTGATTACTTATTTGGTTGGGTAGGGGCCTAATAAAGATATGTTGAGGTTATACAATGAAAGCCTTAAAGGAGAGTCCTTTTTTAAGGACTGTTTCATACAGACCTAATATTTACTCATTTTACTAAAACATAAATGTTTTTCGCCAACACACTTTTAGAGGCCCGTCCCATAAAACCCTTATCATGCATTGTTTGCGAGCCCAAATATGTAGGCCCCCTAGGCACATCTGTGGTATGGGCCCCTAGGTGCAAATGTAGCCTGATGCATTGCACCTTTGCATATAAAATAAGGTTTACGTGACATTTACAGTGGATTTAAGGGTCCATAACACATAGGTTAAGCGTTGGGGCCAACAGGCCAACATATCGTTAATTTAGCCAGGACTATAATAATAGAGAATATATAATACTAGCTGTTGTTCGTCACGGCTTCGCCCGTGATTAAATTTATTTTTTAGTTGGTAAAATCTTTTTAAAGAGCAACGAAATCTACTTCCTTAAGAATGACATTGAAACAAAATGAAGTAGTGTGAGTGAAGCTCTGAAGGAACTTCGCCAAACCTGTTTTTAGTGAGAGAAAGTTTCTTAAGTCCCTGAAAAGGAACTGAGAACCTATGATCAAATATGAACGACCATGTCAAATTTCAACCCTGTAGGCAATACAGTCATTTTGAAGTCATGTGGGGCGAAGCCCTAAAGAACGTCAAAAACTATTTTATTTGCAAAACTGTTCCATAGTAAGCACCTATTAGCAAAACAGAAAGTTTATGTTAAATTTCAACCCGTAGGATCTATGGCGGTTTTGAGAATTTGGGGGGGAGGAGCCCTAAAAGAAAATGGCAAAATTATTTCTTAGTGAACACTTATGAGCAACGAGGAAAGTCCATGTCAAATTTCAACCCCGTAAGCCCTAGAGTAACTTTCAAGAGATGTGGGGCGGAGCCCTAAAGAATTTCAAAATCTATATTTGCAAAACCATTTCTTAGTAAGTAATTATGACCAAATAGGATCATCCGATTCAAATTTAGACCCCGGAGGCACCAAAATAATTTTGAAGTCCTGTGGGACGGAGCTCTTTTTTACATTATTCATTGGCAATGGTAAATGTGTCACTAAAACTAATACAGTACAAAAGATAGTGTAGATTTAAAAATCATGTCTCCAGTTTTGAAACTCGTCCACTGTACAGAAAGGGCGCTGATGTAGCCATGCTATGATGTTGTTTCTTAACCTCTTCTCGCAGTGGACATTTTTCACCTCTTCTGGTCGGATGTTGAGGAATTTTGCTCCCAGATATGTCGGTTTTTTTTCGTAGAGTGTGAGACGAAGGATCGGATAACATGGAAACTTTGAAGGGCTCTAGCCAACACCTCCTAGAGTAATAAGAGAAGGCCAGACAACTGAAATTCGTTACGTCATATAAGTAGGCTGATGTGTTAAATCATTAGTTCCAACTCACGCTATAGAGAGTGCTAGTAGTCCCCAGAATTTCATATATTTAAAGAGGACAGCTGGATAGTGACGTAAGCTAGCCGAGGCAAAAATTTGAATTTTTACAATATTTGTTGTTTGAATTTTGTACACATTTCATAAAAATAATACCAGGTTATGTCAAATTGTTTACTATTTTGCGCTTTGTCTAAATTAAGTTTAATCACTTTAAATTTCTGAACTAATTTAATTGGTGTTTAATTCTAAAATCACGAAATTAGTTTCAATGTAACGTTTTTGTAAAATGTAAGCATGCCTTATAAGTGTTGCATTCCGGGTTGTTTGAGGAAATTAGGCTACAACGGCGGCATTGGTATCAAAGTACACGTTTTTAACTTTCCCAAAGTTGAAAAACGTATCTAAATTGGCTCTCTGCAATCAAAGTTAATGGCTTCACATCTACTAACGTAGATAAGTGTGCCATTTACATTTCGAAAAGGATGATATTGAGTGGGCAACAACATATACCGATTTGAAGACCCTGAAAAATGTAACTGTGCCACTGCACTATCCCAGTCTGAAAAAGGACGCTATTCCTAAAATATTTTTAAATAAATGCAATCCTGAAGAAATCTTTCAAAACAACAAGAATGAAAATTAAAATACTCCTGAAGTACAGCAAGCCCAAAAAGTCCCACTGAAAGCCAGAAAAACAACCCAGTTTTTCAACAACAGCCAGAAACTCAGGAGTTTATGGGAATTTTAGATAAAAGACAATTCCTGATAAACTTCTTTATTACGAACTTAAGTAGCAAAGATGAATGCTTTTTCTACGCTTTTGGCTGTGAATCTCACATAGACGACATAGTTTGTTAACACAAGCAGTAATCACTTTCATAGCAAACACCTTGTTGAAAAACTATTGCCGGAAAACCAACAACGTTTTTCAAACGAAAGGTGCTAAAAATAAAAAAAACTTAGTACTTTACAAAAATAAATTGGTAGGCTATCAACGTTGTGTTCAAAAGTCTTTAAGTCTAGGTTAAAGTTCATATCTGTAATTTGTTAGCCTGAAACATAATTTAAGAACCATAAACTAAATGTAAGTTTTGTTGAGAATAAAACAAAGGTATTATTAAACTGCTTCTAGTTTTATTTACCGTTCCAATTATTTTAAGTCAGCATACCTATGTTAAAATTGTATAAATAATTTGCATTTGATAAAAACACAATGAAGATTTAAAAATAAGGTAGTTCATAACAGTTAGACTGGTCTCGATAGGCAAGATTACACACATTAAGTTATATACACAGCAACACGAAAAGAACAAAAACGAATATATCACTGTTACATAACATTTTACTTTCATAAACGCGAAAGAAATCTATTCCAATATTAATTAACTGAAACACTCATAATGACAAATAAAATAAATTTAATCACAATTTGTAATTCTATGATTTTAGAAACTGACCTATCCTAAAAGTGGAGAAACAAATTACAATGTGTAGCCGGTAAACATCTCGTGTTGTTTTGATTTTTTGTTGTATGTAAACAAATAGTAATGACAGATGAAACCCCTGTCGAGTGACATCCAGCACATCTGTTTTCAGCTTCTTACATCATAACATAACACATCAGCCTACTTAAATGACGTCATGAATTTCAGTCGTCTGGCCTTCTCTTATTTCTCTAGGAGGTGTTGCTCTAGCGCGAAAACCGGATTTTTTCCAGCTATGGGAATAGCTCCAATCGATTTATGGTGACCAAAATCCCCATATTCAATAAAAAATTCAAAAATTCTTGGAGCGAAAAAAAAGTTTGCCCGTACAAACGGAGCTTGTTTTAGAGTATAAGATAAGATAATATAAGCACCAGGGGGACCGAGCTTAAGCTCGGTAAAATTATTACTTTCGTTCTCTCGCCCTCTTAGTTTTTATGACGAGCTCGTTCGCTTCGCTCACTCGCCAGGCCAATGAGTGCTGCACTTAGGTATAATTTTCCTTTAAAGATTTAACACATGGGTTTTATCTAAAGTTATCAGCTGATTTTTTTTTAGCTTAAAAACCTCCATAAGGATAACATGGGAAATTTTAAGGGCTCTAGCGCGAAAACCTGATTTTTCCCAGCTATATGGGACCTACGCCAATTGATTCCTGGTGGCCAAAACTCCCATAATCAACCAAAAATACAAAATCCTTGGAGCTAAAAAAAGTTTGCCCGTACAAAAGGAGCTTGTTTTAGAGCATAAGATAAGATAAAATATTACTGTAATATTACGTTTTATTTTTAAACTCCCAAATAAATTAACAAACGATAACTTCTCAAGCCACCTCTGAGCCTTTGGTTTATGATCGTAGTGATATTGGAACTTATTTCTAGTGTAGGGCCTATAGGCCTAAGCCTATATCTTTACAGCTTTCACTCAATAATTACTCTATTAAAAAAATATCGAGTACAATCTATTCTATTCTATTCTATATATATAATACGTGATGCCCTTTTTTGTTAACACTACTCCTCCCTTATTTCTGGACCAATTTTAAAGTTTGAGGTGTCAAAAGAATGGTCTCAGTTCGTAGTTTTGCAATAAGGTTTTAGATTTTTGATATTTTAATTCTGAAACTCACGGGAAGCCCTCAAATTTCATTTTTTGTCCATAAGATTAACATGGGGAACAATTTATATTGAATTGATAAATAAAACAGCTGTTGATAGTTTAACAAACAAACACATTTATGTTAAAAGCTGAATGGAAGCAAATTGAACTGGTACTGAAATATCAACACAATTTCATACTCTAATACAAAGAGGTCTTTTTAGTGTCTAATATGAGGTATTAATCTTTTCTCAAAATGTAGCGGGTAGACTTTGTTTGAACTTTTATTTACGTGTAGGCCTATATGGGCACAAAAATAAGATTAGTAACTTAACCCTAGAAAATTTAATTTTTCTGTACGAACCAATTTTGGAAATTGAAATTTTTGATCTGGGTGGGTTGTCCGATTATTATTGAAACAATAACGGAAGGTGACAAATATTAAAATAGAACTAAATTTGTGTGCATTTTCAAACTGCTGTGAACTATGTAATTTACAGGAAAATTAAGGAAAAAGGATGGTTGATTGTAGGCGTGATAATCTGTTTGTTTACTACAAAAAATTTAATGCAGAATGCTACACATATTAAAATACATGTTCAAAAGAGACATTTTAAAGTTTTTTTTTAACTCCACTATATAAAAAGCTTATTACAAAAATGGTTTGTATAAAGAGAAATTTTAACCAAAATTTTAATGCACATAAAACTAAAACGGACCACACCAACAAAGATGTAGATTCTCTTAATTTTTATGATTTCTTAATTTAAATTTTGTAATGCCACAGACAGTTAAGTTCAAGACGATTTAGTTCTTTATAAATCGTAATGTGGACTCATTCGCTATTTTGACCACTAGGTACCTCATACAGTACTACAAAACAGGCGTAGTGGAGTGCTGCATAACTCATAGGACCGGGGAGTTGTAATGAAATGTTGATTTTGTATTCTGTTGTCATTTACGTTTTATGTTTGATGAACTATGTAGATCCAACATCTGTGAATTTATTATAAATTTTATATGAGATTTTTGACAGAGGCCCTGGGACAAATCGGCAAAAGAACAACTACGCAATCTTATAGCTAATTTAGATCTAAAAGAACAACCACCAAATCTCACACTATCACATTGGTAAGTTGGAAAATTAGTAATGAAGATCGATTGATGATACATCAATAATGTTTAATCTGATTTTCACTATAATTTGTTTTGTATTCAAAGTAACTCGTTCATCATCATTTAATTAATGATGCTTTTTAACAACTGGTCAATGTTAGATAGTAACAAGACTGGGGTTTGAACCGTTTCCCGTCAAAAGGTTAAAAAAATGCCACTGGCGTATATGGACACTAGAAAAATTAACATGGAGTTAGGTTTGATCACCAGGTATACTCTAATAAATGCAGCGCATTGCGCTGCACGGGCCCCCTAGTATAGTATATTTTTTGGTAAATTTTAGTGCAATATTCTCCGCTGGTATACACGCTGAGCATGAGATCATCATGATCATCCAAAGCAAACCGATTTGTTTAAGTTTTTTTTCTATATCCCACAAATAAAGTGTTTGGAGTTTGTCACGTGACAGGCTAAAACAAAACACAGTTTGCAGCGGGTGATCGTGAACGGGCCCACTGGCTCCAGCGCTCCAGCATCCTGTCCTCGTTTCGTTTCTCTCTTCTGCTGTTGTCAACTCAAGGTCGCAGCTCAAAGCACAACGTGGTTCACAGTGATAGCTGGCCTTGATAAGAAACATTGTTCCACGATTAAGTTTAAAAATTGTTAATTATCTTTGTAATGGCGTCTTGTTAGTGGGAATTACGCGATAGTTCTGCTAAATAATTTCGGTAGAATGTACCATTGTAATAAATGCGACAACACATATACCATGCGAACTGAATTCCTTCTTCATGCTAGCGTGTGCTGCCCTATCCCTAGCAGAGCAACACATCTCAGCGATCAACTGGTAAGTATTAAAATATCTACTTCTATATAACAGTGAAACAGGCCTAAAATCGAATGTGTAATTGTTGGAAATTTATTAAAATATGAACGCTGGGCCAGGACAAGGTAACTTTTAACTTGGCAATATTCATAAGGTTAGAGCCTGGAAACATTAACTTTAACTGGTCACATGAAACTTTTTAATTTAGGCTAGGCCTATTCCCTAAAAATTAACTGGGTGTACCATTATTCTTTCACATTCGTTTTACTTGTGTGCATCCATGATGGCTAAGTCCTATAATAGGCTATGCTATTAAAACTAGCCTTTTCTACTTCATACATGGGATTTGATGAAAGGGTTTGGTCCTGCTTAGAATCTATTCCAGCCAATGTGATTTTAACCAAGGACAGTTGGAGATACGTAGTCAATCCACATATCCACCTGTTCTCAACAAAGAAGTAAGCCATTTGTAGCCTAATAAAGGTTTTTTATATAAATTAAACCGAGCCTACGCTCCATAACAAGTTTATCTTTATATTTTTTGTCAAATTAGGATTGTGGTATCAAACAGTTTTCTCCAGACAAACTGTCTGCTAACCATAAATGTAACTTATGTCTCCTGTTTTTATTTCATGTAGGCCTATGTAAAATTTGCTTAGTTGCTAGAGCACCATGGAATAAATCCTAAAGACGTGATTCTGGGTGCAAGGTAAATGCTCCAAATACCGACAATGAACTAAGTAGGTAGGCCTACTGACTAAGTCACATTTGATAAAGAAAAATACCATCGTCCACTCGTTGTCTGTTATGAATGCTTTTGGCGAAACTTCGTTATCCGACTCCACCGTTGTTATCGATGTGGAAATTTTGATATTGCGATAATATTGCTATTCTATCAACGATACAATTACACGATTCGATTACGATTTTATCACCTGATTTTGTTTTGTTCTAATATAATTCAACATAGGCCCTACCGGTACCTTTTTGCAATAAAACATATAAATTGCAAACAAGTAACTGAAAATAACAAAAACAAGTACAAATTTTAGCTAACTTAGGCCTAACCTGTTATATTACGTAACCTGTAATATTGAAGTTTCGCCGAACTTTCAAAGTCAGATGAGTTTTTGCAATCTTTTTGGCTGCACTTCCACAGACACCCAGTGGAACTATCAAATCAAAATTATCGATCGGTTCGATAGAATATTGGTCGTATTCAAACAATAAATTATCGTATCTTTATAAGTAGGGGCCTACCGATGATTCGTAATTCAATGTACTGTATTAGGCCTATATTGGAGTAAATATAGTAAAAGCTTTTAGCAAAGAATTTATTATATTGTAAGTTAACTTGGTAAGTTAATTAAATATGGTACAACTATAAACATCAAACATGATGAAGTTCAACATAGGCTTAGTCTACAATCATAATTGTGATAAAAAACAAATAATAAGAAGCAAACATCCCTCTTTTTTATTTACCGAGATATACACTACACTTTTTGTGGCATTTAAAAGATGTGAAAATGAATCAGCTCCCGACAAAGAGGTATTCAGCTAGGCCTAGATGGTCGGCTATGTTAGATGATTTGAATCCTGTTTTTTATGACTTTTTATGGCCCTCCATGCAGATTCTGTTGTTGAGTGTTGGCAGATGTTATCGGATATTTTCAGTACCCATTTTAGTACCCATTTTTCAGTACCCATTTTTCAGTACCCATTGATTCGATTGTATCTTGATAGTTTTCAGTGGATATATTGTTCGGATCAATAGAAATTTCAATTTGATTGTTCCACCAGGCATTTGCAGAAGTGCAGCCATCTTTTTGTCTATGAGAGAAAACCCAAAGAAACAAGTTTCCATCTTTTCTGAGTTCTTGTTATTTTTGTCTACAGTGTATTGTCCCATTGTAAGTTATGGCTGTAAAAACCATATTGAATCAGGGTTATCTGTGTAGTTTTAGACTCTACAGATGTGGTTTTTTCTACGCCTTGTGTTCACAGCGCTGTTCTTGTTTCCCGAGTTTGCAGTTAAAGTTTGTGTTCGTGAAATTCAATTCAATAACCAAAGTGTTGGTTAAACGGCCATTAGCATTTTGTTTAAATGCATTTAAAATCATTCTCGTTAGTACTAATTAATCAACCCCATGTTTACTGGGCCAATATTTTAATTAGGGACGAATTGACTTAAAAATTAAAATTTAAAAAAAATGCAATAAAACTTGAGTTTAATATTTTTAATACATAGCCTATTTATAATATGCCTGATCATGATGAAATGTGTCCATATATGCTTTATTAAACTTCAGCTCCTGGTTACCCTATATATTGGTACTTGGTAAAATATCATTTGCCATTTATACTAGGGCCTATATGTAAATAATTTTTTTTTCACAGAAAGTCAGGGAAGTCAGAGTTTGTTATGGAAATGTAGGGAACTCAATAACACCTTCATGGCGGCATGGGAGCAGTCGCTCCCATAAGGAACCCTAATGCCATCCTGGTGGGGCATTATTTTTAATGTTACGTTAATTGGTGAAACTATAATAAATATAGTGTAAGGAAAAAGTAAAGTACTTGCCCCAAAGTATTTCAAACTCCATTATAATAAAAATACGTAGGGAGAGTTTCTTTTGTAAGGAACTTTGTATGTCTACCTACACTTTAATTAGAGAAAATATTGTTATTTTGTATTTTTTACAAACAGCGTTTCAAAAGGAGCCAGGCAAAATAAAAGGTGAGAGATTCCCAAGGATTGTCTTAGAAAGTTAACAAGAACCGATGCATCCGTGTGGGAATATAAGCAGCCTCTACGCAAAGTTTGAGTCAAGTGGAGGGAGGGAGGAGAAGGGGGGGGGGGAATTATGCAGTGCATACTTTGTCTGTATTAGGATTTTTTTCAAATAAGTTTCTTTAACCTTATTATCTGAGTTCCCTTTGTTTGGATTGTTGCAATACATCCTATTATTTTCTTAAGAATTGAATATTACCATTTTCCATTTTAATATTACTTTCTTGTCACCGTTATTGAGTTTTTTCAATTAAAAAGTAAATCAAATCAAATTTTAAAAATATTGTGTGATATCCAAAAATAAAGTTATATTTAATACATAAAGTACTTTTTATTATTTCGATCTTGAATTATTTAGAGAAATTTAACATAACTATTTAAATAAAGTATGTAATGAATATACGTTAATTAATGAATACTAGAGATCGCCTCCTGATCGAAATTCGATCAAAATTTCAGTTGATCTGGACCCAAAAAGCTTAAAAACATTTTAGAACTAAACCATATGTTTCTTCCTAATTTTCTAGCAGTCGTTTTTACAACAGCTCTCTAATAACTCATTCCATTCTCCTTTCTCCATAAGATTAACATTGGAACTTTGAAAGCCTGTGGGGCGTAGCCCGGTAGTCCGATGTGAATTAGAATGTGATTCTGTTCATCTACAGGACTATACCTTTCTAACGGTATGCGCGGATTTATCCTACGATGCACACGAGCTGAGAAAAAAGGAGGAAATGAAACATGCTTGCGTATTAATATATAGATAGATTATCTTTAAACATGTTATAATGATATCCTTCATTTTATATTTAGTTTTATGATAGGGTGTCCCGGTACTCTCTACCATAAAAAACAACTTATTAAAACAAACCATTCTCAGATTAAAAATTATTCGGGAAGAAGAGAAAAATTGCAGCTATGTTGTTAACTAAATAGTTTAGGAAATTTTGAATGTGATATTTTTGCTTGCCTTCGCTTTAGGAATAGGTCTAATAACTGTGATTGTTAGTAAAGAAATACGGCTTCCCGGCAGGTTTAATTAATTGTAAGAAAGAACGATTGACAAATGTATAACCAATTGATAACTATACAATAGGTTATCAAATAAGAATAGAACAAATATTCATTTGTTAGTAGTTTATTCATCATGCTTAAATTATCACACTCATAAAATTTACAATGAACTTTTGTAACTAAATATAATAAGAAAAAGCTGTTCATTTCACGTTCCGGATCCTTGAGACGAACTCCTATTGTTCTGCAAACTGCTCGCCGTTAAACCCTTTCTTTGACCATTTAAATAGGTTCTGGGTTGTGAATGGAGATATGCTACATACTTATAGCTGTAAATTACACAAAAGTAAAATCTACACAATTGACGTTAAAAATAATTTATTACAACAATTTTTTTAATTTGAAGTGTAATGGTGTCAGCATTGTTCTTTCAGTTACTACTAGCCCTTTTATTCGAAGATTTAAACAAATATATTATTTAAGTAAAAGTTATAAAAGCCCTCTTTGTTATTTCGTATTTGTTGAAAGTTAAGTTTTCTTTAATTTCAAGAAATGTTAATGAAAATATTAAAACAATATCTTTTTAATAACCACCCAATACAGTTGTCGTAATCAATTAATTCAAGACTTAAAAAAACGACTGAGATTTACTTTTTGTAATAACTACGAAAAATTTGAAATATCCGTAAATTCAGACGTTTGACAGCACAATAATTAGTTGCCGCCGTTGGAGCTTTAAACGAAGTCAGCAATAAGCCCAATCTGCCAGTTGATGATTTTGTTTCCAGTTGTAAATACAGTAGTCCCAATTAATTTATATCAGTCTTATTTGACTTCTATCCAAAACTTGGATTAGTTGTGAATGGCAACACTTTCTTGGAACAATATTTTTAGTAGAAATTTTTTTTTATAGAAAGTTGTATGTTGTTAGCGAAGATTTCCTAGTGATTAATATGCTTTTACGGTGGTAGGCATGGTGAGACCTAGGCCCAAGACCATGTTTTTTTCACAAAAAATTTTCCTCCCAAACCTATGGCTCCATATCGCTCTTTGTCTATTCCTTTGGTTGGAAATTTTATACTGGATGGATACAGGTAGCTTTGGTCCAATGGAATTTAATCTTCTATTACATTTTAATTTTTGTTTTCTAAAAGATTTTCATCAAATAAATGTTCAAATGTATTAATCATAGCTAAATCACTTTCTAAGACCGACGTTACCAAGGCGAATTTTATGGAGAATATGAATGTAGAATGGGTGTGATGCCTTGTGTAGCTTTGTTACTGTCTAAGATCAGCTGTTTTGCTAGAATGTGGTTATTAATTAATACCTCCGTTGCAGCAGACCTGCCTACTCAGCGAATTTCCAATGGAATTTTAGATTATTTACTTTCCCCATAAAAACACCATAGGATCGAGTATGTAGGTTTGCTGCCATGGGGCGTTGTTAGAAAATCTAAGTTAATCAATAAATTAGTGAATGTAAACACAAAATTGTATCAAGCTCTGACAATTTTTATTTTCCCCATAAACCCCATGGGGTGAGTATGTAGGTTTGCCGCCATATGGGTTTTGTAAGCAAGTATAAATTAAACCCTATCTAGATAATGTACATACCAAATTTGACTAAGTTATATCAACAAATAAGTAAGATATAGGGTTTTCTTGATTTCCCATAAGAATAACATGGAAAACACATTTTTGGATTTTCTCCGTAACCATTTAAGCTAAGTTAAAAATTCAAAATTCTAAATTGTTTGTTTTTTTAAGCTCTTTCGAATGGTTTTAGTTAAAATTCATGAATTTTTTTAATTGAGGTCCAAAAATGCCAAAAACCCAATTTTGACCTCTTTGAAACCCCATAAAACCCCGTTCCCATGACCCGACAATGCTGGTTTGCGAACTCATAAAAAAAGACCTGGTCTTACACCTTCATACTAAATTTGATCAAAATCGGAGGTCCGCTTCAAAAGTTATCGGTACCACGGACACATATATATATATATATAAGTAGATAGTATCATGTTACTTCTAGGACACTTTTGGAGACAATCAAAAATCAAACAAATTTCACAGTTTTTTAATACAATTATGCAATATTTTTGCCATTTTTTGGCCAATTTTCAGCTTTTGTCAAATTGTCTTAAAAAATATGCAATTTTAATGAAATTTTTAACAAATATGCCTAAATTTTCTACAAAATAAAATTTTTTTAAAAACAAGTAAAATTATCACATTTTATAAGTATTTTTTCAATAAAATTAATAGTCGACTTTTCATAAGGTAATTTAAAATTTTAATAGTATTTTTTCAATAAAATTTGAATTTTTTTAAAACAAGTAAAATTAAGGTTTAGTATCAATAATATTGTAATAATTATTCAAATTTAACTAAAGCAGTTTCTTTATCATCAAAAGTCTTAATATCAGTGACAATTAAATGTAAATCTTTTTTATTTAATTCTTTAATTGATTTATCAGCAATTACATTAGTAAATCTTTTTGGTAAATGTACTTTACATTTTTCTAATTCAACAATAATTGTATATCCATATTTATCTTTAATTCTTTCAAATTTTTCAATTTTATATTTTTTTTAAATTTAAACTTTTTAATGGTTTATATTCTTTAAATCTTAATTCTCCAACATTATTAATTTCTTCTAGCAGATCCATTTATATAGGAAAAAATATCACAAACTTGTTTGTGATAGATATGTTAAAAAGTCATTATCATAATTAGGTTTTATACAAAAATCCATATTTAAGTATTTAAAAATCATAGGTAATAATTTTTTGTATGATATATTACTTTTCTTAAAACATAAATATTTATTAAAAAATAGTGTAATTTTTTCTTTATCTTCATTATTCAATTCAAAATCAATATTGTATATTTTGTTTAAAAATTGATAGTAAAATATCCAATTTGTACAATTCCTTTGTTTTAAAAATAATTTTATATTCTTAGGTGTTATTTCAAAATGATTGGAAATACATAAAATATATAATTCATTAATTAATTGTTGTGTTTTATATGGTTGAAAATGGTTAAATTCTCTTAAAATATGTTTAAGATGTTTATTCTTATTACTTTTTCTCTTAATCTTTTTTTCATAAATAATTCTTTTACATATATTACATCCTACACAATTTCCAAAAATAGTAAAATTAGTTTGATTATGACATCTATAACACATATCCATTTATTAAAAAAAAAATTATACATAAATGAATGAACCAATTCATTGTCACAAATGTAAGAAAAAACTAAAAATATTAATCCACAAATCGTTGAAATGAAAAATGGATTATATAGAATTGCTACTAAATGTTCAATTTGTAAAACAAATAAAAGTAAAATTTTGAAAAAAGAAGTTAAACCTATAATTAAAAAAGAATTAACTAAAAATGAACAAATAATTGAAGCAAATGAAATTCATGCTCCAATTAGAAAGAAATTTCTAAAAAGAAAAATAATTACATTAGGTATTGATGATTTATGGACAGCAGATTTAATTATAATGAAAAATTATGAAAAAGAAAATGATGGTTATAAATATATGTTAAATGTGATAGATACTTTCTCAAAATATGTTTGGTCAAAACCATTAAAGAAAAAAGATGGAAAAACAGTTTCTAGAGCATTTGAAGAAATAATTAAGGATGCAATTAAAATTAATCATAAATCACCTAATCTTTTACATACAGATAAAGGATTAGAATTTATCAATAAAGAATTTAAAGAAATATTAAATAAATATAATATTAAATTGTATCATACAGAAAATGAAGAAAAATCAAGTATAATAGAAAGGTATAATAGAACACAAAATGAAAAAATGAAAATACAGTTTGAAATTAATAAAAATTATAGATGGATAAATATTTTACCAAAAATTGTTAAAGAATATAATAACTCATATCATTCAACAATTAAAATGAAACCAATTGAAGTAAATAAAAATAATGAAAAGGATTTATTAGATACTGTTTTTAAATATAAACCACCAAAAATAATAACCAAATCAAAATTTAAAATAAATGATAGAGTTAGAATTGGAAATAAAAAATCAACATTTTCTAATAAATATAAAAATAATTGGTCTAGAGAAATATTTATAATTTCTAAAATTAATAATACAAATCCAGTTACTTATAGTATAAAAGATCAAAATAATGAAGATATTATTGGAAATTTTTATGAATATGAATTGAAAAAAACCAATTTGTAAATTTTATTTTATATAAATGGAAAAGATATGTTTAAGGTGTAAATTATATAAAGATATATCTAAATTTTATAAAGACAAAAATACTAAAGATGGGTTATATTATTATTGTAAAGAATGTAAGGATGTGTATTATAAAAAATTATATGATAGTATTAAAGTTATTGAATTAAATGAAAAACAATGTCATAAATGTAAAGAAATTAAAGATATTTCAAATTTTAATAATTATCATTATAGTAAAGATAGAAAAAATACAATTTGTATACAATGTATTAGAGAAATGTTTTTAAAACCACAATTTTGTGAATGTGGAAGAAATATTAAATGGACTAATAATTATTTAAGACATTTAGAAACTAAAATTCATGACAAAAATATAACTAAACTAGAAAATTTAAAAATATGATAAAAAAATGAAGACAAAATTTTACTTGTTTTAAAAAAATTCAAATTTTATTTAAAAAATATGATTTAAACTATAAATTACCTAGTAAAAAGTGGAAATACTTCTTATATTTTTAAGAGTTTTATTTCTAAGTAAAAATTATTTTTAATAAATAAAGAATTTCACCCCTAATAAATGGAACGAACAAATAAAAATATTAATTGTCCTTATTGTAATAAAAATATATTATATAAAAATTATGATAGACATTATAATTCAACTAAACATTTACTAAATAAACAAAAATATGATAATAAAATATTTGAATTAAAACATTGGTGTAAAAATAATAATATATATAATTATAAAAATAAAACTTTAGATGAATTAACAAATATTAAAGAAACATTTGATCTTACAAATTATTCATTATTTAATATAGTAAAATTAAATGAAATTGCAAAAAAATTATCTGTCAGAAATTATGAAAAATTATCTAGAGATGAACTAATTAAAAGATTAAACAAAATTAAAGAAAATCCAAATAATTTAGAATATAGATCATTTAAATATATTCAAAATTTAGCAATTAAAAATAGTATTAAAATTGTTAATAAAACTAGAAAAGAATTGATTGGATTATTAAATGATTATTTTAAAAATAGACCAATTCCAAAAGAAAATATAATAAATATTCAAGAAGCTTCGTCATTAAAAGGATATTTTCAAGATTATATTTTAACAAATTCAAATGATGATTTAGATATTAATGATTATTTAGAAACTCAAAGAAATGAAATAAAAAAATTGATAGAAAAACAAAAATTTAAAAATATTAAAGGACAGATGGCTTTAGAATGTGAATATGAAAGAAAATTAATAAATGGTGAAATTCAAAATAGTAATATGTATTTTTGCATAAAAAGTTCAGATATTTTAAATATAGATGATTTTATTGATGATCAATTTAAGAAATTAATAGTTAGAGAACAACTAAATCAACCATCAAAAGGCTCTGGTTGGTTATTAAAAAGATGTGTTGAACTAAATCTAAAATTATCTAAAAATAATTCATTAAATGCTGGATCATATATAGAATTACCAAATGAAATTAAGAATAAAAAATGTTGTGTAAATTTTAAAAATAAAGATGAATATTGTTTTATTTATGCAATTAGATGTGCTATTGATAAACTAAACGAACATGCTGAAAGAGTTAAACAATATCAAAAATATATAAATGATGATATTTTTAAAGGTTTTGATTATCCAATATCATTGAAAGATATTAAATTATTTGAAAAAAGATCATTTGATTCTAAATATAACTATCCATCAATGTCAATAAATATTTATAGAATTGATGAAGATGAAAAAATAGTGCCATTACAAATATCTAAACATTATAATTCAAAACTAGAAATTGATTTATTATATTATAAAATTGGTAATAATTCTCATTATATATTGATTACTGATTTAAGTAAGTTAGTATCTAAGCAATTAACACAAAAAAATAAAAATAAAAAATATATTTGTAGAAGATGTTTGACTCATTTCTACAAAAATAAAGACTTGAATAATCATTTAGAGATATGTAAATCATTAGAACCTTGTAGACCTATAATGCCATTTAAAGGTCAAACTGTAAGTTTTAAAAATTATTATAAAAAGTTTGAACATCCAAATGTAATTTATATGGATTTTGAAAGTATATTAGAAAAGATTGATAATTGTAAAAATAATCCAAATTGCTCATATACAAATAAAATTCAAAAACATAAACCATATGGATTTACAATCTATTTAGTATCTAGAGTAACTAATAAAATGTATAAACCTATTTGTTATAGAGCAAAAAATGAAGAGGAATTAATAAATGTACCAAATAAATTATTTGAATATTTAGATGAAATTTCAAAATATATAGCTAAAAAATATAATTCAAAAAATAAAAAGCCTATGAATTTAACTAATGAAGAAGAAATTAATTATCAGAAAACAAATATTTGTCATATTTGTGAAAATAGTGGTTTTGATAATGATAAAAGAATAAAAGTAAGAGATCATTGTCATTTAACAGGAAAATTTAGAGGTGCTGCACATTTAAATTGTAATTTAAATCTAAAATTTCCTCAAAATATTCCTATATTCTGTCATAATAGTTCAAATTATGATACACATTTGTTTATAAAAGAATTAGCTAAAAAATATGGTAAAATTGATTTGTTAGCTAATACAGATGAAAAATATATAAACTATTCAGTCAATTCTGGTTATGGTTATGAATTTGAAGGTGATAAACCTAGAAAATTTATAAAATTCTCATTTGTAGATACATTTAGATTTATGGCTACATCAATTGAAAAATTAGCTAAAAATCTTAAAGAATTTAAGCATATAAATAAATTTATAAAAGAAAATGATATAATTGAATATGATAATGAAACTTTAAAAATATTAACTTCTAAAGGTGTATTTCCATATGAATTTATTGATAATGTTGAAAAATTAAACTATGATAAAATATTAGAAAAAGATCAATTTGATAGTTGTTTAACTAATGAAAATATAAGTGATGATGATTATAAACATTATATAAAAGTTTGGAATAAATTAAAAATAAAAACATTAGGTAATTATTCAGATTTATATAATATTCAGGATGTATTATTATTAGCTGATATATTTGAAAATTTTAGATCTGTTTGTTTGAAAAATTATCAATTAGATCCAGCACATTATCTAACATCACCATCATTAGCTTGGGATTCTATGTTAAAATTAACAAAAATTGAACTAGAATTAATAAGTGATTATAATATGTATTTAATGATTGAAAAAGGTATTAGAGGTGGTATTTCACAATGTATAACTAGATATTGTAAAGCAAACAATAAATATACAAAAAATTATGATAAAACAAAACCTGAAAATTATATGTTATATATAGATGCAAATAATCTATATGGATGGGCTTTAAGTCAAAAATTACCTTATAAAGATATAACATGGATGAATCCTAATACATATACATTAAATGAATGGGAAGAAACAATATTAGAATTAGATAAAAATGCTGAATATGGATATATATTAGATGTTGATTTAGAATATCCTATTGAATTACATGATGACCATAAAGATTTACCATTAGCACCTGAACATTATAATAATAAGCTTTGCACAACATTATTTGATAAAAAAGATTATGTTATTCATTCAAGAAACTTAAAATATTATCTACAAAAAGGATTAAAATTAAAGAAAGTTAATAGAGTTATAGCATTTGATCAAGATGATTATATGAAAAAATATATTGAATTAAATACCAAATTAAGATCCAAATCAACATCAGATTTTGAAAAAGACTTTTTTAAATTGATGAATAATAGTGTTTTTGGAAAAACTATGGAAAATGTTAGAAATAGATGTGATATTAAATTAGGTGATGAAAAGTTTTCATTAAAACAAGCAAAAAAACCTAATTTTAAAACATTTAGTATATTTGATAAAGACTGTATTGCTTCACATATGATAAAAGAAAAGGTTAAGTTTGATAAACCAATCTATATAGGATTTTCAGTACTTGATTTATCAAAATTACATATGTATCAATTTTATTATGAAAAATTAAAGAAGTTTGATCCAAATATAAGGTTATTATATATGGATACAGACAGTTATTTTATAGAATTTAAAAAGGATCCATATAAAATTATTAAAGAAAATATTAATGAATTTGATACAAGTGATTATAAGAAAGAACATGAATGCTATAGTGAAAAGAATAAAAAAATAATTGGTAAATTTAAAGATGAGTTAAATGGTGAAATATTAGAAGAATATTGTGGTTTAAGATCAAAATTATATAGTTATGAATTTAATAATAAAAATCCTGTAAAATGTAAAGGTATTAAGAAAAGTGTTGTTGATAAAACATTACATATGGATGATTTTAAGAAATGTTTATTTGATGATCAAGAACAATATAGAGAAATGACTTGTATTAGAAGTTTTAAACATGAACTATATACAATTACAATAAATAAATTAGCTTTAAGTAATAGAGATGACAAAAGATTTATTTGTGAAAATAAAACTGATACATTACCTTGGGGGTATAAAAATAATTATAAATAAATGGAAATTTTAATTGTTCCAAAAGAATTAATAAATAATGATTTTGATATAAAATTATATTTATTTAAAACTAAAATATCAAATAAATTTTTAATATATCTTTTTAAATATAAAAATTATTTTGTATATCATTATAAGTTTAATTTTATAATAGAACCATTTATAAATATAATAAAAAATTATGTTAAAGAAAGTTTTAAAGAAAATGATCAAAATTATATTAATAATTTATAACCATATGATATTGAATTTATACTATAATTTTATGTATATTTTTAAATATTTTCTTTAATAAATTTAAATATATTCAATAATTTATTGAATATCTAACATAAAAATATCTATAAATTTTACTTTATTATCATTATAAGTAAGACCCGTCTTTAAGACGGGTCTCAAATTTGTATATAATTTATTATATTTATGAATACTTTTGAATGTTTAAGAAGGGTAACATTATGTTACCCTTAAGTTTTTATTGTATAATAAGGTTACCTCCTTTAAAAAATTTTAAAATAAATATTCTAATTTATATGGGACCCATTTTGGGTCCTACCTAATTTTAATAAGTTTTGTATGTTTTTCATTATATGATAGGGGGGACAAATTGTCCCCTCTAAAAATATCTATAAATTTTAATCTATCCTTATTGTTTTCTACTTTTTTTATTTTAAAATTAATAAATATAAACCAGATTCATTAATAAACTTTGTTTTATTATCTATTTTATTGACGCCCTGTTTTAGGGCATCTGAAAAACATGTTTGTACATCAATTTCTAGGGTGTCATAATTTGTGACACCTATAATTTTTATGTAAATTAATTTATCATTATTATGTAAATGTAACTGTTGGTTACACTTGATATATTTTAAGTTTTATATATTTTTCTTTTACATTATCAATTAAAACTTTTCTAGAATTTTTATATTTTAAAATATAACAAATATCTTTTCTTTTAAACCAAGGTTTATTTTGTTTATTAAATACAATTAATTTATTATTAAATATAAAATTATTGTTAATTAAATAAATTATTGTTTTTATTATTTATGTAGATAAATTTTATATTACAAATTTTGTTTTAATCTTAAATATACAATACTTTTAATATTTTCATTATTTATTAGATTTCCATCACTATCTTGAATAGATATTACAATATTTTGAATTTTATTTATGTTTTTTAAAGGAATATAATCAATTTCATTTGGTTTTTCACTAATTTTTGATCCATATTCAACATTTGGATAAAATGAATATAGAATTTCTGATTCTTTATGTAAATGTGAATGATCTTTATGATTTTCAAAACTAGGATCAACTAAATTACAATGTATTTCAATAACATCAAAAGGTCTAATTTTTGGTAGTTTTATTCCTTTTGTTAATACATTTGGTTCAATCATTTTATCATCTAATCCTAATAAATCAATTATAATTGTTGTTACTATAATTTTAACAGGAGATTTTATTATAATATATGGTCCATCATTTTTCAATATAAAATCATTTTCATCAAATTTATTAAATTTCTTTTTAAATTCTTTTAAACTATTTATAAAAATATTTTTTATTTCTTCAATTGTATAATTTCCTTTATTTATATCAAAATATTGATCTATAATTTTATCATCTTCATCTTTAATAGAATATCCATAACAGTTTTTATAATCATTTGGTATATTTGATATAAAATTATCTGAATAAAATCCACTTAAACCAATACTATATTTTCCATCTAAATGTATTGGATGTTCTAATCTTAATTCTAGTTTGGATGAATGACCAATTATTTTAAATAATTTCATCTTATTTAAATGGAGAAATTTTTAGAAAACAAAGATAATATAAAATTAGAATCATATGATAAAAATAATAAAAATGATCAACCTATTAGATTATTAATTATAGGAACAAGTGGATCTGGTAAAACTACATTATTATTAAATTTTATTTACAAAAGATTAATTCCATATTCAAATTTATATATTTTTAGTAAATCATTAGAACAACCATCTTATAAATTATTACAAAAAAGATTTAAAAATATAGAATCAAATATTAATAAACAAATTTCTTATTTTTCATGTGATGATATGATTCCACTAAATAAATGTAAACCAAATTCATTAGTAGTTTTTGATGATTGTATTTTAGAAAAACAAGATAAAATTAAAGAATATTTTATAATGGGTAGACATAAAAATATATCATGTATTTATTTATCACAATGTTATTCAAAAGTTGATATGCAATTAATTAGAAATAATTTAAATATGTTATGCATCTTTAAACAAAATGAACATTATATGAAAAAAAAAAATATATAATAATTTTGTTGCATCAGATATGAAATTTGATAAATTTAAAACTATTTGTAATGATTGTTGGAAAGAAGACTATGGATTTTTAACTATTAATTTATTGAAAAAAATCAAATGATGGAAAATATATGAAAGATTTTTCTGATATTAAATAATGATAATGGCTTGTTGTATGTTTGATTCAATAATTGATAGAATATTTATTTTATTAGTATTATTTATTTCATTAGTATTTATATATTTAATGAAAATTACAGAAATAAAGTAAAATAAATTGTGTTTAACATAATTAGTGTTTATGTTAACATGATTTGTGTTTGTGTTAACATGATTTGTGTTTTGTGTTAACATGATTTGTGTTTTGTGTTAACATGATTTGTTTTTATGTTAACATAATTTGTGTTTGTGTTAACATAATTTGTGTTTTGTGTTAATATGATTTGTGTTTATGTTAACATGATTTGTGTTTATGTTAACATGATTTGTTTTGAACCTAAATTTTTCTTTGTAATAAATGGATAAAATATCTGTTAATGAAGCTAAAAAATTAGATGATATTGAGAAAAAATTAATAAAAGAATTTAAAAATCAAATTAAAATTGAAGATAATTATGAAAAAATTAAACAAAAAGCATATGAACCTATAACATCAGCAATTGGTAAAGTTGAAAATAAAATTGGTGAAGTCTTAAATGAAAATAAAAACCTTATGGAATTGGTACCTATTGTTAATAATTGTGCCAATATATCAATACCAGAAACTGAAGAACTAAATTTACCTTCAAGTACTCCATTTAGACCAATCAGACAACCAATAATTCAAGAAGAATCGACATTTATTGACCCAAATTTAATTTCACCTCAAACATTAGATAAAATTATTGGTCCATTAGCACAAAAATATTTACCAAGAACAAAAGATGATAAATTTGGTTTATATTGGAATAAACATAAAAAATCATTTATGATTGGTGATAAAATAACTGTAATTGATAATGATGATTTAATAATTGATGATAAAAAATATAATGGAACACATGGATTATGGAGATTGTTAACTTATGAAAAGAAACCAGATAATAATTTATATACACAAGATGATTTAAATAATTATTCAAAAATTTTATGGGAAACTAATTCAATTTATAAAAATAATGATCCAAATAGTAAGAAACCAAAATCTAGTAAAGGTGATAAATATATTAATTTAATTAAACATATTTGGGAATTAAAAGGTGAAATTGAAGGTTCAGGAATCAGACAATATACAGAAAATAAAATTGAATATAGATTTATAGATGATTTAAATAAATTAGATAATATTATTAATTATATATATGCACAAGAAAAAGCTGGCAATAATAATTTTTTAAATGAAAAGAAAGCAATTAAAGACTTTATATCAAATAAATTAGATGAATTAATTGAAAAACCTGAAGGAATTAAGTATTTAAAAAGAATTTTGGCAAATATTTCATCACCATTATTAAAAGATGGATCAGGTATTTTAAATAATGTTATAAATAATTTACCTTTTGAATTACATGTACCTGGTTATCAATATCTAGGGCCTGGAACTAAATTAAATAAAAGAATAAAAAGAAATGATCCTGGAATAAATGATTTAGATAAAGCTGCTAAAGAACATGATTTATTTTATAGAGATCATAAAGATACAAAATCTAGAAATGAAATAGCTGATAAAATTTTACAAGATAAAGCATGGGATATAGTAACATCAAATGATCATGGAATTGGTGAAAGATTAATTGCATTACCAACATCAGGTGCTATGTGGATGAAAAGAAAATTTAATATGGGTTTAGAAGTAGGATTAAAATTTTAATACAATTTTTTATTAATTATGTTAATCTATATTATAAAAAACTATAAATTTTTTTCTTAATAAATGGAAAAAACAAATATAAACTTGACAGATAATCAAAAATCAAAAATAAAATTAGCATTTAAAAATAAAAAATCAGTTATAATTCAATTTAATATTGATCAATTTAATGAAAATGGAAAAGATATTATATTATTATCTAAAAGACAAATTAATAAACTAAATAAACATAAAAAATTAAATAAAGGATTAAGATTTGAATTTTCATATAATCAATTAAAAGAAATAAAAAATGGTGGATTACTAAAAGAAATTTTAGATTTTGCTGATAATATACCTATAGTTAAAAATTATACACCAAATGTTAGAAAGGGAGCAAAAGTAGTAAAAGAATCTATAATTCCTAAATTTAGAAATTTTGTTGATTGGTTAGATCATGAATTAAAAAATGTAGAAGGATCTGGTTTAGATAAAAAAACATTAAAATATATGAAACAAAATTATAAAAAAAATTTGAACCACTAACATTAGGTGAATTAGAAAAATTGTGTAAAAATATAAAATATTTTAGAGGTGTATTTATGAGAGATATATTACCTAATAAAGTTAATAAATTTGAATGTGGAATTATAAATTTAGATTCATTTGATGGAAATGGAACTCATTGGGTTTGTTATTATAAAAAAGATAAAATTAAATATTATTTTGATTCATATGGAAATATAGTTAATAAACCACCAATAGAATTAGTTAAATATTTAGGAAAAGATAATATATTTTATAATGATAATCAAATTCAAAATTATAATGATCCACCAATTTGTGGTCATTTATGTATTTTTATATTAAATGAATTAAATAAAAATAAAAAATTTGATAACATAATAAATAAATTAATCCTTAATAAATATGGATTCACAAAATATATTTGATCTGTTTGGAAGACAGAAAAAACATCCAATTAATATTAAAGAAGATTATATAAATTCTAAATTAAATATATTTTTTAATAATTTTAGTAAAAGTTTTAAAAGTCATGTAAAAAAGACTGAAAATCTAGTAAATGCTATTGGTTTATCAAAAAATTATATAAGTATTAATGGTAAAAGAATTGTTAATGTTAAACCAAGTATAAATAAATATGATGTTGTAATAAAATCAGAATTAGATGAAGTTTTAGATTCAATTATTAAAATTGGTAATGATCATTCAGAAACTAAAAAGGATTTAAATAAAATTACAGACTTTTTAATTAATATTGGAAAATATGTTGAAAATTTAAAAGAAAAATTAGAAAAAGAACTAAAATTTCTATTTGATGGAGTCAATGAATCCATAAAAGAATTAAATGCTGAAATAATACTAATTAAAGATGATATAGATAAATTACAATAATTATTTTATATAAATGGAGTTGATTTATTGTCTTAAATGTAAACAAAAAACTAATTCTAAAGATATTCAGATAATAAAATTGAAAAATATAAATGTAATTAAATCAAAATGTTGTATTTGTAATTCAAAGAAAAGTTGTTTTACAAAATTTTCTCCCTAATAAATGGCTCTATACAGTTCATTTGATTTATTCATTATCAGAAACCAAAATCAATTAAACAAAGATGATTGGGATGATATTTCTGAAAAATATGAGTTGAGTATTAATATGATGAGATTGTTTCAAAATAAATTAAATTGGCAAAAAATTGCTCAACATCAAAATTTAACTATAGATTTTATTACTGAATTCATAAATTATCAATTAAAAGATTATATTGATTTGATTTGTAAATATCAAGATTTAACTGAATATTTCATTCATGATTATGCATTTACATTAAATTGGGAATTAATTTTAGAACATCAAAAAATATCAGCAAAATTTATACTTGATCATGCTACTGAAATTGAATATTTTAAAAGTAAAAATGAAATTGATACATAAAAATTATAAAATTTGACATCATAAAATTATAAAAATTTTACTTGTTTTAAAAAAGCTTTTGATTTAAGAAATTTATCCTTAATAAATGGCTGATTACAAAAAATATGTAAATGATATTGAAAGAGCTGAATACAAAAATTTCTATCCATTATCTAAATTACATTTAAATGAACCTAATAAAAAAACTGAATTTAATATAGATTTTGGAGATGGATTTTGTACTTCTAAATTTCAATTTTATATATCTGGTAAATTGACTAAATCTGATGGAAATGCATATGATAATGGTGCTAATATAAAATTAATTGATAATTTTGTTCCATTTTTATTTTCAAAAATTGAAGTTAGAAAACATAATAAATTGATTGATGAAATTGAATATCCTGGTCTATTAAGTACAATTAAAGGTACTATAACTTATTCAAAATCAGAAATAAATCAGATAAATAATGGTTTTGAATCAAATTTTAAAAATAAATTTGAAGCAATTGGTAATTTATCTCATTTTGGATTAGGATTTTTTGAAAATGTAAATATTCCAATATACAAAGGAGGTTTTAATATAACATTTATTAGATCAGAAGATAATGATGCAATTTTTAGATGGAAAACTAAAAAGGCTGATGGATCTTATGATAATGCTACATTACCAACTGAAGGTAAAATAACAATTGATGAATTTTTTATTAGAGTTCCTATAATTGAATACAAAACAACAAGTAAAATTCAATTAATTAATGAACTAAGCAAATTTGAAAAAGTAAATTTTCATTTTAATCATTGGCAATGCATTGAACAAAAAAATATTACAGGAAAGAATTTAAGTTTTGATATAACAAATATCTATAGAAATATTTATAATCCAAAATTTATTATAATTGGATTTCAAAAATCAAGAACAAATGATCAGTTATTTGATACTTCTAAATTTGATAGTATGTATGTAAAAAATATAAGAGTAAAACTAAATGGTCATTATTACCCTGATGAATTGGAAAATTTTGATATAAACAATGAAAAATTTAGAATTATGTATGAAATGTATCAAGATTACAAAAAAGTTTATTATATTAGTAGTAAAATGTATTATAGTCCAACAGAATTTCTAGAAAATAGACCAATTTATGTAATTGATACTACAAAAAATCCAACAAATATTTCAAGTTCAAAAAATGATATTATTATTAATGCAGATTTTGATTATGATATAGTAGCTACTAGTAAAACAAATTGTTATATTATTATTATATCTGAAAAATTACTTGAATATAATATAATCAAAAATGATATTACTGAAATTAATTAGAATAAATTATTACTATTTTAGTCAAATTTTATTGAAAAAATACTATTAAAATTTTAAATTACCTTATGAAAAGCCGACTATTAATTTTATTGAAAAAATACTTATAAAATGTGATAATTTTACTTGTTTTTAAAAAAATTTTATTTTGTAGAAAATTTAGGCATATTTGTTAAAAATTTCATTAAAATTGCATATTTTTAAAGACAATTTGACAAAAGCTGAAAATTGGCCAAAAAATGGCAAAAATATTGCATAATTGTATTAAAAAACTGTGAAATTTGTTTGATTTTTGATTGTCTCCAAAAGTGTCCTAGAAGTAACATGATACTATCTACTTATATATATATATATATATATATATATATATATATATATATATATATATATATATATATATAGATATAGATATAACGAACGGTGTTTGGCTTCTGGGGACCTCAAAATGAAAAAGTAAAGTGGTCCCGGGCTTAGGTCTTACCATGGCTACTACCGTAATAGCGTATTTCCTATAGGGAAATTCGCTAAAAACCAAACAACCCAATGACAGCTGCCTCCAGTTTCAAACCATTAAAAAGATACTAACCTTTCTGAAGGATCCTATCGGCAACCTTCAGATTCAAAGGCGAGCATTATAACCACTCACATACCTATGAGCCTCTTAGGTAAAACATTTACTAAATGTATACATAAACAACCTCCAAAACAGTCAGTCTCATTATTGATTACTCCATAACTTAATGTTCTACGTAACCTCAATCATCTACTCCATGTGTAACGTTCTTTATGTATTTTATGTACGACAGTAGCAATAATCTTAAAACTTACATTATTGATAAATTAGCCTATGATATTACAAGTTCAAACCAAATTCAAACCCGTTGGTTAATGATGTTAAACGTACAAGTTTCACTTTAAAGTAAAATTTCTAGACCAATAGAAAGTTCTCGGCCTTTGACGAAAGTACGTTGAAATAGAAATTATACAATTCGTACATAAGCTGATTGTCTCACTGCGATTCTGCTTTTAGTTGCTTTGTGTGTCTACATCCAAACACAAAAAAGTATGTTCATTTGTGATCGTGAACGACGATTGGGTCGAGCGACATATGTGTGGCTACGTTTTGGATGGGAGGCTGGCTATAAGCTATAAATTTTCACAATGTTTATAACAGTAATTTGCCAAATTTAAATTGGTCGTTGGTAGTGTACGCAGTGTTTGTATTCAGCCTTTAAGCTGAGTTAAATATCATGATGAGATATTTAGGAAATCGCTTAGCTCGTGTTCCAGTTAACATGTCACTCTCATTTTTAGGGCATTCAAAATTCAATCTTTGAATAAACTACTATTTATATAAAAGTTTAAACTCAGGTATAGATATTTATAATTTTCCCCCCTTGATTGGTCATAAGAGTGGTGGTGTAAGAGTGGTCCATGGCAAAATAATTGTCTATGTTTATATATATTTTTTTTATTTTACAGAAGACTAAATTATTTTAGATTTTATGGTATAAAATTTAAGTTGATGATTCCTATCTCAAGCTATTGTTAATTAATTTTGAAGAGGTACAAAGAAGATTGTATCAACACGGGATTTCCACCCCCTCCACCACCACCCGGCACCGTCGCAAATCTAATCTCAGCCTCTCAATAATTCACGCTCCATTCTTATCATTCTATTGTTGCTGTTTTTAAATTTGTATTCCGCGATTGTACATGAAACCCAGGTGAGAACTATTAATACAACACTATGAAAATTTTTAATAGTATTGTTTTGTTAATAATAGCTTTTTCATAAAACGATCTGAACATGGATATATTTTATGGTGTAATATCGTAAACAATTTGACTTATTTTTAAGTTAGAAGTGTAATACAGTTTAGTACTTGTAATAAACTTTCTTTAAAAGCTGTTTAAAGATCTCAAAAAAATATAAATTTGACGAATGTTTATCACCGTAAACAGAATTTTGGCTATAAATGTATTAAGGATATGATGAATGCCGTACTTCTCAATACTGTTATCATAACAAGATAAACTCAAAGTTATTCAACAACGTTGGTACATAGCCACTTCTTTTTTGTTTTTGTATAGGGTTATATACATAAAAAACATAGTTTAAAATTCTGTTAAAGCTGGAAATTACTCAGAATTTTATAATTTTTGTGGTAAGGGGTACTTGTCATGTATATAGCTCTAGCCGTACATTCATGGTATTAGATACTTACCAGAAACCTTTAAAAAAAGTAACCTAAGTTTTAAACTATTTAACCTAATTGAATGAAAAACTAAACTAATAACGATCTATCTGAGAACAAGACGTTATTTGGGTAAATTGTGTTTCTAACACTTACAAAAACCTTGTCATTATTGAAACATGATATATGTTATGATATGGTATATATATATATTCTTTATTAATGACGAATTTTCCATAATTTCGAATTGTTATCCTTTTTAATTAAATAATAATTGTAACCCTATGGTAATAAATAAATATTAAAATACTTTGTCTACTTATAATCAAGCATATAAAAACGTTATAATAAATCCAACCCATAAGTTTGTAGCAAAGCCTGAAGTTATAGGGAGACCGCAAACTTGTTTTAAATTAAGGGAGTTGTGAATCTGCCTGTGGGCGGATTATACCCCCCCCCCCCCCTCTCCTTGTCGCTCGACCCAAAAACCACATGCCCGTGATCTGAGGGTTTAGTTCAAATTTGTAACGTTTATAATGCCACTCTCTTGTGTTACATCTAAATAAGGGTGTCACTAAAAAATGTACCTGGCTATACAGGACCTGATTCTACATGCAAAAATAAGTCAAAAATAAAGAATAACAATTTTTGGATTGCCATTTGTATGCATAAAATCATTGATTTTCCATTAAAATACATGCAAATTTAGGTTATTTTAGAAGAAAAATCTCAATAACTCCATTATTTGTCGTTTGATCCTTACAATCTTGGTACCATTAGTTAGGTAATTTTATTTGTCAACTTTTTTGTCTCTTGTAAAATGTTGGTAAAATTTACCGGTTTTGATATATTTGAGTTTAAAAATTAAAAATGGCCGTCATTTTGAAAATACAAATCGGACAAAAATAATTTTTTCCTGAAAATGGAAATTGCTGTCATAAAGGTTCATGCCAAATATGAACTTAATACAACGAACAGCCGCGGAAATAAAAATTATTATGTATAAAAAACAAAATGGCGGATTACGGCTAAACTAAGCCGAAATCCAAAAATTGTTATTCTTTATTTTTGACTTATTTTTGCATGTAGAATCAGGTCCTGTATAGCCAGGTACACTTTTTTGTGACACCCTGTATATTGTATTTGAGTATTGTGAATGTTTTAAAGTAAATTTCTTTGGGAACTAAAGTTTCAAAATAATGTTAAACTATAAATTTGGTACAAGATAAATCATTGATCTTAAGTAATAAAATTTTTATTTGTGGAAATATATACACACGGTGTTAGAAAAAAACATTTCATAATTTTTTTAGATGATTACTTGTACAAAATCAAGAAAAGAGTTTATGAATTATGAATAGTTTTAGTTTATGAATAGGTAAAGAAATAGTTTAGTTAGTTGTACAAATGTACTAAAACGCTTCGTTAAACTGCCAGCCATCATTTTGTTTTTTACTCTAAATAATTTTTATTTCCGTAGCCAGTCATTGTAAGTTAATTTTTGATAACCTTTTTTACAGCAATGCTCGTTTTTGAGTATTGTTTTTTTATTTAACTCAAATATCTCAACTGGTAAATTTTATAAACATTTCCCAAGAAACAAAAATACCCCTGTAGCAGCAGTCCTGCTTGCGGTACTAAGAGAATTTTTAGTAAAATTTGGTGATTTCTTTTTTTTAACCAAACATGTTATATGGGGGTTCTGTATGTGGATTTTCTGCATTTGGGATTTTATTCTAAGCAAATGTAGGTTAATTACTTAATAATAAAGGTACGTACCAAATTGTATCAAGATAATCTAATCTAATTGTACGGATCTTTTGTAACGGGATTGACAATCCCGTTCAAGTGCGCGCACGCGAGCCGGCCGAGTCGAGTCCTAAATGTTTTGTATGTTTGTGTTTTAGAAAACTTTTACGACCTCGTACGAGTGATGATTTAAGTTTTCTTGTAGGTAAGGTTCGACAATGAGTATTTAATACTCGAAACGCGTCACCTAGGAAGGAGACAGAGAATCACGTCGGCAGACTTAGGTAAACTTAAACCTTTATAGTCAATTCAAGTGATTCGGAGACAAAAACTCAAAAATATAAAAAAAAAACTGCCAAAACTAAAATTTTATAATTTTGAAATTCCATAAAACCCCGTTCCCATGGTCTGATCAACGTGGTTTTCAAACTTAACCTGAAGAACACTGCCCTGCACCTCAATACCAAATATCATCGAAATCGAAGGTTTTTATCAAAAGTAAACGGACATATTTATACAAAGTCTTCTACTAGTGTAATTACAGTATTAAATTACACTTTAATACTGTAATTAAGTGTAATTAATTACACTTAATTACACTTAATTAAGATTACAGAGATTTTTCAATTAAAATTACCTTAATTTGCATTAATTACAATGCAAAATCAATGTTTTTATGCAGACAAATCTCAATAACTCCATTATTTGTTGTCAAATCCTCACAAACTTGGTACCATTGGTTAGATAATTAAATTCGTCAACTTTTTTGTGCCTAGTAAAATTTTTATAAAATTTACTGGTTTTGAGATATTTTAGTTTAAAATTTTAAAATGGTCGCCATTTTGAAAATACACATTGGAAAAAAATAAATTTTTTCTTGAAAATGGGTATTGCTATGATGAAGGTGCATGCCAAATATTAGTTTAATACAATGATTCATTACGGAAATACAAATTATTTAGTGTAAAAAACAAAATGGCGGCTAGCGGGTTAACGAAGCATTTTAGCACATATGTTTATAGGAACTTTTTTGCTTTTTTTGATGTGGACAATAACCTCCTGAATTCCTGAAACGTTTTTTCCGAACACCCTGTATATATTTGATAACGAACGGTGTTTTTGATTTCTAGGGACATGAAACTGAAAAGTATCATAGTCTTTTGCTTATGTCCTACCGTTACTACTACCATAATAGAGTATTACCTATAGGGAAATTCGCTAAAACAATTTACAAATTAAATTGTCTAGCCAATGATACTAAGTTTTAAAAAATCTGATAAAAAATGTGGAGTTATTGTGTTTCTCTGCATAAAAATATAGATCTTGCATTATAATTAAAAGAAAAATCTCAATAATTCCGTTGCAATTTTACTTGTTAATAGAATGGGGATTACGCCTGCCTTATGTACATTAAAGGTTGTGTTTTGGATAGATTTTAAAATGATATCCTGATAACTTTTTTATTCAGTACAATAACATTTTTTTAGCGATGAATGACAATAGTAAAATAAACACCCCGTCGCAGCAGACCAACGTACTTTGCGAATTTCCATTTCTCAACAGAATTTTCATAATTTGCTATCTCCCCATTTACTATGGGTATGAGTATGTAGGTTAGCCGCCATATGGGTTTGGTAAGCAATAAGCTATTCATATAGTGAATCTACATACCAACTTTGGCAACTTTTATCAATCTATGTCAATAAATAAACAAGGTAGAGGATTCTATTGATTTCCCATAAGAGAAATAACATAAGAAACTTATTTTTGTTTGTTCTCCTTTTTCAATTCAGGTAATTAAAAAAGTAAAAAAATATTGTTTGTTATTCAAGTTCTTTTAAATGGGTTACGTTAAAATGGCTTGTGGGTATTTCAAAATGAAAAAAATAACATGATACCTGGCTTAGGTCTTATCATGGCTCCTACCGTAATAGCGTATTCCCAATAAGGAAACTGCTAAACTATGAAATTGAATGATTTGCCTCTCGAGCGTGTATGATAATACCAAAGGGGTTCGGGTCGTGATACGAGGACATGGGGCGATGAGTTACCGCTCGAGAAATACCTACTTTGCTCACATTAAAACATGCGGTTTGCTTAGATTTTTAAACGAGAGTAAAGTCATCGCATTGACTGAATATGATATATTAATTAAAACTTAGGCTGGTTCCTACGTGAGCGACAGATGCGACGCGACGAGAGCGACCGAAGCGACACCAGAGACATGCTTGCATCGCCATAATGTTATACATTGTATATTGTTGTCGCTCTTGTCGCCCACTGAGGATGCTCCTCCAATGCTTATACATTTGTTTGAAATTTTGTCGCTCTCGTAGCATCGCATCTGTCGCCCACGTAGGAACCGGCCTTAATGTGTTATTAAGTGAATTTAAATTTTTGGATATTTGTAATTTGTTTCAATTTAAAAATTGTCAAACAGTAATGTATTGGAAAATAATACTATTTTAAAGGTCTTTTAATTCTTAAAACATTTTAATTTACATCCATCCCAGTATACCTTCTTTTTCTTGGTAGTTAGAAAATATAAAATTTTTTACGATATCCGATAGTGATAAAATTAATTGTAATGTGTAGAAACTAGTAAGTATTTTTATTTCATTTTTATGTGGTTTATAACAAATTTCAAGGAAAAAACAAAAAACTTAAAATTGTTTCAAGTTTAACATTTAATTAATAAACTGGTACGGTATATAAGTGGCCGTATGTAGTTCTTTTTATTAATCCTTTTTTTATGAAAAAAGTAATTTCGTGTTGTAATAACACTGAACAATTATTGTATGGAGGAGAGAGGATCCCTTTATTCGGTTGTGAATGATACTCGAGCCTGCCGACCACAAACATCGCCGGCCTCGATATCCCGCTGGATATTGGTGCTCCAGCACAGCACATCCACAATATAACTATCTCCGTCATGTGGCTTTTACTGGAGTCTGTTAATAGTGTGGTTTTAATTAATTTAATTTGTTCCTGTTTCATTTACAATTCCCATCTTAATTATTTTTTATCTACAGTAAAATGCTCGCTCACTGTATTTACTCCATGGATGTAAGAAGACAAATGATGTCTACAGTCTACAGTCCAGTCTGTGCTCATGTACGACTCCTGAGTGTGGGCAGATGCTCTCACAAAAGAAGTATACAGTATGAGACTCGCTCGAGTGCAGCGTCAATCGGCACTCACGGTCGCATCCGCGTATCGCAGTGTCTGAGCCGGCTGTCCTGATGGAGTTGATGGAGTTGTCCCTGTCCATCTTTTTGCACGAGAGAGAAATGTGGTCAATCAGAGACAAGTTTATGTTGACAAGGACTAAATAAGAACAAAGGAACATCGGCGAACCTATCACACATGGCAGAAGAGCTGGGAGCTGGTCGATGTACTGTCGATGGACAGTAGGCCTACATTCTTTCAGTAGATTCTTTTGCGAGACTCATCAAGCAGGTCCAATCCTGGGTGGAACGGTGGCATGGTGAGGTGGACTACTTCTTGACTCAACTCTGGTTAGGGCATGGCTATTTTCAGTCGTACCTGCACAATATGGGCAAGACCGGGTTCACCTGACTGTATTTATCGCCCGGGAGTTCCCGACGACGCGGAACACACATTCTTCCGTTGTGCATGCTGGGAATGGCTACGCCTGGAGGCCAAATCTGGTGGAGTGCTGTCGGTGGACTCGGTCTGTATGAAAATGCTGGAGGTTGAGGAAAACTCGGGTTGCTCGTCACATTTCAACAAGAAAGTCCTCTGATTCAAGAAGACCGATTTAAACAGGGTTACTGTCTAACCTTGAGTGGACCCAAGCCACTCCGGATTCATAGTGAAAGCTAAACGGTAAAAGCCAAAGTAACCTAGTTCTGATATAATGCGATAAATGATCAGGCTAGTGCTCGAAAGTGAAAAGAGATTGTTTTAGCGGGTAGTCTATAAATTGCTGGATTTTTTGTGTGCTGTAGAAGTCCCACACTACAGGTTGGCCACATGTGTGCATAAAGCAATATTTCTCCTATCACTAAAAAAACCTATGAATTTATACTTTTATAAGTTCAAATTAGAACACATACGTTATCATCAGTTTGGGTGTAACTGATAGAGTTGAATGGATCTAATTGTAGTAATAAATTGTTAATCACCTTGAAATTTATCCATGGAAACAGTTAATGTTACAACCTTAAATCTTTTAAAAACCGTAGTCTTTCTTTTCTACAATTAGCTGATAATTTACTACTAAGAGAAACTAAAGTACCGGTATTAATGTATTTGAGTAAACATTTATGACAAAATCTGCCTTTTTTGTTCATAGATCTGTTTGCATTATTGCATGCTTGACAAAGAAAAAGGGGTTCAGAGAAAATATCCTAAAGCGGGGCCAAGTAGAAGCTGCATTATTGAGCAGTTGTGATTGGTTTCAGGAAGGCAGGTCTGTGGCAAGAAACGTCCAACTCCAACAGAAACCAACTTGTCCCGTTCAATGGAACATCACTGTTGCCTCCAGTGTTGATTGATTAAAATTTTCATCGTCCCAACTGCCACTAGAAAATCACTACCTTCGTTAATTGTTTTACCCCCAGGAACAAAATAAAACAATAGATACATAAAACTCAGGGGATGAAACCGGATTGAAAAAACAAAAAAATATTTGTACCTTTATTATGTTGTCATTTTATTTAATTTTATAGTTTATACTCATTTAGCTTTTAAACTGCTCAGAAAAAGCTACTATCGGTCTATTTTTAGCTAAAAACTATTAAATGATCTACTAGATCATCAAAAACTATTAAATGATCTACTAGATCATTTAATAGTTTTAGCTAAAAATAGACCGATAGTAGCTTTTTCTGAGCAGTTTAAAAGCTAAATGAGTAGTAGTGATTTTTCAAATTTTACCCTCCTGTTTTTATAGAAAAAAATATACATTAAGTTAAAAAATTGAATTTATATTCTAAATAAAGTAAATAATTGTAAAACAATATGCTAAAGCTTGCGTTGTATACCCTACATTGTTTGTCCAACCAATTCACAAGTGAAATCGTGCAGTATATATATTTCGTAGGCTGTCTTGGATTTTTATTCCCATAAGGCTAGTGTTAAACTTTAAACATTCACTACTTCTTTATTATTGGTAGAAAAAAGATTCGTCTTTATGCCATTTTAAATGATTTTTTAATATCCATGATACTGTGGGATAAAAATTATGATTATAGAGTGATTTTTCTATTACAATAACAGTTATTTGGTGTCAGATCTTTACAAACTTGGTTTCAACGTTAAGTAAATAATATTGTGTGTCAAAATTCGTTTCTGTTAAATGCCTATAGAGTTTACCGTTTGAAATATTTGTGGTAAAAAAATTAAAATGGCCACCATTTTAAAAATATACATAGGAAAAAATAATATTTTTCCTGTAAATGAGGATTGGTGTGATTAAAGTACATGCCAAATATAAACTCAGTACATAACCCGTTACAGAAATAAAACATCTTAAGTTTGAAAAACAAAATGGCGGCTAGTGGCTTGATGAAGCATTTTTCGGACATATGTTTATTTGATTTTTTTTTCATGCTTAAATAGGTTAAAGTAAATAGGTAAAGTTTGTAAAAGTGGAAGCTGGACATCTATATAAAAGGGTTTTATAAAGTGATAAATAATTCTCCATTAATCACATTGACCACACTCTATTGATGAATATTACGTATAATTGCCGGCCAAAGTGATGTATACAATTTAATTTATCACATTGACCAAGCACGAGTGATTATTGTGTATAGTGGCAGGATAAGGTGATAAATATAGGCTAATTTCTTACTTTGACTGGATTCGCTGTTTATTAAACGTATTGTTATTATGCATAATGAGTAAATTAATCACTTTACCACCACATATGTATACATTTAACATTTTTCTCTGATTCCTTGTCGACCGACTCTGACACCAATAATTATGTGTGAACTTTGGTATTTCTTCTGCTGTATTTAAAATGCTGGAGGTTCCGCACGTGATTGCTATCTTATAGATTGAAAGTCAGCGAGATGATTAGAAATTAATTCGATTAAATTAACCTAAAATTCCGTAAAAAAAGTTTACAATTTTTTACGTTGAGTGTGGGGGGGGATTAGTTCTTAAACATAATACCGAAGGTAATATTGCACAACGGTTATCTCTATAGATACTCTTTATGCTTTATTACGAAAAACATTCTTCATTTTTAAATTTTTACTTTTAAATAGGGGTACTTAATGGAGTGTAACTAGCAGAAAGTTTCTACATCATATAACTCATGAAATATTGCAACCGTATTTCATAAATACTCGCACCTAATTATGTGTGAACTTTGGTATTTCTTCTGCTGTATTTAAAATGCTGGAGGTTCCGCACGTGATTGGTCAAAAAGATACATATGGGCATAATGTTAGATACATAAGATAATGTTAGAGCATAAAATTTTAGCTAAAATCCCTATAGGGAAGACGCTATTATGATAGAAGCTAGTAAGGCCTAGCTATAGGGCTGGGACCATGTTACTTTTTCATTTTGGGGTCCCCAGAAGACAAAAATTGTTTCATTTTCAGATATGTGAATGTGTATATGTGGCCGTGGTACTGATAACTTTTGATATGGACCTTCTATTTTAATAAATTTGGCATAGAGGAGTAGGACCACTTCTAGTTTTATGAGCTCGCGAATTAGGATAATAAGGTTATGGGAACAGGGTTTTATGGTTTTTCAAAAGGGTTTCAAATGGGATTTTTGCTTTTTTCGACCTTAGATTTTAAAATTTTACAATTTCAACCTGGACTATTAAAAAAAAAAAAACATAAAAACAAACAATTTTTAAATTTGAATTTTAACTTATCAAACTTAATATGGAGGAAAAAATATATTTCCCCTATTATTCTTATGGGGAATCAACAAAACCCTTTATCTTCCTTATTTATTGACATAGATCGATAAAACTTTATATCAAGATTCACTATGAAGAGTTTACTTTATATTCGCTTACAAGACCAGAATGGCAGCAAACCTACGTACTCAACCCCATGGTTTTATGGTAAAAATGAAAAATACTAGAGTGTTAAAATTTGGTACTTACCCTACATTGACTAAGAAGGGTTTAACTTATATTTTCTTACTATACCCATATGGCGAGAAACCTACATACTCCACTCAATGGTGTTTATGGAAAAATAATAAAATACCAAAATTCCGCTGAGAAATGGAAATTCGCTTGGTGCGCAGGTTGGCTGCGATGGGGTTATCATTTAAGTTATGCTTATAATAGGCAAGTATGGTTCTTTCCCTCCTCTTTGTCAGCTTGAGTGCAAAGTAAAATAAATCCGAACATTCCGTTAAAAAGGTTATGTCCTGTAGGTAAGCAGAAACTAATTATAATTCACATCGGCCTCCAGCGCTTCGCCCTACAGGCTTTCAAGGTTTCGATGTTAATCTTTTTGAAGAAGTTTTATTTATTAAATACTTAATGTGTTATACGTGGCGTTATCCTAGTATTTGATATTACAAATGCTAGAAAACCGGAAAATAGATGTTCAGTGGTAAAATATGTTTTAACTAATTGGGCCCTAACCTTTTTTAACTAAGATTTTGGTCGAGTTAGGACCAGTGGTCATCACTAGTATTCATAATTAAATGCTTATTTATGGGTTCAAATGGTATTCCTTTATTTGTCAGAGTTAAACAATGAGCCTGTTTGCACCAGGGTAAAAGCCATCCAACGCTTAGCTGTCAATCTCTCATTCATCAAAATGCAAGCTGTCTTACCCCTTATTAGATTACCCGCTGGTTCGTTTAGTCCTAAAAGTCAGTTTCTTCAACAACGTATATATTTTGTTCACTTGATCGCTATCGAAAATGTGCAGTATAACTGAAAACTTTTAAAGTTTTTATAATCTATACAAAAAGATATATTGGTAACTTAATTTCATACAATATTTATTTTATTTCGTAAGTTGATTAACAATAAAATTGTTGATAAACTAATTATATGGACATGAAATTCAAAAACACAATTTTATCTTTTTAGTTCAATATGCTTTTATTTTGCATAAGATAAATTAAAAACTAACTGCTAAAATTAAGAATATCTTTTGAAAGACGAAACAGTTTTGAAAAAGAGAAGGGATTTGAAAAGGACTCTGGCATGTGCCCCAATTGAAACTTTACATAAAAGATTACAACACTTTCTTATACGGAATTATCAGTGAAAATAACTCTTTGAAACAAACTTTATAACTCAATTGGTAATGGGTTGTGTTTTAAAGAATTTTTCTTTTAATTAAATAATTATCCTACTATGTTACTAGTATTATAACTTTATTTATTATTTATTTTTATTATTATTTCATTAGAATTGCTCCGTAAAATTGCACTTTTTGTGATTAATTAGCAGGGGAATACGGAGGCATATTTTTAGTGTTATTTTAAGGGTGAAGATGACTCTTAAAGAGCGTGATGAGTATATATTTGCATTATTTCATTTAAATACACGATTATCCTCAGGATTAGTCTACATCCTACATCTCTTTAAAGTCTCGAGCCAATGCAATTATTACCGAAGATTAAGATTAAAACTAAAACAATTACTAACCTTACACATTAAACTCATTTTTTACTGATGTGGCCTAACTGAGGTAAATTCTTATGTTTTTAAATTGTGAATTGTGTTTTTAAATTGTGCGGGGGTCACCGTTTTGACAACGGGAATAGGAAGACTCGACGTCCGTTTGTTTTGGTGTTTCATCAATCATCAGGGACACATGAATCTTTTTTGTGGATTTCCTTTTTGAGGATGGTTTTAATGCGATCTCATTTAACTTAATACATTGTCAACTTTTAGAATAAAATTTAATAATTGTCTGGTTTTGAATCACAGAAACCTTGAATAGGCCTAACTTACCAACTAAACGTTTTGAGGTTATCGCGCACGCACAATAGTCAGATTTCAGATTTCTTTATCGTGAAATTTCATTGACCAACGCTAGAAAAACGCTACTTTCAGGACAAAATTACAAACAGCTTAATGTGCCTGTTTCTGGTGTTGTTGCATAAAATAAAAACAGATATGAGCAAGTGAATCAACTTTGGCATCGAATTCCGCCGCTTCCACGAACGACATAGCGCGCGTCATTTACAGCTCGCCCGTTTCCATAGCAACCATAGGCATCTAGATTCCGCCAACCTTAGAGAAATGAATACAGAGAGTCACTGTGTTTGTTGACCAACAGTTGGGGAAATTTGTTGGTAAATCCTAAGCTGTAAAGTTTTTGGCGGTCATAAATGATTTGTGTATTCAAAAAACTTTAGTTTTAATACTACTCATTATAAAAGTATACTTTAAAAAATCGCCCCCCCCCCCCCATCTCGGACAAAAATACCCTTTTTTCGACCCCCCCCCCAAAAATTTCAATGACGCAGTCTGCGTCGTAATCCCCCCCCCCCCCCCCTTGTGGGCACCCCTGGGATGTAGTGGAACTGGAACAGCCAGCTGTGTGTATCCGTACGTTGGAACAGCCAACTCTCGACGCAACCTGGTGGTGAGATGCCCGATTGAGGGGCACAACAATGAGGGGCGTGGGGGCGTGTAGAGCAGTTGGAACAGCCAATGCTCAGCGCAGCCAGGTGGTGAGATGCCCAATTAAAAAAAATGGCAGAATATTTAACATGGGGCCTGTTCTCCTTATAAGACTCTGTATTCATTGGCACTGCAGAGGTTCGTTCGTCCACGTCTCTTCTCTGCGGCCAAAGACAGTGCATCCCTAAACCATGCTATGTTTAACCAGGGGTATGAATGGAAGGTGGTATCTTCTTGGCTTTTATTTTATTGTTTCCGTGAGTGATATGCGTGTGACAAGAGAAGGTCGAATAAAGTTAAATCTCTATTCCGTACGATGCTATGGCCAATGCCAGTGCCCAAAGACTGCTGCATTTGATAATGTAGCATATGAAGTAACATAATACAAATAAGTTGTGTAATCCGGTAATGTATTATGATTTTTATTAGTAGTTGTTTTACATTATTTTTTCCTTATAAACCGCACAAGTGCGTTTAATGTAAGTAAAGCGTAGTCAGTAAGTTTGGCCTGAACATTAGTGTTGTAAATTTTAAAACTTGTTTGGGTTATGGGTTTTATGAAAATAATGTGCAAGCGCTACCTTTTCACAGTAATATTTATTAACGAAATGACCAATTATTGGTGCACCGCAGGGTAGTTCTTGTTTAAACGGAGCGAGTGAACCGTTAAAATAAACCATGCATTCGTATATTTTGATAAAAAAGGTCTCCACATCCTGAGCAGACGAAATAGTAGCATTCACTCCTGAATGTTTGTTGAAAATAATAGCTGTTATACTTTGGATGTACTTAAAGTTTAAATATTTAGTACTTGGTTGTTTTAATGTTAATTATATATTCACATTACAATATATTCACCCCAACAAATTAAATATTTATAATTGTTTAAATTTGAACTATTAGAATGATTTGATTATTTTATAAACAAAGATAGTTTTATGATGTTTAGCAAACTACAGACCAACTGGGCTATATAATTAATTTCTTCTAACCCCCTCATGTTAGCAAACAAACCTATAGACTTTCCCCCATTATATATTTACAATGGAAAATATTTTTTATCGCCAGATAAAATAGAAATTTGCTGAGCACGGTACTTAGATCTAAACTGAGACGAGACTGTATTTTGTTATGAAGGTGCTCTGCGAAATAATAAGAAAACTAAACGTGTATGCTGATTTGTTTCTTTTTCAATTAAAAATACCCAACTTAATACCAGTAGTGCAGTGCTTGTACTAGTATTCATTTGAAATCGGTAGCCAAGAATAAAATTTAAAGACATTAGTTTCTATGGTGATTGAAAATTACATAATCAGTAACTTTTTGAAATTTTAGGGAAACTGTGGCAAAATTTAAGTCGAAATAATTTGTCGTGTTAGGGGTCTCCATAAAACCCCAATTTCAAGACACTGTCTACTTCAAACACAGTACACCCTATGGGGGGGGAGTACATTGATCTACTCTACAGACGGACCATGGAAAACAGTAGGCCTACAGCACACAGATGCAGATGTGTACACCCTATGGGGGAGAGTACATTGATCTACTCTACAGACGGACCATTGAAAACAGTACAGCACACAGATGCAGATGTGTACACCCTATGGGGGGGAGTACATTGATCTACTCTACAGACGGACCATGGAAAACAGTACAGCACACAGATGCAGACGTGTACACCCTATGGGGGGGAGTACATTGATCTACTCTACAGACGGACCATGGAAAACAGTAGGCCTACAGCACACAGATGCAGATGTGTACATCCTATGGGGGGGGGGGGGGGTACATTGATCCACTCTACAGACGGACCATGGAAAACAGTACAGCACACAGATGCAGATGTGTACACCCTATGGGGGGGAGTACATTGATCTACTCTACAGACGGACCATGGAAAACAGTACAGCACACAGATGCAGACGTGTACACCCTATGGGGGGGAGTACATCGATCTACTCTACAGACGGACCATGGAAAACAATACAGCACACAGATGCAGACGTGTACACCCTATGGGGGGGAGTACATTGATCTACTCTACAGACGGACCATGGAAAACAGTACAGCACACAGATGCAGACGTGTACACTCTATGGGGGGGGGGGGGAGTACATTGATCTACTCTACAGACGGACCTTGGAAAACAGTACAGCACACAGATGCAGATGTGTACACCCTATGGGGGGGAGTACATTGATCTACTCTACAGACGGACCATGAAAAACAGTACAGCACACAGATGCAGATGTGTTCTACAGATGCAGCACACAGGGGCCCCGCCGATCTACAGACAGAACATGGAAAATCTACAGATGCAGCACACAGGGCCCCGCCGATATTCTGTACAAACACATGGATGATCTACAAATGCAGTAGGCCTACACAGGGGGCCCCACTCAAGTGGTTGGAACATTCTACCACTCATCCGCCGATGAAAGAGGATGGGTGTGCATTCTCTACAGGATTATAGGCCTAATAAGGTTAAAAAACTATTTGTGAGTTTTAATACAATGCAATAAACATAATTGAATCTGAAGTTCCTCTTTTATTGATGTCTTAAAAAAAAACTTAAGGGATTAAAATTGGATTCACTTTGGATTCAAATCCAAAAATAATTAATGGAATTAAAGTAAAAATATCAAACTACGTGATATACAAAAATTAATAAAAAAATTATGGATAATTCCCTGATTGAAATGTTAAATGTTCAAGCAAAATTTGGCCTAAAATTGGTAATGAAAAACTTAGGTATTTGCTAATCATGTTGGATAGTATTATAAATTTTTCTTTCCTTGGCAGGACTTCTGAGTCTTTTGTGTGGATGTATTATAGTAGGATGGATAACATGGAAACTTTAAAGGGCTCTAGCACGAAAACCGGATTTTTCCCAGCTATGGGACCAGCTCCAATCGATTTCTGGTGGTCAAAACCCCCATATTCAATCAAAAAATAAAAAATCCTTGGAGCGAAAAAAACTTTGCCCGTACAAACGGAGCTTGTTTTAGAGTATAAGATTTTTTATAGAACAGCTGATTATTCAATCATTTTAACTTTAACTGAATAGTAGTGATAATTATTCGTCAAGTTACGTTGCGAAGGTTATATATTAAAATGCACGAAAATAGTCCGTCCAGTCATATTAGTGAAATTACCTAAAAAAAACTCTTATAAGTGTGAAACTTGGTATTTATGTTGGCATTTACATCCGGAACAACATATCAAAAGTCCTCGAAAAATAAACTTGTGCTATGGCCGCCATCTTGGAAAATGGCGCCCAAAATCAGTTTTTCTCTTATTATTCATCCTATAAAAAAACATTAGATGTAAAAAATGTTCGCCAAAAAAAGAGCTACAACTTTTGTCGTTAGCAATCTTTTGATATACTTTAGTAGTTTTCATCACTAGGAGCAAAAGTGGATCTTTTTGGTGCGCAATCGTGTTTTAAAAACGAGGCGCAGCCGAGTTTTTAAAAACGATTAAGCATCAAAAAGACACTTTTGCTCCGAGTGATGAACAACGTTTTTTATCATAATGCGAAATTAGACTTTTGATCGTTAAAAATATTAACTATAAAGTTGTATTTTCCAGGTTATATTTACAAAGTAAGTAATATGCAGTGTTTACTACAAACAATGCTCTTCATAACGTTTGAATTCCTAAATTCTGCTCCTCAACATCAATAAATCAATAATAATATAATTAGCAAACAGCTGACTTTTCAGTCCTAGGACCTAAAATATTCTCCAGATGATTTTTCAGTCCTAGGACAAAAAAGAAACGCTTTTGATACTATTGAGAGAACAAAAAACAGGCTGATTTGGTGCAGAATGATAAAAAACCGTTTAGCCTTAAAATGCAATATTTGGAAAATATATGTGAAAATTGTTAAAAACATTAATTGCTATTAAAATGTTTCAAATAAATTATTTTAACATTTTTTATAATTTTTATTTAGAAATTGGAATGTTCTGAACAGTTACTTACCAATAACATAACCTTTACCTTTCCATTCAAATTTGCTGCAATATTTTTAAATGTCGTTGTTGTACTACCATAATAATCTCCAACCGTGGATACTAAATCCACGGTTGGTTTTATTGATTTTTTTCGTTTTGATATATATATATATATATATATATATATATATATATATATATATATATATATATATATATATATATATATATATATATATATATATATATATGTTAGTACCCAGAGTAGAACTTCAGTCTCATGATGAATGAGGTTGGAGCAATTATGTAACAGTATACAATAATAATTCTTTGATTTAAAAATAATTAATTGTATTAAAGGGGTTTGTTTTTTCCTACATACAATATTAACCTATATTCACTTATTTATTTTTAATGTCTTAATCCTTAGGTAAAATTCAATATCCATTTACTAAGATAACTGCCTACTAAGATAGGTGATTTGCAAGGGCTTTTGTTATGTATTTTGTTACCAGTGCGTAAAAAATACATAGGTACCAAATCCCATCCTTGTACCATAATGAACTCAGTATGGGATTATTATGGTAGTATATCACCGAAATCATCAGCAGCGTAACAAATGGGGCCCCGCCCCTGTGAACATTAAAAAATTCACAAAAATATGAGAATGGAAAGGTAAAAGTTATGTTACTGGTATGAAACTGTTCAGAACATTCCAATTTTTTAATTAAAATAGTAAAATAATTTATTTAAAACATTTTTAATAGCAAATCAGGTGTTTTATGAATTTTCAAATTTATTTTTCTAAATATATTGTATTTTATGGCTAAACGGTTAATTATAACGAAATATTGCTAAGGACAGAAGTTGTAACTCTTTTTCTGGCGAACATTTTTGACATTTAATGTTTTTCATAGGATGAATAGTTTTTGAGTAATAAGAGAAAAGCTGATTTTTGGGCGCCATTTTCCAATATGGCGGCCATAGCACAAGTTTATTTTTCGAGGACTTTTGATATGTTATTCCGGATGTAAATGTCAATATAAATACCAAGTTTCACACTTATGAGAGTTTTTTTAGGTAATGGAGAAATTTCGATTTAAAATGACTACACTAAATGGAAATTTTTAACAGCTGTGTCCCCCTCGCCCCTCCCGCCCTGCAATGTTGTCATTTTTTTTTATGTTTACCATGTGTAATACAGTATAAAAATGTGTCTCAGAATAAATTTAGCAACAATGTTTTGACTGTCATCGGACTGTTTTCGTTAATCCTACTACAATACATACATTTTTGGAAAGGTATTAATACACTAATAATAAGCAATAAATTATAAATAAGCAAAGGAATAAACACTGGTTTATAGTGTAAATATCAAACTTAAATAATAATGAGTTACATAAATACATGGTCATAATAACCTTACAAGTAAGAACACAAATTCGTCAAAAGCATATGCCCACTAAAACATTTAATCATTACACAAACAGATCTTTTATTTATAAGAAGGTTTTGGATCCGACAGCTGAAGCTGACACATAACAAGTTCAGTTTTCGTTTTCGTTGTAATAACAGATGTTCTGTCTAACTGTCCGAAATACCCAGGGTAGAATTTTCTTTGTTCAGGAGTTGTGTAGTTTCATCACCACTCCTCACACCAGTTAAGTTTATCGTTCTCATTCCATGGGCTTTATATTTTATAATATTATACATAATACAGGGTGTTTCTTTTAAAAAGCAACTCAGGAAGTGAAATTAAAATATCCCAACATAAAACATATTTAGTATACATTTTATTTTTAATCACATTTGCAACAATTATTTACAAGATTTATTGACAAATTTTTTAGTTTTGGTATACGACCATTACCATTGTACAATGTTATGTTACGAGTATGTAAATTAAATAATCCTCATTCGATATCTTTAGATATAAGCCTACTTCTAGATTATTTACTCTATGGATGAGTAAAAAATATCTTTAAAAACTATCTATATATTAATAAGAAGCATGTTTCTTTTCCTCCTTTTTAATAAACTTGTGTGCATAGTAGGAGAAATCCGCTTTTACCTACCGTTAGAAAGGCAGAATGAAGTAGATGAGCTGATTCACATCGGCTTTGGCCCCCAGGGATACGTCCTACAGGCTTTCAAAATTTCAATGTTAATCTTACGGATGAAGGGTGATTGATTGAATCATTAGGCAGCTGTTTTAATAATTAAAAAAATAATAAAAAAAAACTCTAGCAAAACAGAAAGAACAGATGTTCCAGTTATAAAATTTGGCTCCTAATCAACAGAAAATGTTGTCGAATTTCAACAAGTGGTGATCTTTAGTAGTCTATGATAAAATACCCCCGTCGCAGCAGACCTGCGTACTCAGCGAATTTCCAATGGAATCTTGGTATAGTTTCTATTTCCTCATAAAATCCATGGGGATGAGAGTATGTAGGTTTGCCGCCATATGGGTTTTGTTGGTAAATATAAGTTAAACCCTACCTAGTGAATGTACATACCGAATTTTATCCGGTTATGGTGTTCTTTTTATTTTCCCCATAAACCCCATATGGGTAAGTACGTAGGTTTGCCGCCATATGGGTTTTCTAAGCAAATATAAGTTAAACGCGTCCGAATTAATGTACTTACCAAATTTTATCAAGATATGTCAATAAATAAGCAAGATAGAAGGTTTTGTTAATTTCCCATAAGAATAACATGGAAAACATAGTTTTAGGATTTTCTCAATAACCATTTAAGCTAGGTAAAAAATTCAAAATACTAGATTGTTTGTTTTTTTAAGCTCTTTTAAATGGTTTAAGTTAAAATTGTTGAATTTTCTAAATAAAAGTAAAAAAAGCCAAAAACCCATTTTTTACCCTTTTGAAACCCCATAAAACCCCGTTCCCATGGTCCGATCATTCTGGTTCGCGAACTCAACCTAGCAGACGCTGGCTTACACCCCTGCACCAAATTTCATCAAATTCGGAGGTTCCGTTCAAAAGTTATCGTGTTCACGGACACATACATATCTATATATATATATAGATATATATATATATACATATATATCAATTTGAACGAACGGTGTTTTTGGCTTCTAGGGACCTCAAAACGAAAAAGTATCATGGTCCCGGGCTTAGGTCTTACCGTGACTACTACCGTAATAGCGTATTCCCTATAGGGAAATTCGCTAATATTCCCTATAGGGAAATTCGCTAAAAACTCAAAAAATTTAAGAAATTAAGACGAGTATAACAGGTGTAATAAGCGGAATAATAAGAGCCACTTTAAAAATAAGATGTCTGATTATTTATTAAATAAATCATAAACATTGTAGGCCTACAAATATTGACGGTCGATTAATTCAACACAAAAAGTAAAAAAATGTGATTACTGTAATAGAAAATTGTATCTAAATAAGGGTTATTTTAGCATATTTATATTTCATAACGTAGGTTGCTTTTTAAAAGCAACACCTTGTATAATATGGCTGCCAATAATACAAAACTGACAGTTTACAAATATGTAATTTTCTAGTACTTTGCTTACGACTTTTTACTTTCTCCCCTATACCATAGTATATGGAGAAAGTATTGTTTTCGTCAAAATTTTCGAATTTGAGTTGTTGGTGGATTTATCCATTATGGTTCCCCCTGAGTCCAAAAAAGTGGTTTTCGGAGTGATGTCTGTGTGTGTGTGTGTGTGTGTGTGTGTGTGTGTGTGTGTGTGTGTGTGTGTGTCAGGATGTAAACAGAGCTAGAGAATGCCCTAATGGTCCGATTTTAATGAAATTTGGTATATAGGTCCAAATCCACAATAATTCCAGGCGTTTTTTTCATTTTTTTGAATTTTTGATTTTTAAGGGTATTTTACCCCCAAAAACCCTCAAAAATCGTCAAAAATCAAAATTTCTCAAAAACGGCTCTAACGATTTTGATTAAAATTTTGTGGTTTATTAAGCTTAAAATGATGAATAAAATGACACCACCCGCATCTCCGAGAAAATGCGCGTTCAAAAGTTATGGAGTAAAAAGTGTTTAAAAAATCAATTTTTTTGATTTTCAAAATAGCTGTTGTCTCAAAATAAATTTTACTTATCACCATTAAATCAAGCTCAAAAAACTAAATAATCCAGTACTTTAAATTATTGCTCTACGTCAAGTGGTTGAGGAGAAAATACAATTTTTCATTTAGCGGTAAACGCAGTACGTTGTTAAAAGTCACAGATGCGCGTAGGGTCAAGCTCGCGCTGCTCAGCTGGTAGCTATCCGACAGAGACATCTAGACATTAATGTTTAAAGCTTTTAACACATGTTTTTATATTTTTGGGAGAACGTATGTGTCAGTTATCTGATACCGTTTATTATAACCTTGTAATGCTAAAATCTTACGTTATTTTTATAGTATTTTTGGAGATGATCTCAGAACAAACATGAACAATTACAATACGTATGGTTTGGTTTGAATTGCGTGTTAATGTGTTATGCTATTGAATTTATTCCGAATTTTCGTATTATAGGCCTAGTACCGAAATGACACTTTATAGCAATCGTTTTACTGCCCAGTCCTTTCTTGTTTACTCTTATAGTGGCTAATTGAACTTTCTGTGATTGCCTACCGTAATTTTATTCACTTTCGTACCATAAGCTTACCTCACCAGTTATATGGACCCGTCTTCAAAATAGACCACTTTTAATACTAGTATAATGAGATAAACTATTTCTTTATCCAAGTTGTCATATGTTTTACCCGTGAGAAACGCGGCATATCCGGTTACAACAAGACCCTCTTTTCATCATAAAGTACGACCTTCCATGCCTAAGTAAACAGTAGAACAATCCAACCTCCCTGAATATTCATTACTCACTGCACATATAGATAGTCATTATAATGTTGAATTTCATTATTCAACACATTTGACAGTATACATTGTCTTTGAAAATTTTTATTGAAACTAATGATTAGATCAAGATTCCTTACAAGAAATATTAAAAATGGAATAGATCGACGCACTCCACGACAAGCACAGAGAGGCGAAACTTTAATTAATTATTCCCGTTAGGGAACCCAGCTCTACTACTAACATTTTGTTATGAACCATGTGCAACTGACACGGGCTTCTTGAGAGATATTATCTTTGAATACCCTGCAACTGACTTATGTTTACCAGATATACCATAAATTATACTAATCAAGAATATTTAAAATTAACCCAAACATTAGTTGACTTACTCACAAATAAATACATGCAATAAATTAAAGAATCATGTGGCAATGATCTATTAAACTAAAGCTACAATGCAACACCGTGCAACACATGCTGGTATTCGCTGGCGTAACTTTATTTTCGCCATCATGACGTTTTCTTGTGTTGGTTTTCTCGTGCTGTCAATCTCCTTGTCACCGTCAGTATGCCTCTGGATCACGTGGCATTGCTTATCACATTATCTGCCAAGTTGTTACATAACATATAGCAACAACATAACATTACATAAAGCTACAACAAAGGACTTTAAAAATACCCCCGTCGCAGCAGACCTGCGTACTCAGCGAATTTCCAACCAAAGAATTATTGTTTCAACATCAAAGAACTTTGTGGCTATCTTATATAATTAATAATCTTTACAAGGAAATATAATATATTTAATGGCATTATATTTCTGAGAAAATTATTTTTATTTAATAATTCATATATTAATATTTATATTGCAATAAATGACTTTTTTAACAGTAATAAAAGTGCATAATCCAAAGCTTCCATGCAAAAGGAAAGATTTGTTTACAAATAACAAAACATAAACATTTCAAATTTGACAAATATGCAGAAGACAGCTGATCAGCTGATTAGGAACAGATAGGCCTACCTTATATCTCCATCTCTCTTGCTCCCATTATACAATTATTTTCCATGAGAATACCATGGGATTTAGCAGGTAGGTTTGCTGCCATGGGGGTTTTTGATCAAATCTTAATTACTCACCACCTAGTGAAGGTTCATAAAAATTTTTATGAAGATATGTTGATAAATAAGCGATATATAACTTTTTAAAGATTTACCCATAAGAATAACATGGGAAACTTGATTTGAATTTTCTCTATAACCAGTTAAGCTATTTTAAAGATTCAAAATACTAAATTGTTTGCTTTTTTAAGCTCTTTCAAATGGTTTTAGTTAAAATTGATGAATTTTGAAAATTTAGGTCCAAAAATGCCAAAAACCCATTTTTGACCCCTTTGAAACCCCATAAAACCCTGTTCCCATAACCCGGCAATGCTGGTTCGCGAACTCATGAAAATAGACCTGGTCTTACACCTTCATACCAAATTTGATCAAAATCCGAGGTCCGCTTCAAAAGTTATCGGTACCACGGACACACACACATATACAGGGTGTCTTTAAAGTCCACCACCAAACTTCATAATATGACTAATTGGGTCAAAATAAGCAAAAAAGTTCCTATGAAGGTATGTCCTAAAATGCATATTTACCCAGATATCCGCCATTTTGTTTTTTCCACTTAATAATTTTTATTTCGGTGACGGATGGATCTAGGAACTTCATATTTGGCATGGATCTTTATAATACTAATGTCCATTTCCACAATAAAAATTATTTTTTTCCGATGCGTATTTTCAAAATGGCGGCCATTTTAAAAATTTAAACTCAAATATCTCAAAAACGGTAAATTTTATAAAAATATTACAAGAGACAAAACAGTTGAAAAATTAAATTATCTAACCAACAAAACCAAGTTTGTAAGGATCCGCCAACAAATAACGGAGTTATTGAGATTTTTCTGCAGAAAAACACTGATTTTGCACTATGATTAATGCCAATTTAGGTTATTTTAAGAGAAAAATCTCAATAACTCCGTTATTTGTTGGCGGATCCTTACAAACTTGGTTTTGTTGTTTAGATAATTTAATTTGTCAACTTTTTTGTCTCTTGTAATATTTTTATAAAATTTACTGTTTTTGAGATATTTGAGTTTAAAAATTTTAAATGGCCGCCATTTTGAAAATATGCATTGGAAAAAAATAATTTTTATTGTGGAAATGGACATTAGTATTATAAAGATCCATGCCAAATATGAAGTTCCTAGATGAATTCGTCACCGAAATAAAAATTATTAAGTGGAAAAAACAAAATGGCGGATATCTGGGTAAATATGCATTTTAGGACATACCTTCATAGGAACTTTTTTGCTTATTTTGACCCAATTAGTCATATTATGAAGTTTGGTGGTGGACTTTAAAGACACCCTGTATATATATATATATATATATATATATATATACATATATATGAAAACGAACGAACGGTGTTTTTGGCTTCTGGGGACCTCAAAATGAAAAAGTAAAGTGGTCCCGGGCTTAGGTCTTACCATGGCTACTACCGTAATAGCGTATTCCCTATAGGGAAATTCGCTAAAACCTACATTTAGTAGGCTTTATCCTTTTGATCTATGTTTTTCAAGATAGGAATGAATGACAGAAAATATTCAGATAAAACTTTAAGTCAACGTTGCAACAGTTGACTTTAAACTAAACTAAATAAAAGTGTAAATTTTATGTTTCAAATTTCCAATAAATAATATTTTATGTCTTGGAAATTTGAAATATTAATTTTAAATTTCCACAATATTACAATAAGAAGAGCTGTTGAAATGATAACTAAAAAGGTTTTACATTTTAGGTTACAGTGTTTGAAAATAACTCAATATTATAATAAACTATAGATCGGTTGTTTAAAACATTTAAAAAAATATTAATTTATTTCTTGGTTTGGCTATAAAATTTATTTTATATTTTCTGTTGAGATACAAGCTTGAAATTAACATTGACAAACTGACACAGTAATCATTAAAAATGAACTAAACGTTGGAGAGATTCCATTGAAGAAGTCAACAGGTTGAATGAGATGAGCAGCAGACTGGCAGTAACAGTGACAAATGAATCTGTAGTTTCCATGCAAATACATTCATTAGCTATAGAGGACAACGTAAGAGATACAAGTCTAGTCAACAAAGAAGACAGACTGTATGCCAATAGTAGTCAATAATGAGTTGTTTGACTTAGAATTATTGTTTGGTATTTTTAGTCATCAAGTAAAGAATCGTAATTTTAAACTCAAATCGTTAGTGAATTTTATTAATGGGTTTGGATTCTTACCTTGGAAATTAATAAAATATATCACGATACATTTTAATATCTCGGACTCTTAATAAATCGGGTTATCTCGAGTGTTGGTACCCAATGGTACCTCGAATGGTTTCTCTTCCCACCGGCCTTTCCCCGAAAAATTTAATTGCATGAGAAATCCCCCTCCCCTTGAGATTTATTATAGCCCTCTGGATAGTTTACTTTCAGGATATGTAAGAAATAAGCATACCCACCAAATATTGAACAACTTTACACGAGTGTGATAATTTTAATAAAAAAATTCTCAGGACAGAAAGTCAATATAATTAAAATGTACACGGGTTAAAAATTTGATCTGGGATATGTTCACCACAAACAGTGCTTATATTTATATGACGAAATATTTTTAGATTTTCTAGGAGGTTAACGGTTTTTAAAATGTTGACTTACAATGTGGCAGTAGGCCTATACTCATAGCTATATGAACCACCAATAACAGACGAGTGGCCAAAATTAATATTCTTCATAGATACAGAATTCAAATTACAATTAACAGAATAAAACTTTTGGAGCTTGCAATTAAATGGACAAACGAGATAAATGCAAAGGAATTTATATTTAAAAGTTTAAATGCTAATAAAACTGTGTAAGAGGCGGAGGATTATTTTTCAAAAGAATAACGCAGGGACTTACCAAGGAAAGTAAAACAGAAACCCAACAGAAAAGACAGATGTGCACCGACTCAAAGACACATTTGGGCGAGAGGAGGGCTATAAACTTGCAGTTGCAATACCCAAGCAAGAGGGCGCCTTTGTCTCTTTTTAACTCTCGTGAAATCAAAAAACTTTGTAAATCGCAAAACACGAGGTTATCCAGCGTATATTAAGCGCTCTCTATACTTCAAGAATACATCTTGAATTAGCGATTTATATTTAGGTCGATTGATGTATGCATTTGTTTAGTGTACATAATAAAATAGTGCACGGTTATTGTATAAATGTGTATACATTTTTTTACGTTTGGGTGTAAAATTAAATATAATTCAATAATTTCAAGAGTACTAAGATTTAAAATATGTTATTAAGATGTACATAAGGTAGGCCTACCGTTGCTTAAAATAATAAGCTAAAAAATTAATGCAATAAATATATTTAACTTCTATGCAACCAAGATTTAAACCAACCAAGGTTGGCAACATAAGTTCACGAATGGCCAAAAATAGCTGGGATAGGCGACGGGGTACTTTCAACCCCACAAAACTCATAAGTGCTTTCAATATGCACGTAACTAATGTAAGTGGTCCAAAAATTATTATAAAAGCACAGTTTAAGAAATCATAAAGATACTCAACGGAATTGTTATTTCAAGAAACTAAACTTTTTCCAAATAAAAAATTGTTTGTTGAAGATCTTTTTATTTATATTTATAAGAACTAAATAAATTTTTTCGCTACCCGCACACTACATATGTCAATAAAGTTGGTATCAACGCCAATCAACAACATAACTTATATCATTTGCAAAAACCAATTGTTTTTACATTGTGAACATTTTGTTCTGGAATTATTCCATTCGTTTTAATTCTTTTAAACTACTCGATTCTAACTTTTTCAATACCTTTAAAAGATACTGTATCCTAAATATTGGCTTTTTCTTATCAGTGATGAGGATGCCGAGTCGCTTCTCTCGGCTGATTACAGGCGTCCTGAAATAAACTGACTCGTACGCTGTGACTGTGACAGACAATTCCCACCCCTCAACGGTATTCTTCATTATTGGTCAAAAATTAATTGTCATAATACAATTATTACAATCGACATGCGTTTTTCTAACAATAATGTATTGTATGTTTTCTGTCGTCGTCTCTATTAATAGAGTATAGCTTGTTCTTTTTAATAAATTTTAAGTTTCAATTTTTTAAAATGGTTTTTTACAGATTTTCCATTTCTGGTTCTAAACACACCACACTAGCTCCTTTAATAAGAAAAATTATTTATATCAACTCGGGCCTACGCACATACCACTGCAGTACATGTAGGCTCATTTAGAATAAATATTTTTTTCTTTCAATAATAATAGAAGCACAAGAAGTAAGTTTTTTTTTATTTCTACTTTATGTTTATTTGAATAGGCCTAATTGTAGTTATTTCTTAAATGATAATGTTAGATATAAGCTTCGATGATGTGTATTGTTCTTTTAATTTAATGCAATGGAATATGTAAAAGTTGTGGAAATAAATCGATTCTAATTCTGATTCCGACATAGACTTACTTACAAACTTGGTTAAACCCCTATTTTCTATTTATACTGATGATTGAAGCGTCTCCTAAATTGCCTATCAACTCCAACTTCCCATACAACTTGGGCCAAACCTCCGGTAGTTCAACTGCGATGTCTTAACATAGTAAATCATGAGTTCACAGTTAACATTAGCAGCTTAACATAGTACAAAGTTTAACTATATAAAATATTTAATATAATTTAATGACTGGTTTTAATAATGCAAGAAACTCGTTTATTTTTTATCGCTATAAACAATGGGTTTAGTTTCATTTTATAATTGTGTTATATACATATTTTTTATTTAAATTTTTATTGGGTATTACAACATTTTATGATTTGAAAGTCTGATATTTAAAAATGTGAGGCTGAGATGGGTTATAATTTACTCATAGGTCTAGTAAAGCAAGTGCTTATTATTTGTAAGAGATTATTTGTCATTACTTATCACATTATCTGTGTGTTTTTGAGGTGCATTTTACATGTAGGAACGGGGAACGAAAGGAAGTGCATACTGCATTTTCCCGCCAGGATTTAAGTCATTGATTTCCCCCACTGTCAATCTTCCTCTTGTCAACGGCCTGCCTTTGTATGACGTTGCATTGTTTATCACTCTATCTCTTGTATTTTCCTTAATGAGAGAATGCTTATTTGAAATATTTTTCATTTTTGTGCTACAAACACACACTTGCAATTAATTACGACCGATTCAATCACAATTGGAAAGCTAAACTGTACCGTATATTACAAATCTGCTCTTGTGTTTTATAAATACAATATATGCACAGTATAATTTGGATGATTTAAGACACCGGTAGCACAGGTAGACACACAATAGTCGTTCCAATCACGTGGTCAACAATGATTATGTAACATTATAAACATTTTATTACATTTTTAAATGTTATATAAATAGTGTAACTATATACCCTACATGCTATACATACTAATGCTATAAATGCTATAGTATACTATGTATAGTATACTAAATGCTATACATACTATTTATGAAGTAAATAAATTATGAAAATAAAAGTTATATTAGGATTTAGAATTTATCTAGACTCTTTTTTTTAAATTAGACCAAATGAATCTTCATTCTAAGAAACATTGCACTGAACATATTGTATAGGACCAGTCTTTTTCAGAAGATGTATATGAATCAGTCATCACCACCATAACCACATAGAATAATAATCCCTTCTGAATGCTAAAACAGCACCAAATATTCATCTAAACATAGAAGAACAAAAATCAATGAAAACCCTACGTAAATTGAAGTAAAAATATGTATAACAAATTGTTATAATAAAAAATATTATAACAATCATATTTAATTTTCATTAAATATGAACATTTAAGTGCGATCTTTTTGTTATAACTTTGAGAAAAAAATGCTTCGTCTGTTCAAAGAGATAAACCAAAAATGTAATCAACTGAACAAACAGCGGTAGACAGAGACAGCCCGCATCTGAACTCAAAGACAGTAACAGGCTTTGATTGGCGATTTTTCGGTAAGCTGGATGGAATGAATGGGACAAATTGGAAAATTTGTCTTTGCATCAAAACCTTCCTTCCGTGACCATTCAGTATTGAAACTGTTCTAGAAATTTATGTACATTCGACCAATATTCTTTAAATTGGGTTTATTAAACGACCAGTAAAAATTTAACACAAATCCATAAAGGGTAATTCGGTCACAATTCAGCAGTTAAGTATAACTCGTGCCTCTTAAACTCTACAGACAAAGTAAATCATTCATAAAATTCTTATAAGTGTCAAAGAGTGCAAAGCTAAGACCCTAAATTCCATAGAAAGGATGAAACAATAAAAATGAAAACCCTACTGGAGGTAGTCTTGTATGGAGCATAAGAATGTTGTGCTGGTGGTATTGTGCTGTGCGCTCCCTGGCCAGCGCGGCGCGGCGCGGCGGTGGGCATGTAGTAACCCAACAACGACAACATCAACAGTGCTTGTTTGGCTACCGGAGTGTGTAAAGACTGTTAGCCGATCGGAGTAATCCTGTGTTTCAATCGCGCGTTGTTTCCATCTGAATAATTGGTCGATTACACAGAACGTTCCATTCGTTCAACGATGTTTTGCGAAATAAATGTATAACTGTTATTTACATTATAATTTCCTTCTGAGTTACTTTTATGTTATTGTTTGGTAAATTATTGCTGATTTTTCCATCACTGATTAATTACAACGATTGGGTTCCATTACTAAAACTTTTCCTACGTCTCATAAAAATAACTAGGGTATACTCTGTATTCAAGTTCACACTGACATTAAATGTACGGTAAATCTATAATATATTCAAACCCTGAAGATGTGAAATATAAATAACGTAAGCTATGAATGTTTATAAATGAATTAATGCATGTTTATGAATGTTGGATAATGGAATGTCATTTAAAAACTTAAACTTGCCCATTGCGTTTATTATCCGAATTGAATTTCTACAAAATTGAAATGTGGAAGGAAACCAACATTGAAGATTAAAGCTCAAACACTGCACTGGGTAAATTGAGTTAGTTTAAGTTTTAGTTGCAAAAAACATTACCTCCATACCGTATATCAAATGTAAAAATAAATTCTAGACCCTTTCACTATACAGTACATGACTGTAGGAGTGAATGTGATGTTAGCCTCACAAAGACTTTTGTATAAGCGAGTGGTCGAAATTGCAGTATTTTGAGAACAAAGGCCGTTTTGTCTGAGGCACTTCGGACATTTAGTCGGAACATCTGTTCTTACAACAAAAACTCTCGTTGAACTGTTGTTAATGTAACCGCTGCCAGAATTTGCTGTATTCATGCGATATTTATGTGAAAAACTTTTAGTGAAAACTTTACAGCTATGTGAAATGATGAATTACTTCAAACTATGGTAGGCCTGTAATTCTAACGGAAAACAGTCCGAGACACTTTGCTTAGTCTAATCTGGTTCCTCAATAGAACGAGTTATAATTCGGTTTAAAGATTTTTAAAAGGATGTGTTATGATATTTTACGTTTATAAATATAATTAAAATGGTTTTTTTCAACTTAATTTAAACACTTTTTTTACTAGCATGATACGTGTTGTTTGTAATCAGATATGAAAAACAAAAGTCTACAACACTCAAATATATATTTACACTTATACTGCAAAGATACAGATGGTAAATATATTAAAAGATGGAAAATGGTTCTCTCTTTGGGCCTGATGATAATCTGTGGTTCCGATCAAAATCGATTGCCATTTTCCATCTTTTCATATTTACCTTCTGTATCTTTGCAGTATAAGTGTAAATATATATTTGAATATTGTAGTCTTTTGTTTTGCATTTCTAACTTTATTTAAATTATTATTTATATTTTTTTTCCAGAGCCAAATTAATAAAAAGATGTTTTACAATAATGGTTTATTTTATTTATATTACAATAACTAACTCCACTTCATTACAATTAAAGGTTGAAAATATTATTTGTTTCTTATAAAAGTAAAACATTTGTTAAATTATTGCAATAGATCTAGAACATGAATATAATTTTACTAATCGATGGTTAACCAATACGTCCTGGTAGGTATTACACAAGTCTACCAGTTGCTTCCCCAAGTCTTCAATTGTTCTGCACGGTTCAAAAATGGTTTGTAGTACATAGTTGTTTAGTTGTATAGTATAAAATGGTTTTAATAATGTATCTTTATTTCTGTTTACAGGTGAGTAATGCTGATTTTTTCATTAAAATTGGTAAGTATATGAGGCACGTTGTTAGCGACTCATCTTAAGGCTCCGGTCTACCTGAGCCCGAATGCCCTCGCGGCCATAGCGCTAGGCGAGTTTGATGGATGCAGAGGTTTAAGGGAATCGTGTTTTAAAATTAACTCATTAAGACAGAGATTGACTCTTGACTTTTTCTAAAAGTAGAAAGACGAATCTCATCTTCTCTGATTTTAGAATTTTTAAATAAAATTTCCAATTTCAGTTATAATTCTCTAAAACCATCTGTTTTCTCCAGGGGTGTCATGGTGCCGGAACGCGCCGGAACGCCGTTCCGGCACTGGTTTTGGCCGAAGGTGGAGATTAAAAAAAAATTGTTATAACAAATTTCATTGTCAATAAATAAATATTTTCCAAGCATCAAGATTACAAGTTAACTAACGATATAGCGTTCACCGACTGCCGAGTCCACGGATAAGAATACAGTTTACAATTTGCTGCCCTACACCAATCATGTTATCTTTGGTAACAGCACTCATAGCGGCTGAGCAAGTACATAAGCTCTTATTTTGTAACCACTACATCAAACTTCAGTGATATGAATGCCTGCCTTTTGATTGAATATGGGGGTTTTGGCCACCAGAAATCGATTGGAGCTGGTCCCATAGCTGGGAAAAATCCGGTGTTCGCGCTAGAGCCGTTCAAAGATCCCATATTATCCTTATGCAGATTTGTAAATTGAACAAAAATCAGCTGATAACTGTAGATAAAATAAACCAATGTGTTACATCTTTAACCTGTGGTTTTAGGAAAATCATACCAATGTGCAGCAAACCTTCCGCCTGGCGAGTGAGCGGAGCGAACGAGCTTTGTGTGAGAAACGAAAGTAACAATTTTACCGAGCTTAAGCTCGGTCCCCCTCGTACTAGTTAACCAAATGTGAAGCACAAATAGTTTAGTTGTAAATAAATAATTAATTTTAATCATGAGTGATTCTAACACTGGCGATACCGCTTCAATGATGGCATCTGCCGCTTCTACAACATAGGTCTACCTACTGCGGCTACGTAGCCTACGCCTGCCATAAAGAGTTTTTGAGTTCGGCTTTGAATTTAATTTTAATTAAGTTTAAAGTCAGCAGAGAGCATAAAAAATAAACACAAAAACCTTATATTCCATTTTTAGCCCCTGAACTGCGTGTTTTAAGACTTAATATAGGTACATACCTACGTCCAAACAGTTAAATATTGTAATTATCCCACGACTAGTTTCGCTGCGACGGCAGCATCATCAGGTGGTAAAATGGTTCATCCGATAAACTTTCGATGTAACTTTCGATTTTATATTTGTGTGACGATTCCTCTCGGATGAACCATTTTACCACCTGATGATGCTGCCGTTGCAGCGAAACTAGTCGTGGGATAGTTACAATATTGAACTGTTTGGACGAAGGTATGTACCTATATTAAGACAAAAACCTTGCCAAAAAGTAAGAACACTAAATTGGGCAATTTAACATCATAACATAAACAATTCTGTAAGTGTAGTTATGAGGGGGGGTAGCGGGGTGTTGGGACGCCCTACCTCCCAAATTTGTGCCAAATTTGGGTCAAATATGTGTACCGTTCCGCCACTGCAAAAATTGCCATGACACCACTGGTTTTCTCTAGTGGTGAGTTTTATAGATGCAGAGATTTACGGGATTTGTGTTTTAAAACTAACCAATTACGACAGAGGTTGGCTCTTAACTTTTTTCTAAAATTAAAAAAAAAACAGATCTCGTCTCCTTTGGTTTTAGAATTTTTTTATTAAATTTCTGATTTTAAGTATAACAGTCTAAATCTGTTTTTTCTCGATTTTTAACTGAAGTTTTTTATTAGTTTTATTGAAATACTTACCAAAGTGTAGCAAAGAAAATTTACCACCATTATTCTTCTTTAATATGACACCTTTAGTTATAGCTCTAAGCTGCATTCAGCAGAAGATAACACGTTTCTAAAAAAAGACATGCACTGATGCACTTGTCCTGAATAATAAACCGAATGAGATAAAAACAATTAATTAGAGGTAAGATAAAGTTTTATTTTCAGTTTTAACCTCTGATTTTTTAAGTTTTTTACGGGTATGCACAAACTTAATACACTTTTATGTGTTCGCCTAGGTTTACCTTACACTCTTCTAGACGACTTTTTGTTAGTTTTTATATTTTTTTCAGTTTTGTTTACATTTCCTGAGTAATTGACGCGTCTGCATGTATTGATTTTTCTCTTTAAAAATTTCTGGGTTAGGAACTGGGACCAATCAAATGGACCAAATAATCTTTGAAAAATCAGAGTAGCCTACATTGAGAAATCCACGGAGGTCAAAGGTGGTGAACGAGGTGGCAGATTAGTCGGGCCAAATAATTAAATATTAAATGAGGAATCATTGATGATGAAATGATGAATTATGAATAAATTATGGGGTTTTCTATAAATTCCAATTTTGAGAACTAAATAACTGCTATTTTAAATTAGATGAAACTAACCAATTTCTATAGATTATTTCAGATATATTTACTTACGAAATGGCCTGAGGTGTCAAATAGGTGTCAAGGCTGTTTCTGAATTTAACCAATTTCTGTTTTTATACAGAAATATTTGCATTAAATAGACCTTAGACCTTTCAAATTATGTGTGCTATGACATACGTTTGCATTTTTTATTACAAATTTCATCTATTAAGATTTTTGTCTGATGTGAATCTCCGTTTTCATAAGAACACCCTTTGTTTACTTAAAATTAAAATAATTTAAAATTATTCTTAGGGATCAATTTAGGGGGAAATGATTTCATTTGAAGATTATAGGTCAAATTGTTGATCCGTAATCAGATATGTAAAATGCTACAACCGATACAACGTTAAACGATGGCTAGGCCGACCCACATTGAAAAATATTATCATGATTGAAAAACACTATTGTTAGTACAAAAGTTTAATATTTATCCTTCAATTTATTAGTTTGCATTATATGGTTAGTATAACAAATGGTTGTTTTTAAAAACGTAACCCAAATGATAACTTTATTCAGCATGTTTTTACAAGCCGGTTTTGCATTAACTGCAACTTTCCAGACACCAGCAAACATCGTGGCTGAAACATGAATATGCAGACAAAATTAGAGCAGTTACTCTTCTAGCTGTTACTAAAATAATCTAATTCGGATAGGCGGAGTAAAGGTTTTGTGGGTCATTTCTTCTTGACGCTATGCAAAATCACTATATCAGTTTTATAGATTAATCTTAACCCCCTTCTGAAATTATACTGTTCCTGCCTCCCGATGTAGTAATCAAAAACATACCTGACACCGGCTATAAAGCTTTTGTCTCGACAAAAGTTTCCTCCAGCCAAATTTAAAAAAATGGGGGAAAAGCTTTTTTTACAAATTCAAACTTCATTCATTGAAGTAATATGCTTTCGTTGCGATAAAGTTGTAAAAATCAATGCACAGTAGGAAGAAAGAACGTTGCAGAAATTTCATTATAGTTTAGAGTAAGATAACTATAATGATAACTATAATAAACTTAGAGACTAACATGGTAAAATTCCTAGGAATCATATTGTATAATAATACTGAATTAATTGCATTGAATTGTGTTACCTGTGACTGTTGTGTTCTATTGCTCCATTACAAGCGTCTTCCAATGACTGGCCCAATCCAACACTAAATACAGAGGCTTTGGTGACTGTGATGCTGTGATGTAACGATCATCGTCGTTTATCGTGTACCTCGTAACCGTTACACCATTGTGCTCTGTTGCTCAGTTACAAGCGTCCCCCACTGACTGGCCCAATCCAACAGTGATTACAGAGGTTTCGGTGACTGTGATGCTGTGATGTAACGATCATCGTCGTTTATCGTGTACCTCATAACCGTTAAACCATTGTGCTCTGTTGCTCAGTTACAAGCGTCCCCCACTGACTGGCCCAATCCAACAGTGATTACAGAGGTTTCGGTGACTGTGATGCTGTGGTGTAACGGTCATCGTCGTTTATCGTGTACCTCGTAACCGTTACACCGTTGTGATCTGTTGCTCAGTTACAAGCGTCCCCCACTGACTGGCCCAATCCAACAGTGATTACAGAGGTTTCGGTGACTGTGATGCTGTGATGTAACGATCATCGTCGTTTATCGTGTACCTCGTAACCGTTACACCGTTGTGCTCTGTTGCTCAGTTACAAGCGTCCCCCACTGACTGGCCCAAACCAACAGTGATTACAGAAGCTTTGGTGACTGTGATGCTGTGATGTAACGATCATCGTCGTTTATCGTGTACCTCGTAACCGTTACACCATTGTGCTCTGTTGCTCAGTTACAAGCGTCCCCCACTGACTGGCCCAATCCAACAGTGATTACAGAAGCTTTGGTGACTGTGATGCTGTGATGTAACGATCATCGTCGTTTATCGTGTACCTCGTAACCGTTACACCGTTGTGCTCTGTTGCTCAGTTACAAGCGTCCCCCACTGACTGGCCCAAACCAACAGTGATTACAGAAGCTTTGGTGACTGTGATGCTGTGATGTAACGATCATCGTCGTTTATCGTGTACCTCGTAACCGTTACACCATTGTGCTCTGTTGCTCAGTTACAAGCGTCCCCCACTGACTGGCCCAATCCAACAGTGATTACAGAAGCTTTGGTGACTGTGATGCTGTGATGTAACGATCATCGTCGTTTATCGTGTACCTCGTAACCGTTACACCATTGTGCTCTGTTGCTCAATTACAAGCGTCCCCCACTGACTGGCCCAATCCAACAGTGATTACAGAGGTTTCGGTGACTGTGATGCTGTGATGTAACGGTCATCGTCGTTTATCGTGTACCTCGTAACCGTTAAACCATTGTGCTCTGTTGCTCAGTTACAAGCGTCCCCCACTGACTGTCTCAATCCAACAGTGATTACAGAGGTTTCGGTGACTGTGATGCTGTGATGTAACGATCATCGTCGTTTATCGTGTACCTCGTAACCGTTAAACCTCTGTTTCTTTCTGTTCCGTCTCACTCTGTTTGTTTTCATAATTTTTTTTTGCGATAGTATAAAAAGTTTTTATTGCAAATTATACAGTTAATCCTACAATACAAGTTAGTATATACTCATACATTTCTGTCAATTGTTACACTTTGATTTCTGTTATACAGAAGTAACATCTGTTACGAACGTGATACCAATCTATGCATTTAAAATATTACAAAATGAGTTATTTGGAAGAGGGAGAAAAATCATGAAACCACAAAACTCACAGTTTCATACAAAATTATATAAATTGATCGATATTCAAACAACACCAAATAATACAGTGCTGAACAAAATTTCCATATCCAATAGAGGATTGTCGGTTCGGGATGGTGGGGCAAAGCAACCGTTCCACACCGATGATGTAACGTTCCTGTCAAATGTGTAGCGACAATCGCACGGGCACAGCAACCATTCCACACCGATGATGTAACGTTCCTGTCAAATGTGTAGCAACAATCGCACGGGCAAAGCAACCGTTCCACACCGATGATGTAACGTTCCTGTCAAATGTGTAGCGACAATCGCACGGGCAAAGCAACCGTTCCACACCGATGATGTAACGTTCCTGTCAAATGTGTAGCGACAATCGCACGGGCACAGCAACCATTCCACACCGATGATGTAACGTTCCTGTCAAATGTGCAGCGACAATCGCACGGGCAAAGCAACCGTTCCACACCGATGATGTAACGTTCCTGTCAAATGTGTAGCGACAATCGCACGGGCACTGCAACCATTCCACACCGATGATGTAACGTTCCTGTCAAATGTGTAGCGACAATCGCACGGGCACAGCAACCGTTCCACACCGATGATGTAACGTTCCTGTCAAATGTGTAGCGACAATCGCACGGGCACAGCAACCGTTCCACACCGATGATGTAACGTTCCTGTCAAATGTGTAGCGACAATCGTACGGGCACAGCAACCGTTCCACACCGATGATGTAACGTTCCTGTCACATGTGTAGCGACAATCGTACGGGCACAGCAACCGTTCCACACCGATGATGTAACGTTCCTGTCAAATGTGTAGCGACAATCGCACGGGCACAGCAACCATTCCACACCGATGATGTAACGTTCCTGTCAAATGTGTAGCGACAATCGCACGGGCAAAGCAACCGTTCCACACCGATGATGTAACGTTCCTGTCAAATGTGTAGCGACAATCGCACGGGCAAAGCAACCGTTCCACACCGATGATGTAACGTTCCTGTCAAGTGTGTAGCGACAATCGCACAGGCACAGCAACCATTCCACACCGATGATGTAACGTTCCTGTCAAATGTGTAGCGACAATCGCACGGGCACAGCAACCATTCCACACCGATGATGTAACGTTCCTGTCAAATGTGCAGCGACAATCGCACGGGCAAAGCAACCGTTCCACACCGATGATGTAACGTTCCTGTCAAATGTGTAGCGACAATCGCACGGGCACTGCAACCATTCCACACCGATGATGTAACGTTCCTGTCAAATGTGTAGCGACAATCGCACGGGCACAGCAACCGTTCCACACCGATGATGTAACGTTCCTGTCAAATGTGTAGCGACAATCGCACGGGCACAGCAACCGTTCCACACCGATGATGTAACGTTCCTGTCAAATGTGTAGCGACAATCGTACGGGCACAGCAACCGTTCCACACCGATGATGTAACGTTCCTGTCACATGTGTAGCGACAATCGTACGGGCACAGCAACCGTTCCACACCGATGATGTAACGTTCCTGTCACATGTGTAGCGACAATCGCACGGGCACAGCAACCGTTCCACACCGATGATGTAACGTTCCTGTCAAATGTGTAGCGACAATCGCATGGGCACAGCACCCCATTAAACAGATGTTTACTTCCAGCTTACGATTTTATTGCTTTTAAAATGCACTTGAATGTAAATTCTTTGTTATTTGAAAAATTGTGTATAAGCATTATGTTAAGTAATAATATGGTAAATTCTCAAATTCCATGTTGGCTCAAATTGTCTATTTGTACATATTAGTTCAAAATTTTTAAAATCGATAAAGTCCTAAAAATAAATTTAAAACTTATTACAACTAAGTAATAGTTTACAGTTACAGGCTATACTATACTCACATGTGTATAGCCAATCTGTGACTGACTGACTAAGTGCCATTTAGATGTAAAAATAAATATTAAATTCATTTGGAGAGAAAATGGTACAGTAGAACCTCGATAGTTCGACTCTCGATAGTTCGACACTCCTGATAGTTCGACATGGTCCATGACAACCTAATATGTTAATAATGACCGATAGTATCCATTTTGGAGCCTGACAAAGGTGAAATTGTAAACAAATTGGCGAATGATTTGAATGTTGTTTATGTTAAAGTTCAATTAGGTTATGGTTTCACTAAAATTTAGTGTTTCCTAAATTCAAATTATGATTTTTATACTCCCAGTGTTAAAATTTCCCATATACTCCCTATAGTTCGACATTTCAATAGTTCGACACTCTCTAAGTCCACAAAGTGTCGAACTATCGAGGTTCTACTGTATTTAAAATTACGTCTTAAACGTTTCAATTGCTCTCGACTCTACCATGCGCCTGCATCCATACCACCAAGATCTACAACTAGTGGTCCTCCTAGTTTTCTTTGAACATTAACGTCCACAATATCCACACATGTAGGTAATAAAACATATCATTAAACTGAAATAGAATCTTTTCCGGAAATTTCCTTAACTATTGCGTAAAGCAAAAGGGTGAAACTACACCGTGAAAATGAAATTGTGAAGGGAAGCTGTACAGTGACATATTTTAAATGCCTTCAGTGTATTTATTATTTTTATATTAATGCATCAAGTACAAAAATAATCAAAATAATTTGGTTTATTAAAAAAATGTTGGCTCCTTACAATACAAAATACCCCCGTCGTAGCAGACCTGCGTACTCAGCGAATTTCCAAAGAATTATTGTTTCTACATCAAAGAACTATATGGTTTACATAATTAATAATCTGTACAAGAATTTATAAGGTATATTTAATGGCATTATATTTTGAGTTAATTATATGAATCGTTATTTTGTGTATTATTCAAATTTAGTGTTTAATTAAATCAAATGGTTTATAGGCCTACTGAGTTATAACATGCGTATATGATTCTCCTGGACATTATAACAATAGATCAAAATTCAACAATGTATGTAAATAATTATTAAAGAAAATTAAAATGGACTAAAAGCATACGAATAAAAATAAGTTGGTCTCACATTTAGTACATATACTTTGTGCGCAACTCTGCTAACTATTGTAATGTAGTTCATTTGGAATATTGTTCCATTGTACATATTGAGTGATATTGAGATTAAAAAATCATGGCTAGTATCAAAGTTGATCTCTTAACAAAAGAGGCATTATTGCATGAATTAATCCCCCGCCTCAGCAGACCTTCGTACTCAGCGAATTTCCAAATTATTAATATTAGTTTTGACCAGATGAACCTGTAAACAAAATTACGTGCTCATGAATAAGAAAATAAATGTCTATTCTAGGTATTTAAGCATAAAAAATGTATTTGGACCAAATAAAACCATATACTAAGTTTAATCAATATCTGTCCATAAATAAAAGAGTTTGCCTATTCCCCATATGATTAAGATGGGAAAAGAGTATGCAGGTTTGCTGCCATGATAAGTACAAAAACCAAGATTTTTAACATAAATGGTTGAATCTCAGCCAAATGAAGCTAAATACCACGTTTCATCCAAAAATATTGGTTAATAAGTGAAATATTAACATATCATTACTCTCCATAAGATTGACATTGGAGCCCCAAAAGACAATGTACTGTCTTTAGACTTTTAAATATCTCGGTAACCAATGGAGGTAGAGCAAAGCTTCAAAATACTAAATTGTGTGTGTTATTTTTTTATTTTTTATTTTTTGCTAAATCCAGTGATGAGAATCAAATTAAACAAATGTTTTTTAATATCAATCTACTGGAAGTGGTAGTTTTGGGTGTTTTGTACCCCAAGAATGTTTTTTTTTTTTTTTTTTTTTTGCATTTTTCATTATATCTGGTTTACGAACTCATCCAAATGAAGGTAGGATTACACATCTCTACCAAATTTGGTCTCGATCGGACCGTTTTTATGAGAGTTATCGTGTCTAGGGACACATACATGCATATATACATTAACATGTTCCACCGATGTCATACAAGTTAGTTTATGCTCATATATTTTAATCAATTGTTACACTTTGATTTCAGTAACAGCTACAGTTGATAGTAACAGCTTTCATATATATATATCGATAATAGCTTATTCCCTATGGGAATTTTGCTAAAAGATAAAAAATAACTCATAAACAGGGAATCAGAAAGGCATATAAATAGATTTTATAAGGGACACGTGGCAGTTCCCTAAAAAATTTCATATTTACAAATTTGTTTATTCCAAAAACGACATCAGATCAGGATTTATACAAGATTTTTTTTTCATGAAAAACTTCCCCGGTGCTCATACATATAAGGTAAAACTCTATGAAAATTTATTGAATAATAAATAATGAATAATGAATAATGAATAATGAATATATTTATTGTCATCGGCAAATACATGCATGGACAAGAGTCAGTGGCAGTAAAAACATTGTCTGGTTAATACGTTCAACAAAACTTATGCAGTATCCAGTTAATACAGAAAAGGCTGAAAATACATTGGTGTGGTGTGGTAACTAGCCAGAAGAATACAATATAAATATGAAATGTTCAAGACAGTAATACAAAAGAAATAATTGGCCTCCTTAGCAAAATTACAATATTATTTCTTTGCATTCAAAAAATTCATTGATGTTATAGAAAGGGTTTTTGACCAACCAATTGTTTAGTTTCTTCAAGAACTTATCAGCAGGATACATGGCAATGTGGTTGTACAGCTTATTATATACTTTCTTAGAGAGAACAATATGGCTGCCCAACGACTTACTGAGTCTGCAAAATTGGAAACTTAAATGATTTTTACTCCTAGTGTTGAAGGAGTGTATGTCTTTGTTGAGGGTGCAGTTTAGCAAGTTCTTGATTGAATAATTGGCTAGTTCATAAATATACAAGTTAATTACAGTGCTGATGTTTAAATTTACGAAAAGAGGCTTGCAGTGTTCCCTGGGAGGTGCATCAGATAATATTACACATAATTAATTAATTTTCTTATTACACATAATATTACACATAATTAACTAATTGCTTCATTTCACGTCCGAGACTAGTATGGAAAATGTCGGCAATGGTGTATAGCCTATCAATAAAGGTATCACAGTGCTCTGACATAAACTGCAGTAATGTGTGACAAATAAGCAAACTTCATCTTTTAGAGATAAATCTTTCACTTTCAGGACATCCGGAGCTTTACATATGTTACAGCTGAAGCCGTATCCATGGCAACGACGTGTTCTCCCCTCCCCCTCCCACCCAACCCCAACTCGAATCCTTGTGGCTGTGGTTACGCTGGGGGGTGAAATACTGATGGTTTAATTATCATTGAGAAAATCCAGGTGTAATTTATATATGAAAAAACTTCCTGTTAAAATGTTTGATTGTCCTATTTATGTAACCCGTACTTTCAAAATAATTTTGGAAAGAGTGCTATTTTTATCCTATACTCTAATACGAGTAAGGTATATTTGTATGTATGTATGTCTGTACGTATGTATGTATGTTTGCACTTGGATCTCAAAAACGGCTTGAACGATTTTCTTCAAGCTTTGCAAACAACTTAGTTCTTTGATAAAAAAAATCCAGAGAAAATCTTATTTCTTTATAATCTTTAATTGAAATTTTAAAATGTTTAACATTGGTATTATAGAGTTAAAAATCAAAATAAAGAAATTACGAAAATTGCTGACTCAACTGACGAATTATGGAAATAGCTTTTGACTAGACTTGTGTACATGTTGCTCAAAATCGAGCAATTTAGTTACTGTACTGATAACACATAACTTTTCTTATAACAGAGACATTTTTATTTTCTATATCAAACTCTTGGTAAATATTTTTTGTACCCCTACATACACTTTGCCATCAAGGTGACCTTGGGCTTTTCCAAAAGTCAGGTTGGAGGCCGGTAGGAAAAGCTTTTTCTATTTTGGGCCAACAATAGGACCTCCCCAGAGTGACTTACAACTCTTAGCACCCACAACTTTCAAAAGGCATGTAAAAAAATATTTTTTGTCAAACTTGTATCATTGAAATGTAATTTTGTTTTTTGTAGTTTTAGATTATTGTATTTTTATTCTTTGACATGAATTTGTCTGTAAAGCAGACATCGTACTAAGAAACGCTCATGAATATATGCCTTTTTATTTATATATTTTGCGTAGCTTAATACCTTTAGTGGCTTACAAACGGGCCGAAGCCCATAGTCAGATGCATTTACAAATTATTCAATCTATATATTAATACGCAAGCATGTTTCATTTCCTCCTTTTTTTCTCAGCTCGTGTGCATCGTAGGAGAAATCCGCGCAGACTGTTAGAAAGGTATAGTCCTGTAGATGAGCAGAATCACATTCTAATTCACATCGGACACCAGGGCTATGCCCCACAGGCTTTCAAAGTTCCAATGTTAATCTTATGGAGGTAGGAGAATTGATTGAATCATTAGACAGCTGTTGTAAAAACAACTGCTAGAAAAACAGGAAGAACAGATGTTTCAGTTATAAAATGTTTTTAAACTTCTTATTGGGTCTAGATCAACTTAAATTTTGATCGAATTTCGATCAGGAGACGATCTCTAGTTAGTAATAATTATACCCTAGCTGAATGCCGATGTTTCGCCATATAATTCCATGTAATAATTTTACTTTCAATTTAAATATTTTGCTAAATCATTTACTAGTCCGGGACATTTAGCCAAAACATGGCCTTGACCTAGACAAAATTGGCCAGGTAACGAGACCTAGTGGAATGAGTTTGGTATGTGTCCCTGATCATTTGGTAAAAATTCCCAACTTTTCCCACAACAGGAACATTCGCCATTTTGGAAAATGGCGGAAAAAGTTGATTACAGTGTAAGTGTTTACTAAAATGGGATTTTCATAAAGTCCACACCACTTAGATTCACCCAAAAACGTTAATTATAATTGCCAAATATTGATACCGTTTGATATTTACCTTAACGAACCATTACACCTCCTAACAAATAACATTTGATAACAACATCCCATGGCAACAAACCTATACTGTATACGCATTTCTATGGTGTTTATGGGGAAAATACAAAATCTCTAATTCCTTTGGAAATTCGACGAGAAAACTATAAACAAATTAATTTAATCAAATAAACCAATTTAATCTTGATATTTAAACCAAGATATAAACAACGCAATATTCGGCACTTTTAATTTTTCCCATAAACCCTATGGGGGTGAGTATGTAGGTTTGCCGAAATATGGGTGTTGTAAACAAATATCAGTTAAACCCTACCTAGTGAATGTGCATAACAATTGTTATCAAGTTATGCCAATAAATAAGCGAGATACAGGGTTTAGTTGATTTCCCATAAAATTAACAAGGGAAACCTATTTTTGGCTTTTCTTCGTAACCCGTTCAAGCCAAGTTAAAATTTCAAAATACTAAATTGTTTTTTTTTTTTTTAGCTTTTTCGAATGGTTTCAGTTAAAATTGTTGAATTCTGAAAATTGAGGTCCAAAAACGCAAAAAAAAAACACGTTTTACCCCTTTGAAAGCTGTGAATATTTCAGACTTTAAGGCACCGTATCAGCGTTATTATTATTTCAACAAAGCGATGCAAGATTTTAAGGGCTACAATTCTTGTAAGGACTAAAAATATCATATCTGTGATATTAACGCCGTAAATTCCAAAAAAAAACAAAATAGCTTCCCAAAATTTTGACGAAATATTAAATTTAAGTACACATATTGAACCTTAAAACATGATTTATACCAATAAATATGGTATTTCCTTGTACGGTATTTTATTGTGAAAAATATAAACGTTTTTGGGAAAATCTAAGGGGTGTGGGCTTTATGAAAATCCCATTTTAGTAAACACTTACACTGTAATCAACTTTTTCCGCCATTTTCCAAAATGGCGAATGTTCCTGTTGTGGAAAAAGTTGGGAATTATTACCAAATGATCAGGGACACATACCAAACTCATTCCACTAGATCTCGTTACCCGACCAATTTTGTCTAGGTCATTCAAATGTCCCGGACTATTACCTCAACCACTTACTCCGATTGTCGAAGTGAAAGCATGAGTTTTAAAAAGTATAAACCATCGAATCATAATTTTAGTTAATTTGTGTAGTCACCAGGTGCTTAAACAATTAAACTCCTTTCAATACAGTTCAACAGTTTACACTATATGGATTGTGTTACTTCAATTTTCTTGATAAGCCAATCATCGATATAAATAATCAATTATTAGGTGAAGAAACAGTAATGCTTCTAGTAGGTTTTCTTATCAATAACGTCTCCAAAATTTAATATCGTACGCTTTAGGTAATTAAAATTTAGTCTTCAACAATTGGCGTTATTAGGTTATTGTTTTAAAATCAAACTAAAACAGACATTGTGATGTTAATGTGATGTTCTTTATCTCCATGCTTTACTTCTGGAGGACCATTCACGTTATTTATCATTTCCTCATAGCTTTTTGGACATGCAATTTCTCTAGTTTCTTTGGCCAAAACCTTTCATTTGTGACCACTCAGTTAATTGTACAATTTGTGAAACGCCCACAGCTTTGTTATAATTCTACATGCATATACTTAATGCAATTCATTAATCAGGTACACGCCTTGGTTTAACATAACCCCTTTCATGTGAAAAGGTAGATAGTACTTTCGCCATTGACTATGTACACTAACGTGAATAGACCTCTCATCCAATGCATTTAGTTTGAGGCAAAAATTTGGAAGTTCGGTGGATGCCGCACCAGAGTCGCTGCCATCGATGTTGTTATTATTCAGCTGAATTTACAGTGCTGCCAAAACATTTGACCAAAACATAAACATAACTTTCAGTTATAAAATGTTTCATCCTTGGTTTAGTAGAGTGTTAATACTGATTTATCTATCATATGTTACATGTACTTTGATGGACGCCGCACAAGATCGCACCACCGTCAATATGCTTCACACACGCCTATGCTATGAGAAGTCTACTCACGTAGTGTACAAAGTCAATGCTTTCGCTGATGTCCAATGTTTAAGCTTTTACAGCTGTTTACTTGAAAATCAATCAATTTCCTTACCAATGTTAATCAAATGGGAAAATTACGAACTTTCAAATGGATATTTACCAATTTACTTTAGAAACAACTTCATGCTGAGCTCTATCCAATATCACCAAAATCATTAAAATCGGTTGAAAATGTGGGAGGAGTTTCTTGTACAAAAAACCGTGTCGTGTATGAGATATGTATAGATAATTAGCTAATCCAGTCCAGTTAGAATAGCATCACCTCCATTGAAAATGGAGATGAGTCAAAAGTCGAAGAACTAGTAGACCAATAATTAGAACAAATTAGTAAATTTGTTTCCCCGTATATCAACGTTAAATAGTTGATTCTGACTGGTTGGATTCTTGGCAACGGGAGAATTTTGGAGAGTGGGGGAATTTAAATCTGCGTTTTGACCGCACATTTATTTTGAACGGGGTGTAACTAAATGAATTCACGTGCTACAGATTCAACATGTGTTTCAACAAATATATACCAGAATGCAGCACCCCTACGCCAACTTTGAAACAGTCTGAAAGGCAAGAGAGCGAAGCGAACGAACGTGTCGTGAAGGCGAGTGAGCGAACAAGCTCTTCTTGAATAAAAAATAAGTTTTTTGCACTGGGCATTCTAGCGCACTGTCTGTAACTGATATTAATATCTATATATATAATTCCGTAAGCGAATCGGTCCCCACGAAATATCTCGAGTTAGAAAAAAGATAGGGTAACGTATAATGGCTCATTTTAAAGCTTGAGGTCCAAGGACGCAAGGAAAAATACCAGAATTCTCAAAAGTTACCTGGGCTTCGCCCCAATGGACCTTGAAGTTCCAATGTTAATCTAATGGGAAGAAGATTTTTATATCTGCACGTGTGATTAAGCAGATGTTCCACTGTATATTTTTTATCATAAACTCAGCTGGTTACTGAGCAGATTATTGAGAGATACTGAGCACTATAAAATACCCCCGTCGCAGCAGACCTGCGTACTCAGCGAATTTCCAAAGAATCTTGAGATTTTGTATTTTCCCCATAAACACCATAGGAATGAGTATGTTGGTTTGGTGATATGGTATGTTGTTAGAAAATGTTAGTTTTGTTAGGAAATGTAATAGCTACATAAGGTAAATATCAAACTGTATCAATATTCGGCACTTTTTAATTTTCCCCATAAACCCCATGGGGGTGAGTATGTAGGTTTGCTTCCATATGGGTGTTGTAAGCAAATATCAGTTAAACCCTACTTAGTGAATGTACATACCAAATATTATCAAGTTATAGTGTTCTTTTCATTTTCCCCATAAACCCCATAGGGGTGAATACCTAGATTTGCCGCCATATGGATGTTGTAAGCAAATATCAGTTAAACCCACCCAAGTGAATGTACATACCAAATTTTATCAAGTTATTCCAATAAATGTGCGAGATACTGGGTTTTATTGATTTCCCATAAGATTAACATAGAAAACCTATTTTTGGCTTTTCTCCATAACATGTTAAGCCAAGTTAAAAATTCAAAATACTAAATTGTTTGTTTTTTTAAGCTCTTTTAAATGGTTTTAGTTAAAATTATTGAATTTTAAAAATTAATGTCCAAAAATGCCGAAAACCCATTTTGACCCCTTTGAAACCCCATAAAACCCCGTTGCCATAACCCGGTCATGCTGGTTCGCGAACTCATGAAAATAGACCTGGTCTTACACCTTCATCCCAAATTTCATCAAAATCGGAGGTCCCCTTCAAAAGTTATCAGTACCACGGACACATAGATATATAGATATATAGATTACACAAATTTCGCAGATAAGGGCTACTGTCATTATTTTGAAATATGTAAAAAATAATAATGTCAGTGCAATAAAAATTAATGTTTCTAAAAGGGTACTTATGGTTATTATTTTTTACATATTTCAAAGATATATAGATATATAGATATATATATACATATATATGAAAATGAACGAACGGTGTTTTTGGCTTCTGGGGACCTCAAAATGAAAAAGTAACATGGTCCCGGGCTTAGGTCTTACCATGGCTACTACCGTAATAGCGTATTCCCTATAGGGAAATTCGCTAAAATGAGAACATTTAGGCATGAACAGATTACGGATTTACAGGAGATTTCTTCTTGGTGGCCCAATCTATGTCATTAAGGAAACAGGGGTAGAATGATTTTTATGCTGAATAAACCAAAGTTAAAATTGGCTTCGACGTGGCATGTTTATAATGGTTTAGTAATTGTCTTTGCTCAGTGAATGTTGTTTAGTTGTTACGTTACTGCTTTATACAGGCTATTTAGTAGTTTTTATTTAGTTTTTATTTAGTTTTCTATTTAGTAGTATTTATTGAGGAATATTTTGTTTGGTTTTTATTAATTCACTGCGTCTTCCTTTATGTATGTTGTAGGGAAACAATAAACGCCCGTTAAGAGTCATCTTCACCCCTGGGCCATTAGCCCATTGTTGCGCAGTCGGCAATGTTAATCATACGGCTTTTAGTGCAAAACATGGTATCGCATTCCCCTGTTTCGGACGCCGTTTTTCAACCGATTTGCTTTAAACTTGGTAAGTGTTTAGTTGAATAGTTATACTATGTCGCTCATACCTCGGAATTTTGAAAATTTAACAAATATTACTCTTTGAGACGTTGCAAAGTAACTCGGTTTTCCTTAGGAATATTTCAAAATTTAGTAAAATTTTCAAAATTCCGAGGTATGAGCGACATAGTATAACTATTCAACTAAACACTTACCAAGTTTAAAGAAAATCGGTTGAAAAACGGCGTCCGAAACAGGGGAATGCGATACCATGTTTTGCATTAAAAGCCGTATGGTAATATTGCCGACTGCGCAACAATGGGCTACTGGCCCAGGGGTGAAGATGACTCTTAATCCATAAAGACGGGTAGCTTTTCATAAGCAAGATAAGCGAAAACTAACAAAAGGCCTATATTGATCAATGTTCTACTTCATTGACAAACTGGCAAAAATTGACTTCAATCAAAGCACTAGGAATGTCGGTAGCACGGATTGTAAGGGGACATGGGGGAAATAAGGGGCAAGGCGGGAGGGCACGGAAGTACGGGGAGGAACGGCGGAGATGGTGGCTCGGGACCATGGAGAGCAAAGGGATTTCGGGGATATGGGGGCACGAAGGGCACGAGGAGTGTCGGTGGCGCTGAATACAGAGGGGCAAGAGGGGCAGGGTAGAGGCAAGGGAGACATAGGGGCACATGGAGGAACGGCGAGCATGAGGGCACAGGAGCATGGGTATAGGGGTGTGGGGGCATAGAGGGCACTTTGCGGAGGCATGTGGATGCACTGGGTCATGTGCGGGGCACAAGGGTTTCTAGGGACGTCGGTGGAAAGAGGGGGTGCGAGTAGAATGGGGACACGGGAGCACGTGGCGGCGGAGTTGCGGAGGCACGAGGGGTACTAGGGGGGTCGGTGGCAAGAGGGGTGGATGGGCATGGGGGTACGGGAGCGTGGGGGGTGTGGGGGGACAAGAGGTACTAGGGGCGTCGGTGCAAAAGGGGTAGATGGGCATGGGGGCCAGGGGCCATGGGGAGGAACATTTTTCATGGGGGCATGGAAGCACGGGGATGCGTGGCTACGCGGGGGTGGGAAGTCACAATGGGCACCAGGGGAGTTGGCACGGGGCACGGGGCACGGTGGGCAGATTTGTATGGGGGCACGGGAGAGCCTTGGGGGACATAGAGGGCATAGAGACCACAGGCAAGACCGGTTGACGGGGGCACAGGGGTTTAGGGGGGCATGGGGGCCAAGGTGGAGGCATAGGGATATAGGACGGGGAAGAATGGTGGACATGGGGGCACAGGGGTATGGGGGCATGTTAATAGGGGCTCAAGGGGTACTAGAGACGTCGGTGGCCAGAAGGTGGTTGCTTGGGCATGGGGGCACGGAGGAGGAATGTGGAACATAGAGGACACGGGGGCCACGGGGAAGAACTGCGGGCATGTGGACACGCGAGAATAAGGAGCACAGGGGAATGGGGGGTACAGGAAACACAGGTCAGGAGGCTTAGGGTCACGGTGAGCGTGGGTGGAATGGGGGCACAGGGGTCCACTGTGAAGGAGTTTACAGTATTAATGGGCTTAAATGTTGTCTTGAACTATATTATTTACTTGAGTTACAAACTCATCATGTCATAGTTAAGGTTAAAACTATTTTTACCGCGTCCGGTAGTATAATAGTGCAATAATTTTTCTTTTTTTCCACAAAATAGACTACTGTATTTTAATACAGGGGGAATTTTTGTTAAAGTACTAATTTGATACTGTAACAAAGTTTCGTCAAGATTTTAAAATATTTTATTGGAAAATCTAAACGTGTAAACCCACACTACAGCTTGAGAAAAATACAATAATACTGCAAAGAGATAATAAATTGAAACTTATTTGTGGAGACAACATCACCATTTTGATTATTAGGGGCCTTTGCCCCTACAAGCCACTAGTAAAGAATAATACTGTTTGATTTTACCAAGTAAATGTTCGCCCCCCTTGTTTAATTAATTAATTATATCAGAGTAAATCATAGTAAAGACATTTTATTTACTAGATGTGTTCACTACAAAACATAATAATTACAATCAAAACAATAACAATAAACACATGTTCACAATAATCATATGCTTTACAATTTATATCCAAACACGCCCCTTTTCAAACTATGAGCTTTTGTGGCGGAATAACTCTTCTACCAGTACTTGAATGTGCGATCAAGGGTCTTAAATACCAGGAGTTTCGGCGGAAGATTTTCCCATCTACATTTACCACATACGACCTGTTTGGAAGTACATCATGTATCACTCCCTCTTCCCACTGGTAGTTATAAACATTTCTCACTAACACCTTTTGCCCCTTTTCAAACACATTAGCATTCCTTAGAGCTGTCCTGTTATATTGCTTAGCTTGACCAAGTTTTTCAGTGACTGATTTGTCATCAACTACCTGTGGCTTAAGTTTCGATGGTCTGATATGTATTTTAACATTCAAAATTCTGCTTTGGAGAAGTTGCGATGGAGAATATTTTAGACCTGCTACAGGAGATGACCGATAGTTAAGAAGATACAAACTTAACTCTGAATTATCATACTTTGCTTTTTTCAGCATTGACTTCACTATACCAACTGACTTTTCTGCAAGCCCATTGCTGCGAGGATAGTGGGGGCTAGTAAACTTAGCTTCAAAATTCCAAGCTTTACTGAATTCTAAGAATTCTTGTGAGTTAAACGGGACATTGTCACTTACGAATATACTTGGTATACCAAATCGTGCAAAGATGGGCTTTAGAGCAGAAATAACTGTGGATGCTTTCTTATCTCTTATACGCTCAACTTCGATCCATCGAGAATAATAGTCAACTAACACCAAATAACTCGAATTTTCAAAATCTGCTATGTCAGCTGCTACTTTGTAAAATGGCATGTCAAACACTTCATGAGACTGAAGTGGCTCTTTCAACTTAGCACGTTGAAACTTAGCACATGTAGCACAATTTTCAATAAGATTCTTCAGATCAGAGTTTATCCCTGGCCAGTAAACGAGCTCTTGCACTTTCAACTTCAACTTATTAAAGCCCAAGTGAGTTTCATGAAGTGTTTGTAATGTGTACCTTCGTAACGGAGGTGGCACCAATAATCTTTCATTATAATATACTAGACCATCTTGAACGGTTAAGTCATTGCGAATACTGAAGTAGTGCTGTAGTTCATGACTGCCTGAAGGGCATTTGTTCGGCCATCCTTCTTGATAAAATCTCATAACTTCAGATAAAGCTTCATCATTTTTGGTTTCTTTCAAATATTGATCCACAGTGTTTGGATTAACCTTAACCTCATTTATGGTATGGACAACATCTAACATACTTTCATCGTCTTGGTTTTGTGTCGGCAGACACTGTCTGGAGAGAAGATCAGCTACGTACAATTTCTTGCCGGGAACATACTTCACACAAAAAGAATATTTCAGTAATTTCAGCCTCAGTCTTCTTAAGCGGTTATTTTTTACCTGATGGAAGTTCTTGTTAAAAATCGACAATAAGGGAGCATGATCCGACTGGACTTCAATATTTGAGTGTCCATAAACAAAATTATGAAATTTCTCAAATGCATACACAATTGCTAGAAGTTCCTTCTCAATCTGTGCGTAGTTCTTTTCACTTTCGGTCAGTGACCTAGAACCGAACATCACAGGTTTCCCATTCTGAAACAGAGAGCAACCAAGAGAAAAATTACTAGAGTCTGCTTGGACAGTTATTGGAGCTTCAGGATCAAATGGACTAAGTAAAGCAGCAGTCTTGATTTTTTCCTTCAGTTTTTCAAAGCAGTCACTGTGATGCGGTGTCCACTGGAAGACTACATCTTTTTTCAATAATTCTTGGAAATACGAACAGTGTTCTGCTAGGTTTGGTACAAAAGGCCGTAGGTAATTAACTGTACCTAAAACTCTTTGAAGCTCTGTTTTGCTTGTTGGATTCTTCAGTTCATTGATAGCTCTTATTCTGTCATTGTCTGGTTTCACACCATTACAATCAAATTCTTGTCCCAAAAACTTTACCTTTTCAACAAAGTACTGAATCTTGTCTTTATTCAACTGAACATGGTTTTTTCTAGCAACATTCATGACTTCACGAATAGTCTCGTATAACTCTTCTTTTGTTTCTGCTGCACATAGAATGTCATCAAAGTAGACCACAACTCCATTAATATTACTAAAAAACTTAGTCACTGTTTTGTGAAAATACTCTGGAAGAACGGAAAGTCCAAATGGCGCCCGCAAATAACGATACGTACCAAACGGAGTGCTAAATGTACACAACTTTGACGACTCTTCATCGAGAGGGACCTGATGGAACCCATCTTTTAAATCGAACACACAGAAGTATCTTTTCTTTGCCAACTTAGCAGTTATTTCATCAAGAGTAGGAATCAAAACATAGTCCCGAATTAGATACTTATTCAGTTCCTTAGGATCAATGCAAACTCTTAAGTCCCCCGTTTTATGTTTCTCTACTATTACCAAGTTATGCACCCATTCTCCAGCATCACACTTTTCAATTATGTTTCTTGATTCCAATGAGTCCAACTTCTGCTTAAGTCGCTCCGTTAGTTTATTTGGGATTCTTCGGGCAGGCGAACTTTTTGGAATAGCTCCTTCCTTGAGTTTCAGCTTCAGAACTTCAGGAAAACAACCTTGGTTAATAAATACATCTTTATTCTCCTCGACCAGTGTATTTACATCAGGTATGCCATTCAATGTACCAACCGTGAGCCTTTTAATGAGACCCATCATAATCGAGGAGTTAAGTCCTAGTATGGGTGTAGCTTTTTCACTATCAACCACAATGAATGTTATCTGATACAATTTTGAAGCTACTTTAACCGGAAGAGTAACTTCACCAACAGAGTTTATTTTAAATCCACAGAAAGCCTCTAATCTAGTTTTAGAAGGTTTGATCTCAACAGTACTCGGCAGTCTCAAAGAGCTAAGGGTTTTAGTAGAGAGGACATTGACATCAGCACCTGTGTCTATCTTAAACACAACGAATGTCTTGTTTATTTCTAGTTTAACCGTCCAATGACTAGCTTTGATCCGATCAACATTGACAATAGCCCCTACTTCTTCATTAACTGTCCATTCACACTGTAATAGGTTATCTGGAGCACTTGATTCGACTTCAAAATTGCTCATTGGCTTAGACCTGCATACTTTGGCAAAGTGATTGGGTTTTTTACACTTGGTACATATTTTATTCTGAGCAGGACACGGCTTTCTATCATGAAAGTATCCACATCGTGGGCAGCTAGGACCAACCTGACCACTGTTAGTAGTTTTACTAGTCGAGCAAGTCACATTCGGTGCTGGTGCAGGATGGAATCTGTTGTTCACCTGTTTACAGTGTTCTTTTTGTCTGCTAATATCTTCAATTTTGTTGCTGTACAAGGTTTCCTTAGATTCCCTTTTCAGTAAAATTTTCATATTGTCTTCAGCTGCTTCAACCGATCTACAGTACTGCACAACTTTCTCTAGTGATACATCGTCACGTAGGAGCCGCTCCTTGACAGACTTAGAGGCAATTCCAATAATAATTTGGGACCTTAAAAGTTTTTCTTCTTGATTCTCAAATTCACAGTGACGAATTAGAGATTTTAGATCAATATAAAACTTATCGAAACTTTCCTCTTCTCGTTGTTTCCTGGACAAAAACATATGAATTGCCATTGTTTCATTTCTTTTTGGAACGGAATATTTTTCCAATACATTCAATATGCTAAGTACTGTTTCATTTTCATCTTCACTTTTCTTGATAGTGTTATATAACTTCAAAGCTTCACTCCCTAAAAGGTTTTTCAACCTAGCCACCTGTACTTTGTTTGACTTCTTGTCAGTTTCAGTGGCTTCCAAATATATCAAAACTTCTTCCTTAAACCGTTTAAAATTATTGGCAATGTTGCCAGTTATACAATTTAAAACTTCTGGTTTATGAAAATCCATACTATTCCTTTTCTATTTTATTCACTTAAATTATCGACTGCGCCATGTTTAATTAATTAATTATATCAGAGTAAATCATAGTAAAGACATTTTATTTACTAGATGTGTTCACTACAAAACATAATAATTACAATCAAAACAATAACAATAAACACATGTTCACAATAATCATATGCTTTACAATTTATATCCAAACACCCCTGGTACTAACAATAAATTAATAACAGTAAATAAGATATAAGCATTATATAGAGCTACCAGCTACCGAATAATGTTAAAGGGTTAATTTCGTTTAAGGGGGCTTGAACTTGCGTAAGAAGTCACGATTTTATAGCTGGGGTTTCTGCGCGAGACTTAGGGTTTAGATCCCCAAAACACGTTCTTGTTTGAAATTACAGCAACAAGCCCTTGCATTAACTATATTTTTTATCTCAAGCGACACCTCTTGAGCCGTGACAGCACACTTACAAAAGCTTGTAAAACCTTAGTGATAAAGTATTATTATTAAATTTACACTTTTTAAGGGAATTCCATTTCTTAGTATATACATATTAACATGGACAATAAATTATTGACTTATACATAAAAGTTATGTTTTTTGTATTTAATTCAAATTAGTCTTTCTTCTATTACTGATATGTTTTTATTTGCCATAAAAAGAGTTTTAAAAGTAGAACTTATTTAGAAATAAATTTTTCTATTTTTTAAAGTATAAAACTATTGAATATCTGCTTCCAAATTAAAAAAGAGAATTAATTGTACTGAGATCTTATCATAGGGCCTCCATCCCCGGTTGCATTACCCCCCCCCCCCCTCACACCCAACCCTTGTATACTGAGCACCTTCTTCAACCTTCCCTCTGAGATTAAGGATGAAAATTACTGAAAACCCATGCGATGTAGATTTAATTCACCAAATTAAACAATTGTTTAAATTATTCCAAAATATTAGAACAACATTTTTTAATTTATATTTGAGGACTTTCTTGACATTTAATAGTTTAAGCTTTGACTATATACACTAATCTGGATAGACTTCTCATAGAATAGGCTTGTTTTTGAAACCTATTTATGATGGCGCGATCTTCTGCGCCGTACATGAAGTACAAGTGACATGATAGGTAAATTAGTAGACAATTTTTCTAGACCAAGAATAAAACATTTGTACCTGAAGGTTATGATTATGTTGTGGTAGAATATTTTTGCAGCAATGTAAATCCAGCTACATAATTACAACATAAAGCCAACACCTCTGGTGTTGTGTACACGAATGTTCCAGTGAGAAGTCGATTTTAACGTTAGTGTATATAGTCAATAGTCAGTGGTTTAAGAATGCACGTATTTATGGGGTAGGTTAAAAATTCTCAATACACACAAACAAGGACAAAAAATGAAAAAAGACCGAAAAGGTCTGATGGAAGTTTGTTTCAGACCATAAGTACCTCGTTGGGAAAAGATAGTTAACAACTCTAACAATGCCTACGACATTGTGTAGGTCAGATTATGATTATATTTTATTTCGCTATAAAACTCATTAATAACCTAAATCAGTCGATGTTTGTATTTGTACAGAGCATGACAATCCCCTGTATTTTTTTATAAAGAATGATGTCCTGATTTATCGTAAAGGCATAATTTAAATTCAGCATTGTATAACAAACTCTCGTTAAATGGCAAAATCATTTTCCCACTAACTTTGTCAACTGCTCGTATTTACAATGTTTTAAAATATTGGCTGGATAGAACTCAGCGCATGCAACATGGGGGGTGCTAACCCTTACTGCCACCTGTTAAGCCTATACCGAAACCTGTTGCCTCTCCTAATCTATTTACACTACATTACCTATTCCACTCATCTCCGTTTAATATTTTCATAACACTTTATTTAATTTAAGACATATGGTACAGTAATAGAAAGGTAATAAAAAAATAACCTTGATCCAAAATAATTATAAAATTTTCAGATATTAATCATTTTGTAATTTTTATACCCCGTTCAAAATAATTGTGCGGTCGAAAGCGAGAATTTTAATTCCCACCACAAGGAAAACTTCCTAAACATCTTCCACAATTCTCTGATTTCTTCATAATCATATGTTAATTTACTTTTGCCCTTAAAATTCAGAGTATGAAATAGTGCTGATGATCGTGTTGCTTCCCATACTTGCCTTTGGAAGCGCCTCTAGTTGCATCTCAAACGTCAAAATTAGAATATTTGTTTACGAAAAAGGAAAATATTGGCATAAAGTGACATGAGATATGAAACAGCTGTAGTAATTCTCAGTGGTTCTGACTGGTTGGATTCTTGGCAACGGGAGAAATGAGGAAAGTGGGCGAATTTAAATCTGCGTTTTGACCGCACATTTATTTTGAAACAAAACAATGTCACAAACTGTTTCCCCTTTTTTCCCATACGATAAGAGTTGTAATAGCTTGGCGTCAACACTTGAATCCAACTTCATAGTTACATGAGAAAACATAGCATAATCAATTTTACAAGATACTATATTGTGTGGGATACTGTATACATGCTTTCATACTTATAGATTTAATCAGGATTAATCAGGATGTATGAGAATCTAATCGGACAGAGTGAGATTGGTGCCAGATCCATGAAAATCTCGTCAGGCTGAGTGAGGTTTGTGCCATATGCATGAGAATTTCATCAGGCCTAGTGGGGTTGGCGCCAGATACATGAGACTTTCATCAGGCTTTTTTTCATTTGGTGGGGCCAGGTAGTAATACCTTTTTCTAACTCGGCCTGAAAGGCCTATTGTAGCACCCCTTAGTTTATCAATATGTCAGATGAAGGCTCTTCGCGAAGCCTAACAGCCGGTTTATCTCCATCTCCCTTATTTCCTCTGGCTTTAATACAACCTTTCCTAGGAATTTCAACCTTCTCTGAGAGATGGCCGGACAGTCCAGCCATAGGTGTTCGGCGGATTCTACCTCCATTGTACAGAATCTGCATCGATCGGATTGACTAAGTCCGATTGTCTTGAGATGTTTTTTCAGTGGCCCATGACCAGTTAGCATGCCTATTAGAAGACTGATTTCCCTTTTGTTTAGGCTAAGCAGCTCCTTCCACTTCTTGTTAAAAGGGTCAATCAGTATTTTTGATTGTCTCCCTCCTGGGAAGTTGTTCCAGGCTTCCTGTTTTTGACCTTTCTCCCAGGATAGGATTTTGTTTTGTCCTATGCACAGTGGGACACCACAGAAGGGCTCCGGTCCTATTAGCTGTTCGTCTGAGCCCTTTCTTGCCAGAGCATCGGCCCTTTCGTTGCCTTCATGCCCGGAGTGTCCCGGTATCCAGCCTAGCTGTACCTGATTGTGCTCCGCCAGCGCTTTTAGAGCGCTCTTGCAGCCTTGCACTGTCCGTGAGTCTATCACGAACGAGTCTAGTGCTTTTAAAGCAGCTTGACTATCTGAGAGGATAAGTATTTTGCCTTCCTTAGCCCTCTTGCCAGAATGTTCCAAGCACAGCATTCAATCGCTAGGACCTCTGATTGAAATACCGTTGCCGTGCAGCCTAGAGCCTGTGAGATGCTGGTTCTATTGCCATACACTCCTAGCCCTGATTTGTTGTCCTTCCGGCTGCCATCTGTATAAAATACAAGGCGTGCTCCGCCCATGTTGAGGTTGTCCTTTTGCCAGTCCGCTCTCTCACCCACAGTGACCTGGTAAGGTTTCTCAAAGTCATATTTCTTGACCATCAGATCTGGGATTCGCAGTTCCATGTCCAGGTTGGGAAATTCCTTTAATATAGACATGTGGCCCGTATCCCTTTGGGGCTTAATTTCGTTTCTGCTGCCCATTTTGAGGGCTGAGATATCTGCCCTTCTCTTAATCTATGCTCCGAGTGGAAGCATATCTAGAACTGCTTCTAGCACTATAGTTGGGCAGGATTTTGTCGCTCCACATACCCCTGTGCAGGCCAGTCTTTGCAGCTGTTGCAGTTTTTTTGTTACAACTGTCTGTTCAACTTTAGGCCACCACACGAAGGATGCGTAGGGGAGAGGGGGGTATAACCGGGTGGTTGGGTACAAACCGGGTGGTCGGGTTTTGACCAAGTAAGTGCTGGTACCTGGCGATAAATGCCGAAATTAACATGTAGTTGGAGAGGGAAAGTGGCGGACATTGCGCCATTAGTCTCTGAGCAGAACTCTGGCTGTAAAGAGCGTTTCTTTGTTTTTGATATTTCGTTTCCCAATGTTACGGACAGTTTGATCGCCTACTACGGAAAAACTACATGAGTTTCAGTGAAGGTGACTACACTATTGTGTAGTCTATGTCTTTATCTTTACACTGATATAAGCAATATCTCAAATTAGTTTTAAGCACTCTGAATATGTTAAGTTCTTGTTAGTTACTACCAGTGGGGTGAAACCGGGTATGACGCGCGGGGTAAAACCGGATGGTATTTATACATGTTATACGATCTAAATATTTAAAATTTGATTTTTCGCTCATACATTAACTGAATATATTATCATTGATACTATTTTTGACTTAATTGTGTGTACTTAGTAATAAAATTTTAGGCCTATTAAAAAAATAGTTTTTTTCTATTTCCCATATACTTAACATGTGTACCCGGTATCACCCCACTAGTGGGGTAAATCCGGGTACTTGCACTTTTTTAACAAAAAAATTCACAGAAAAAAACTATAAGACTTATCAAGTTTTTAAAAGAAACAATTCAAAAACAAATAAACACAAGATAAACTGAGACATTATTTAAAATTTTCTGTATAAAAACATGGCATCTACATGTCACTAAAGCTTAGCCACCCGGTTATACCCCACTTTCCCCTATGTTACTGTTGGTTTGACTATGGCCTCGTAAGTCCAATATATTAGCCGGGGGCTTAGGCCCCAGTTTTTTCCAAAGGTCCTTCTGCAGGCACCCATAGCTCCTGTACCCTTGGCAAGTGCGTAATCTAAGTGTTTGGACCAGGTTAACTTTCGGTCTAGGATTACTCCCAGGTATTTGGTTTCCTTTACGTCCTTGACACTCATTCCTCTTATCGTTGGGGGGGGAGATACTAGTTCTTCTCTTCCTTGTGAACGTGACCAGCTCGGTTTTTTCCGGGTTTATGGTCAGTCCTTCCCCGCTGCACCATTCATCGATGAAGTTCACCGCAGTTTGGGTTAGGTCCTCTATAGTTCCTTTGTGCTTCCCTCTGACGGTGAGGACTAGATCATCGGCAAAGGCTTGCAGATCTATGTCCTTCTGTTCTGCCTTTTTCAGCAGATCGTCGACCACCAGTGCCCACAGAAGGGGGAGAACACTCCTCCTTGGGGGCAGACCCTCCTAGCCCTAACTGTCACTGTGTGGTCACCTTCTGAGGCTGTGATTTCCCTGGAGTGTAGGAGAGCCATTATCCAGGAGCCAGTGCCCTTTGGAATTCCTTTGTCCATTATGTCTTCCTCAATGGATCGGTACCCTACATTATCAAAAGCACCCTGAATGTCCATAAAGACCCCCGCAAGGATCTCTCTGTTTGCCAGTGTGTCTTCTATTTTTCCCACTAGGCTACTTAGCGCCGTTGTAGTTGATTTTCCCATCATGAATGCATGTTGGTTCGCACTTAGAGGAGACCTTGAAAGGATCTCATCCCTGATGTGTCGATTTATTACCTTTTCCATCGCCTTTAGCATGAAGGATGAAAGGCAGATAGGCCGGTAGGATTTGGGCTGGGCTGGATCCCTCCCTTTTTTCAAAAGGAACACCACCCTTGCCTTCCTCCAATTCTTTGGTATCATCAGGCTTAGTGAGGTTGGTGCAAGATACATGGGAATGTCAACAGGCTGAGTGAGGTTGGATGGCGCCAGATACATGAGAATTTCATCAGGCTAAGGGAGGTTGGTGACATATGCATGAGAATCTCAACAGGTAGAGTGAAGTTGGTGTCAGATGCAAGAGAATTACAACAGGCAGAGTGAGGTTGGTGTCAGATGCATGAGAATCTCAACCAGCAGTGTGAGGTAGGTGACTGATGCATGAGAATCTCAACTGGCAGAGTGAAGTTGGTGTCAGATGCAAGAGAATTTCAACAGGCAGAGTGATTTTGGTGTCAGATGCATGAGAATCTCAAAAGGCAGAGTGAGGTTGGTGACATATGCATGAGAATCTCAACCGGCAGTGTGAGGTAGGTGACTGATGCATGAGAATCTCAACCGGCAGAGTGAGGTTGGTGTCAGATGCATGAAAATCTCAACAGGCAGAGTGAAGTTGGTGTCAGATACAAGAGAATTTCAACAGGGAGAGTGAGGTAGGTGACTGATGCATGAGAATTTCAACAGGCAGTGTGAGGTTGGTGACTGATGCATGCGAATCTCAACCGGCAGAGTGAAGTTGGTGTCAAATGCAAGAGAATTTCAACAGGCAGAGTGATTTTGGTGTCAGATGCATGAGAATCTCAAAAGGCAGAGTGAGGTTGGTGACATATGCATGAGAATCTCAACCGGCAGTGTGAGGTAGTTGACTGATGCATGAGAATCTCAACCGGCAGAGTGAAGTTGGTGTCAGATGCAAGAGAATTTCAACAGGCAGAGTGATTTTGGTGTCAGATGCATGAGAATCTCAAAAGGCAGGGTGAGGTTGGTGACATATGCATGAGAATCTCAACCGGCAGTGTGAGGTAGGTGACTGATGCATGAGAATCTCAACCGGCAGAGTGAGGTTGGTGTTAGATGCATGAAAATCTCAACAGGCAGAGTGAAGTTGGTGTCAGATACAAGAGAATTTCAACAGGCAGAATGAGGTTGGTGTCAGATGCATGAGAATCTCAACAGGCAGAAAGAGGTAGGTGACTGATGCATGAGAATCTCAACAGGCAGTGTGAGGTTGGTGACAGATGCAAGAGAATCTCAACAGGCAGAGTGGGGTTGGTGTCAGATGCATGAGAATCTCAACAGACAGAGTGAGGTTGGTGTCAGATGCATGAGAATCTCAACAGGCATAGTGAGGTTGGTGACATATGCATGAGAATCTCAACAGGCAGAGTGAGGTTGGTGACAGATGCAAGAGAATCTAAACAGGCAGAGTGAGGTTGGTGACAGATGCAAGAGAATCTAAACAGGCAGAGTGAGGTTGATGACATATGCATGAGAATCTCAACAGGCATAGTGAGGTTGGTGTCAGATGCATGAGAATCTCAACAGGCAGAGTGAGGTTGGTGAGATATGCATGAGAATCTCAACAGGGAGAGTGAGGTTGGTGTCAGATGCATGAGAATCTCAACAGGCTGAGTGAGGTTGGCGCCAGATGCAATCAGATTTTTCAAGGAGACCACGAGCACATGATTCAATTAAGCCTATTTCAGTTTTTTTATTACATTATATCCATGATCCTGCTAAACCAGCTTGATTAGGTCTGATAAACTTAAAAACCTAATTAAAATTTGTTTAATTTCTTTTTTTTATATTTAAATAATTATTTAATTTTTCAAATCAATATGTATTTTATTTACGTTTTTTTCAATAACCTTTATTACGTGAACTGGCAAATGTATTCTCCAGCAGCTTTCTAGGGGAGAGGTTGATATGACTCTATTTTCATTTTCAAAAATAAATCTGTATTTGCCTTGTTTCTTTAATATATTTTCTATATTATTTTATGCAAAATTCTCTCGGACGAGATCTCATTACTCCTCTCATTTTAATTCCATGTTTGCGATATAACGTGTGTCCCCAAAAGCCCGCCCCCACCCCTATTTGTTTAACAGCAGCGGATATCAAGATTATCTTCTGGGGAAGTATTAGTTACCAAAAGAGGTGAGAAGTGTCAAAATTGAGAGGGTCAAAATTGTCAATCCCCTCCCCAAAATCAATGTTTGGGGGCAATCTCCCATATTTATGTTGTGTGCATAATTTAAATATATTTTTATTCTTTGGCAATTTTCTCTAAATGTAATGGTTAGGGTGGTTAGGGGCATTTGAAGTTCTTTTATAGTCCTATAAAAATAACACTGGGCAAACTTTTCTTATACCTTTCAGTTAAACAAAAACACTCAAGAATAAAATTGTTTTAAAATTACGTTTTAAAACATTTATTTTATACAAACATCAAACATAAATAAATTTTATTTATTTGTCCTTCTTATTGGAAAAGGAGTTTATTGATTCGTAAATAACAAATTTTATAACTGAAATGTTTTTAAAATGCCATTAAGGTAAGGCCATAATTTATTTTCTTTAAATTATGCATACAATAAAAAAATACAAAAATATGGGAGGTTACCACTAATGAGGTAACCTCCCATTAATTTTAATTTTACCCAGATTTTTTTAGAGGGTTAAAGATTTTGACACATGGAAGGTTTCGTATTTTTATCACTAAGGCTTCCTCAGAACATAATATCGTTATCTGCAGCTTTTAAAAAAAATTGCAGGTTGAATATACTTTTGGGACCCCTGGAATACACTTTCCTCAGATATCGGGGTTTTTTTACAAACTTAGACCTACTGCTTTCAAAACCAAGTGCAATAGTCTATATTAAGTAGATTTTTTTAGCAATTACAAATTATTTAAATTAAATGCTAGTACTTTTTTGCATATTTACTGAACTACTGCATTGCAGTTTGCCTTGCGCCCATAATGTAGCATGTAAATAAATAAATATTTAACCCCAAACCGATATTTTAGTTGAAAACTACATTACTGGATTAATTAATGATAGCAAACTGATAAAGTGCCAGTAGAGAACGAAATAAGGAGTGATAGAACTGTATTCATTATGGTCTCTTGAGCAATGACTATGTTTTGGTGGTACACTGTGCATCGAAAATGTAATATCAAAGGGCAATAATCAATAGACTTAATCTCCTTGTCGGCGCGACGATACGGACTGATCCGGTTAACTGCGGTAACTGGATAAACGAATTACAGCAAGCAGTGCAGCCGTTTATGGGGCAAGTTGTTTATCGCGCTTTACAATCGACCAGCTGCACCACTGCATCAACTGCATCCTATGCACCAACCGCCGCGCCTCGCACAACCACTCAACCTTTACGCTGACCTGTAGCTGCAATGGGTACCGCTACCTCGTACAGTATAAAATTACAATTCATATTAAACACTAGTTTTGTTTAGGCTAAATAACCAATACTTTTTTAATATTGGAAATAAATTTTTATCGTTCGATATACACCATTTTAATTTTTTGAAGTTATAGTTAAATTTTTTTTTTATGAATATAAAAGTTTTTTATCACAACCGACCAAAAAACTATTACCTAATTTTTTTTATTTATACACTTCTGCAAAGATATTTTCTGTAAATAAAATTATCTGTGGAAAATTAATATAAAAAAAATTTTTTTGAAAACTCTGGAGACGGCTCAGCATAATCAATAATAAATTCCCTATTAGATTAAAAATCTGCAAACTCAGGGATCTATTTTATTATGTCACTGACTGTCAATTTATGATGGGTTTGTCCCAAGTGGAGTCAGAGTTACGTACATCAATTTAAACCTTGCTTAGCGGAGTACAATGCCGCAAACTCACAAGGGCAACAAAGGACTACTTTATCCACTAAATGTTGTATCGAAAGTACGCTCTTTTCGGCGTAGTTTGATGAAAACAATTAATGATATAATACGTTGAGCTTAATCAATTACTAACAATTGTTGTTAACAAATACCCCAAATTTATTAAACCAATCATTTTACTATTAATGTTTTATGCGATTAGCCAAAGTTACATTTATTAATTTATCATGTTGTGCAACGCTTTTTATAACTATAAATAGATTTTCCCCTAGCTACCGATGCTATGTTAGAAATGCTATAGACCGTATTTTTAAACCTGATCCTTCACGAGAATATTGGGGTGGGGGAGGGATTTAAACTGTAAACAAAAAATTTAAACTGTAAACAAAACATTTAAACTCGTGACAAATATGTTCGAGTATCAGATTTCCTCAAATAACATTTTAAATAAGTTATAATGTCTTTCAGCAAATCCTAGTCAGCTGTTATATTTTTAAGCCAAACCTATTCCTTGTTAAAAAGTAACAGTTCTAAAATAAACTGATAAAAAAACAACTGCTACCAATAATATTGTAAAACTGATACACAATATTTGTGATGTAAAATTACCAGCTGGTATGCAACAGTGAAATAAAACAAAAACAACAAAAAAACCAACATAAAACCAAAAGGCTTCAGCCAATGGGATAGGAGCAAGTATAAACATACCTCCTCCACCATTTCTCCCTCGAAGGATCTATAAAGGACTATAAAAAAATTGAGGATAACTGGTCAGTTTCATGGGATCTATTTGAAATAATATGAAGTTTGTTGTAAGTATACTTAATTTTTGGTCAAATTTTAACCAGTGGGCGATCCCTAGTCTAAGTTATTATACTTCTTTCTTTTAAATCACTTTCACAGATTTAAATCTCGTTTATTACCTTAAACAGAATCATCCAATAGAGGTTATTAGAATAATACAGTACAGTAATTTTAACAGTAACTATGCAATAGAAGAAAACCTCTCAGTCCACCCTCTTCAACATTCATTCAACAAAATACCTACCTTTTTTTACTTACAAATTTACATTAAAGACCTTTTAATAACGAAATGTTAAAAAATTAACAATACGATATTCTCTTACAGAGGGAGGGAGGTAAGAAGAACGACTTTAGAAAAGAAGAATCCAATTTTACGGTTGAAAAAATTATATTAATTCACAATGACAGGAACATTTCAACTTCTTCAAGGGGGGTATTCTTTACATTTTCTCATATTTTCAAGCTTGCAAGATTGTTCAGCATCGGAAGCGGCCAAACTTGTCAATATTTTCTAAGTTCAATATTTATTTTTTACTAAGATTTTTTGATTTATTGAAAAAAATAATAAGATCAAGAACTTTGACCAACATTACACTGACGTACAATTTCACACTTAGTGCAAACTGTGTTGATCACCTAAAACCAACAAATGTAAATTTTGAAAATCGCTAAAAACGCATTAAAAATGTTTGTTTTTATGTAAAACTGTGTTATTACTACTGTGTAATTATAAGACTAATCAATATTTTTTTTTTATTTGCTAAAAGCTGTAAGTGTCCCAGATAGCACAAAAACGTTATTTTCACGTGAAAATAACGTTTCTTTTTTTTTACATTTTCACGTAAATTTCACGTGAAAAAAAGGAGAAAATCACGTTATTTTCACGTAAAAATAACGTAAAAATTGCACTGAATTTCACGTGAAAAAACGTGAAAAAAAGACGTGAAAATGACTTTTTGTTTCACTTAATTTTTACCTTTTTAACTTATGTTTTACTGAACATTTAACAATTTTTTTCAACAAAATTTGTAAATGAATGCTTTTTTTCTAACCAATACATTAAAAAAATGTAAATAAAGTCGATCAAAAATTTCTCACCCTCATCTGGATTTGAACCCTCAACCTTTCTGTCAATGTTCTAGCGCCTTAACCCTCTCAGCCACTTTTGCTGTACCATAAGCAGATTTAAATTACTATTTATACATTTAATACTCAACCTTCCTTGTACTTGAGCAAGTCAAAATTAAAACTCTGGCCCAATTTGAAATAACTCTGTGTTTGTTAAAAATAATAATTTTTTAAATCTTTTATAACTATATTTACTATTGCGTATTAAATATTTAAAGTATTATTAAAATTTATATAACCAACGCATGAAATTACATCCTGTTGGAATAATGTAAAGGCTAAAAAATATAATTATAAATTGTTGATACCACAAATTGAAATTTAAATTGGTATTTCGAAAGCTATAATTAGACAATATCTCTACATAAGTAAATCTGATAGGGGAGAGGTGGGTATAACCGGGTGGTTGGGTACAAACCGGGTGGTCGGGTTTTGACCAAGTAAGTGCTGGTACCTGGCGATAAATGCCGAAATTAACATGTAGTTGGAGAGGGAAAGTGGCGGACATTGCGCCATTAGTCTCTGAGCAGAACTCTGTCTGTTAAGAGCGTTTCTTTATTTTTGATATTTCGTTTCCCAATGTTACGGACAGTTTGATCGCCTACTACGGAAAAACTACATGAGTTTCAGTGAAGGTGACTACACTGTTGTGTAGTCTATGTCTTTATCTTTACACTGATATAAGCAATATCTCAAATTAGTTTTAAGCACTCTGAATATGTTAAGTTTTTGTTTGTTACTACCAGTGGGGTGAAACCGGGTATGACGTGCGGGGTAAAACCGGATGGTATTTATACATGTTATATGATCTAAATATTTAAAATTTGATTTTTCGCTCATAAATTAACTGAATATGTTATCTTTGATACTATTTTGACTTAATTGTGTGTACTTAGTAATAAAATTTTAGGCCTATCAAAAATTTTGGTTTTTTTTCTATTTCCCATATACTTAACATGTGTACCCGGTATCACCCCACTAGTGGGGTGAATCCGGGTACTTGCACTTTTTTTACAAAAAAAAATCGCAGAAAAAAAACTATAAGACTTATCAAGTTTTTAAAAGAAGCAATTCAAAAACAAATAAACACAAGATAAACTGAGACATTATTTAAAATTTTTTGTTTAAAAACATGGAATGTACATGTCACTAAAGATTAGCCACCCGGTTATACCCCACTTTCCCCTACTTTGACAGTCAAATAAAATTATCAATAACTAAAAAGTAAAATAAAATTTGAAAATAAATTTTTTAATTTAATTTTTTAAAATACGGTATACATTTTTACATAGATTTTAAATGCAAAAATACTTACTCTCTCGTTTACCCGTTTTTTAGATTTAAATTTTGCCACATAATTTGTACATGAGAAATATTCTTTTATTCGCCTTTTTCTCATTTGACATTTTTCACATAATTTTCACGTCAAAATAATATTATATTTTCATCAGTTTTTGACATTTTACATTTTTAACGTAATTTTGACGTTAAAAATATTCTTCTTTTCACCTTTTTTTCACGTTCACATTTTTCAAGTAATTTTGACGTGAAAAAAATATTCTTTGTTTCGCCTTTTTTTCACATTCACATTTTTCACGTAATTTTGACGTGAAAAAAATATTCTTCTATTTACTTTTATATAATTTTTACATTTTACACCTGAAAAAAACGTGATTTTCACATTTTGTGCTGACTGGGCAAGATCGTGCCACAACCATCCTACACTCATCTCTCATTCATATTTATGTTAAAATACCTACTGTGTGAAGTCCCTGTCTTAAAAAAGTGATTTAGTGAATATAAAACATAAAATAAAAAAAAATGTAAAAAAATTTTAATGAAAATCACGTTTTAAATTTCACGTTTTTTTTACTTTTACATTTTTACGTTATTTTCACATGAAAAAAACGTATAATTTTTCACTTTTACATTTTCACCTTTTTTCACGTGAAAATAACGTGATTTTCACATTGTGTGCTGACTGGGGTGCTACCTTCAAGAGTGCTAACTTACAAAGATTCAGATTACATGGGATAGTATAAGTATAGGCTTTTACTGCAAGGATTAACAAATAACCACCCTAAGCAAAATACTAATTATAATTTTGCATGCTATCAGTTAGCCTTTCGTATCTTTCAACCAAAACTTTAAGCCACCGAAAAAACCTTGTTTTATTGAGGTCCTGTAATGTATATCCTACCCCAACAGCACAGGGAGCTTGTTCCAAACTTGTTCCAAGTCCAACAAGCCAAGCTACCAAGCTTGGTTTAAGCTTGGGAAGCCAAGTCTATAGGCTTAGTTTGGAGTTGTTTTAAAGATCGAAGTTGGCAGTTCATGAGCTTGTTCCAAGCTCCCACTCCCAAGCTCATTCCAAGTTTAAACACCAAACTCCCACCAAACTCAAATAACCAAACCCACTCTAAGCTTGTCCTGAACTCATTTTTAACTTGCTCCAGAGTTGCATTGATTAAAGATGCTCATATTAAGTTTAGTGGGAGCTTGTTTTAAGCTCCCATTAGGCTTGGTTTTAACTTAGGTGAGTGAACTGGTTTTAGGCTCATTTTAAGCTCATTTTATACTTGTTCCAAACTTGGCTAACCAAGCTTCATAAAGCAGGGCGTTACTAAACACATATTAAGTTTGGTGGGAACTTGTTTTAAGCTCCCATCAGGCTTGGTTTTAACTTAGGTGAGTGAACTTGGTTTAGGCTCACATTAGGCTTGGTTTTAATATATGTGAGTGAACTAGTTTTAGGTTTATTTTTGCTCATTTTATAGTTGCTCCAAACTTGAGTAAATAATATATATAGTTTGTCAAAAACCCATTGGGATGAATATTTGTACAAAAATAAATGAAATGTATTATTAGACATGTAGGCCTATTTCATTTGTACTGTTTTAAAATTCTTCTAAAGATGAGTCTCAAAAGTTTATTCATAGCCTATGAATGAATCCAATATTTTCAAGTAACAAATGAAAAAAGTGAATCAACTGGGCCAACGCTTGCCACCTCCACTACTTCACAATTTATTTTACATATCGATTTATAAATTATGATTAAAATATTTAATGATTTTAATGGGTGTGATGTTGAGCAGAAGAACTATAAAGTTAATATATTTTGTATATGATGAGGTATAGGGTAATCGTTATGTATTAACAAAATACCCTTAACATTTAAACATAATATATTGTTATCAAACCTTACAGCATAAGATTGTAGAGATGTTTTCAGAATTAATTAATGACAGTAGCATAACCTTACTGATTGATCTGAAAAAATCCTACAAGCAAGTTGTTAGTTGTGAAAGCAAACAATACATTATTGGCTATTTACGATATTTTAGATTAATATTTACAATCAAAATCTTCAGCAATATCACAATATCACAATCTTCGGAATTGTGAACTTAAATTGCATGGAAATGGCAAATGTTGGTCAAATTCATACGGATTTGTTTAGTTTATTTGGAAATATAGAGGCTTTTAACATGAATAAACTTTTGAAACTTACCTTAACAAGAACTTAAAAAAAACAATTCAAACTTATAAAGGCAAACGCGGAATTATTTGTAGGTCGAACAAAATCTTGCACATCAACAAACGTGTTTTTCAAGATGGCTTGGCGGACGTCGTTAAAGTGGCGAGCTGTTGTGTAGGAGAGAAGACCGTTGGAGGGGGTTTGAAAACAATGACCCGGGACAGAGCGCATGCGCAGACCAGAATAAATGTTGACGTCATCACGCAGCTTATTTTAAACTCACTTTCCTGAGCTTGTTGTGAGCTTAGTTTATGGACTAAAAACAAACTTGGTAAACCAATTTTAAAATGAGCTCCGACCAAGCTTGGGGTTAGTGTAGTAACACAATTTCATTACACCAAGTTTATTTTAAGTTTGGAATGAACTCCAAAAACTAAGCTTGGTCTAATAAGCTAAAAATATTCTAAAACCAAGCTTAGTTTAAGCTTACGTGCTGTCTGGGTACATGACCAGTCAAGTAAAAAGTACAAAGTAACAACCATAGAAAAACGAACCAGGTATGTTACATAAATAGCTTGAAAATCAATATTTTGCTTGATTAATTTGAGCGTACTACACTGAATCCAATAGCAATCTTAAAATTAAAACAGCTCGTGAGATCCAAATGCGACACTCCGGTGTCCTAGCAACCGCCCCTCCCACCCCCCATGCTCATGCCCCTCATCCATTTACCATGTAGATAAGTGGGGCACTAGGTGAGCAGAATATTAAGTAAATCAATAGAATACTGGACCCGACTTGGCGAAGGGTGTTTGTTTCGCATCAATTTGTTTTAAACAAAATAAGATTACATCATTCACAACAATAATCTTTAACCTGGAGTTTTGATATTATTGGAGTAATTGAGAAAATAATTAAAGTTAACAATTTGGACTTAAATTTTATAGAAATTCAAAGTGGAAAGATAAATATTCATCTTGGTTGTCTTTAGATTGATTTTTTAGACATAAACATTGAATACCACCTATATTTTCGTGTCGTAACAAAGCAGAAAATTCATTTTATATCTACCGAAGAAGAATTGTATTTTTAAAATCAAAAACACTTGGAATGAGTGGTGAAAACTTATAATTCTGATAAAAATCCCTGGAATCATAATTTTAAGTTCTTTGCCTAAAGACAAAGTAATAGGCTGGGTTTGTGAGATTTCTGTGGCCCCAGAAGCCATAAACACCATTCGTTCACTTTCATATACGTGTGCTTGTGCGTGTGCTTGTGCGTGCACGTGTGTATGTGTCTGTGGTAGTAATAACTTTTTTAATTTGGTATGTACATTAATGAGGTGTAGTGTATCTTATATTTGCTTATAACGCCCATAGGGCGCAAACCTACATCCCATCATCCTCCATGGTTTATGAGAAAAATAAAGAACACTAAATATTTCATTCAATTTGGTATATACCTGCATTGTGAAGGAATAACAGTATATTTTTTGCCTACAACACCCCGATGTCTGCATACCTACATCCTCATTCCCACAATGTTCATGGCAATTATAAAAAAAAGAATACCAAATTCCATTGGAAATTCGCTGAGTACGCAGGTCTGTTGAAATGGGGAGGTCTGTATTTAAAATTTCCTCCTATGACATCCACTTATACTAAAAGAACGTCACTATGTAAAATTTCACAGTACTGTAGTTACAATGTATGGGAGTTTTTAGCCGTTTATTTCTGTGCGGTGTGTGCAGGTGTCATACAATACATCTGGGTCAGACCCAGCCTTGTCAGCCGACAGCGACTGTTCCACCATAAACTGCTTTATATCGCACCGATATCACTGCCCTTCCTCCCCCCCCCCTCACCGCCCCTCAACCCTGTCAAACCTATGTTTAAACCATTTCACTTTAAAGTATATCCATGAGTTCAACTGTAATTAGGTTGTTGGATGCAATTTGAGAAAACATGAGAATTTTAATGGCAGAAAGTTGAATACTTAGAAAAAAAATTAACAGTGGCACTAAACATTACAAATACAAATACAAATCCTTTATTGCATAAACACATGTTGTCGTTGGGCAATGTTTCAAATACAATAATTTTTCTGATTTTTTTACTTTTCTTATACTACTATAGTTAGCAAAATCCAGGTTGTAAAGTTTTTTTACATTATTAATTTTCATATATTCTATAAATACAAAAAATATAAAAATTGCATTTTCTAAATTTTATGGATTATTTTTCATAATTTAGATATTCATTCACTGAGTAAAAGCATTCCCTTTGAAGAAATTTTCCAATTCTTTTTTTTATTTTCTTTCATCATTTATATTTTTTATTTTGTGGGGTAAATAATTAAAAAGTTTTATACTCATGTAAAATGGAGAGCTTTGAAAGAGACTTGAATGATGAGCTGGATAATGGAAATTTATATATTTATGTCTGGTATTAAATTTGTGATCATTATTTAAATCTTTGATATCAATGTTACTATTAAATGTATTCATGAGACTTTTGAAAATGAATAAAGAAGGTAATGACAATATATTTCATTGTTGGAATAACGGTTTACAATGGGTTCTTGGGTGTTTTTTACACATTAATCTAATCATTCTCTTTTGTAACTTAAATATTTGTTTACTATCAACTGAATTCCCCCACAATTCAATTCCATAGGTTATTCTTGAATGAAAATAGGCAAAATAGGTCATTTTTAGGGTTTTTAAGTCGGTTATATTGGACAAGAAATGAATGGCGTAAAATACTTTGTGTAATTTTTTTTAGGACTAATGAAATATGAGACTTCCATTTCAAATTGTTGTCTAATTGTAAGCCTAAAAATGTTGTATTTTCTACTGTTTTTATTGATTGGGAAATTAGTTAATGTAATTTGTTTTGTGTTTTTGGTTTAACTTAAGACCGTTTATTGTAAACCATTCTTCTAATTTATTTAAATTATTATAGTCAATTATGATTTGTAAGTTGCTAATGTCAGAGTCTGAGCATAACAAAGAGCATGTATCATCTGCATATAAAATCACTTCACAATTTTTTGTGACATTAGGCCTAAGTATTGTTATGTTTATAATGGCAGTCCTTTTAACCAAAAGAAAATTTTGTCTATGAAAGTTTTATTTGGAATGATCCAACATTCCTAGACGACAAATTGTGATACAATACAATTTTTTATACTATTATATTTCCTATTATATTAAACAAGAAAGTTTTGTAGGAGGGGTTTGTGTTTGGGAGTTTTTCTCCGAAAGTACAACAGAAGCCCGTTCTGGAGGGCTAATAACTATTCTTGGGTGCAAAATAATGGCAGTTTAGTTCATAAAAAAATTCAAAACACTAAGAATATTTTGTGAAATCGTTAATAATAACCATTTTTCTCAATATGAAAAACATTTTGACAATAAGGTGTTTTTAAAAACTGTCTAAAAATTGTAAGTAATATACGATAGCATATTTTAACCATGTAGCAAAGTTTTGCCTTGAATGAGGAAGATATATATTAGTTTGGTTTATGATTGAAAGAAAAAAAATTACGAGCCAAAAAGCGATACGAAAGGTAAAAACCACTGCCTACTCTGACGGAGAGAGTACGAAACCCTTGCATATGTCCTCGGATCTTGTACATACAACGAAATTTAATAGATGACAGACACCAAAGAATTAGATTAATGATCGCTGAATCCCTTTGACAACTGAAATTCAATGTCTTTGAAGAAGTTCTCACGGCCTTTCAGAAAACGGACATACAAGAAGAATTGACTTTTGAGGAATAAAAAATAAATCAAAACAAGGCACTGTTAGACCTAACAATTCTTCTCAAACAACAACAAAAATCAACCACAATACTTAAAACGAAAACTAATCTATGCCCCCCACAATACAATATCATAACGGAAAATATGTAAATATTAAATATAAACATTATTGGAAAACAAACTGGATGAAGAGGAACCATATACCAAAAACAACTGTATTTGCTGTGCGTCATTACGGCCTTGCCCCATTAACATCTTTTTAATGATCGTTTAACAGTATGATAAAAAATACCCCCCGTCGCAGCAGACCTGCGTACTCAGCGAATTTCCAAATTAGTAATATTAATTTTGAGCAGCTAAACTTGTAAACAAAATTTCATCACGTGCTCATAAATAGGGAAATAAATGTCTATTCTCCTTAAGATAACTATAGGGAAAGAGTATGCAGGTATGCTGCCATGGGAGACACTAAAAGTAGGTTTTTAGCATATAAAAAATTTATTTCGACCTTATAAAGCCATATAGTAAGTTTCATCAATATCTGCCCATAAATAAAAGAGTTTGCCTATTCTCCATATGATTAACATGGGAAAAGAGTATGCAGGTTTGCTGCCATGATAAGTACAAAAACCAAGATTTTTTACCTTAAATGGATGAATCTCAACCAAATGAAGCTGAATACCAAGTTTCATCCAAAAATATTGGTTAATAAGTGAAATATTAACACATCCTTATTCTCCATAAGATTAACATTGGAGCCCTATTATATCTCTTTGCATTAATTCTGTTTTCAATCAGCTGTTAATTCAATGTTTATTTACATTTTATATTCTAAACAATTTCAGTTCTATTTTTCTGTTGTTTTCAATAAAGTACATGTATCAATTATCAAATATATTTCAATTAATCAATACAAAACGCGTGCTAAACAAACTCGGTCACAACAGAAAGAATGGCGACGAGGATGGGATGAAGTATTGAAAGGTAATTAAGTCAAGACCATATAAATTTCAACAGAACAATTTCAAAAATAATATATTTGTTTTCAAAACAAAGGTTAATTTTTTTCAATGGATCCAGAACAGTTACAACAGTTGTTTCAACTTATCAATCAAAACCATCAAGCCTTAGTAGACAAAATTTTAGCTAAAAATGATTCTGATTCAAGTTCAAGTGAGAATTTGACTAATCAGACTTCAGTAATCAATGTTACTCACACACCCCCTTTTGAAAACTTTGATCCTAAGAAGGAAAGTTTTAAGCTATATAAACAAAGGTTTGAAAATTACCTAGACATGAAAGGAATGCTTAATAACAAAAAGAAAAGTTCCCAAATGTTATTAAATTCAATTGGTGCTTCCAATTACAACATATTGTCAGCATTAGTAGCCCCTAAAGTTCCTTCTGAACTCGATTACTTAGACCTTATGAATGCCTTAGAAAATCATCTCGTACCTAAGCAAAACATATTGGTTACACAACATCAGTTCCTATCTAGATATCAAAAAGAAAATGAAAATATCGCAGATTTTGTGGCAGGTTTAAAAAAACATGTTGCTGATTGTGACTTCATTGTAAAATGCCAATGTGATAACGAAGTTCAAATTGCTGATGTTTTTCTAAGGGCACAATTTATAAGGGGAATTCGAAGTACCTGGCTAAGAGAACAAATTCTCCAGTCAGAAATAACTAGTTTCAATGAAATAGTAGCTAAGGCAATAGCACTTGAGGCAGCCAAGGTGGGCAGCCATGAACTTTCAAGGTCTCAACCAGTTAGTACTAGCCTCGGTTCATCTGAAGTAGAGGTAAATAAAGTATCTAAGTTCAATGATAGCAAAACTAGAAATCGATCTAGTGATAGGGGCCGGGACAAACAAAGATCTAAACATCAACTCCATCGATCTCAGTCTAGGAAACGCATAGATTACGTAAAACTAGGGTTAAATAACAAATGCTTAAGATGTGGACGTGAAAACCACAAAGCTAATGAATGTAGAATAAATTCCTTCAAGCTAAAATGTAATTCTTGCCAAAATACTGGTCATGTTGAAAAAGTATGCATAAAAACTCTTCTGAAATCTGACGCTTGTAATCAAGTAGGCCAGAATCATTCAAATAATAATGATAGTGAAACAGAATTTGGAATAAATAATGTCGTAGATGTGTATAATTACAAAGCACAGGCCAACTCAGAGAAATATTTAGTTTATGTCATTCTAGAAGGTAAACCAGTTCAATTTGAAGTAGACACGGGTGCAGGATACACTATGTTGCCAGAAAACATCTTCAAAAATCTTAATATCCCCAACAGAGTGGTTCCAACAAACATAGCCTTTCGATCTTACACAAATAACATTTTCCGACCAATAGGAAAAGTTGAAGTGTCTGTTCAATTTCGTGACATTACATCAATTGAAGAAATGTTCATTGTACCGGACGGTCACTCTCCACTACTAGGACGAATTTGGACCAAGAACTTGAACATAAACTTACATGATATTGATAGAGACAAATCCAATAATACAAAATTATTTGACAAAAACATTCTTTCAATTGATGCATCAAACGTTGAAGAAGTTTTTCCTGAAATCTTTGAGCAAAAGGTAGGATGTGTCCCTAATTACACTGTAAAGCTTAACCTTAGGGAAGGTGCAAAACCGGCTTATACACCAGAACGTAATGTGCCATTTGCACTCCGCGAAAAAGTAGAAAGTGAGCTAGATAACCTCGAAAAAGCTGGAATAATAACAAAAACTGTATCGAGTGACTGGGGTTCACCCCTCGTGGTTATTCCAAAACCAGATGGAACAGTTCGACTTTGCGTCGACTATAAGGTCGGTGTCAGTAATCAACTAGTCAATTCCAATTACCCAACAAAGAAGGTAAATGACATTCTGAACAGTCTCCGAAATTCGAAATACTTTTGTCGATTAGACTTGTACAAAGCTTATTTACACTTGAAAACTGACGATCTAAGCAGTAAGATTCAAACCATATCGACTCATAGAGGTACGTATCGCATGAATAGATTAAGTTTTGGCATAAAGGTTGCACCTGCAGAATTCAATCGTGCACTAGATCAGATTTTACATGGATTGAATAACACCATTTCGTACTTTGACGACATTCTTGTTCATGGAGAAACATTAGAAGAATGCAAGGAAAATTTGTACGCTTGCCTTACCCGTTTACGAGAATATGACCTGCATCTCAACAAGAGAAAGTGTGAATTCTTCCAAACAAGAATCGAATACTTAGGACATGTCGTTGAACATAACAAGATATCAAAATGCCAGAAGAAAACTCAAGCTATCCTTAACATTCCACGCCCTAAGTCAGTAGCTGACGTTCGAAGCTTCTTAGGCATGATAACATATTACTCTCGATTTTTGCCAAATGCATCAACTATGACTGCTCCTTTGAGAAAACTACTTCAAAAGAACCAAAGATTTATTTGGTCCACTCAATGTGAAACAGCCTTCAATAAACTCAAAGAAGAGATATCAAGTGAAAGGGTAGTAACGCAGTTTGATCCATCATTACCTGTGAAGCTGACTACAGATGCAAGTTCTGTTGGAGTAGCAGCAGTTTTATCCCATATGATCGACAACAAAGAACATCCAGTAGCATTCGCTTCTCGCTCATTAAGTAGTGCCGAACAAAATTATTCTCAACTAGATCGTGAGGCATTAGCAATTGTTTTTGGTGTGGATCACTTCTTTGATTATTTATATGGTCGTCACTTCATTCTTGTTACCGATAATCAACCACTTACCAGAATTTTTCATCAGTCTTCAAAATCTCCCAAGATGACATCAGCACGACTTTTACGCTACGCTTCTTTCCTGTCAGGCTTTGATTATTCAGTGGAATTCAAAAAAGGTATTCAAAATGCAAATGTCGATTGTTTATCGAGGGCCCCCATGCAACCAGAGAGGAAATCAATGGACATGATTCTTAACGAAGAAGTTCATCAATTATGTGCTTCAACAGTTTTTGCCATAAGTAATGACATGCTTACTCAGGAAGTGTTAGCCAGAGAAACTAAGAAAGATCAAGAACTTGTAAAAATAATGAATGAAATTGATATTGAAAGTGATTATACAGTGGATGATGGAATTCTTTTCAAATCACACAGGGTTGTTATTCCTAAGAGTCTACAGACAGAAGTATTGAAAGAACTCCATTCAACTCATCTTGGCATTACAAAGATGAAACAGCTTGCTCGTAGACATTGTTTCTGGAAGAACATTGATAAAGATATAGAACATTTAGTCCGATCTTGTCCTGAGTGCGCATCCATCAGAAACAATCCAGCTAAAGCACCTGTTCATCATTGGGATCTTCCAAATAACAACTGGGATCGCATTCATATTGATTTTGCTGGTCCATTTCAAGGACATTATTTTTTGGTTGTTATCGATGCAAAATCTCGATGGGCTGAAATTGAAGTGTTGAAAAATTCTCCTGGTACATCAACTACCATCATGCTTCTTAACAAAATATTTTCAATGCATGGTTACCCAATTGTAATGGTATCGGACAATGCGTCAATTTTCACCAGCGAAGAATTCAAATCATATTGCAAATCTCATGGAATTAGACAAAAGTTTATATCACCCGGACATCCCGCTACGAACGGTTTAGCAGAACGCAATATACAAACCTTGAAAAACCGTTTAAAGACTATGTCAAATGACAACTTACCAATGACAGTAAAAATCCAAAAGATACTTTTCCACTACAGGACTACACCCTTGGCGAATGGGAATACACCAGGAGAGCAGTATTTAAACAGATCAATAAGAACTAAATTAGATGCAATGCGCCCTATTCATGAAGAGAAATCTAAACAACCATTAATGCCAAGAACAAGGAATCTTAATGTGGGGGAGAGAGTCCAGACAAGATTGTACGTAAACAACAAAGAAGTGTGGAGTCTTGGGACTGTAATAAAAAAACTTGGGAAACTACATTACCTCATAAAACTTGATTCAGGCCGGATCTTCAAAAGACATATAAACCAACTGAGAAAAACGGTACAGCTAGAAGAGAAGAAGAAAAAAGTTACTTTTTCAGAACTACCCAAAATAGACTACCATTCCAAACAAAATCCTCAAGATGACGTCCCCTTGGATTTTGAAGTAAAATTTTCCAACCAAAGACTCCATCATTCCCATCGGACAGATGACCAGAATAGAGGACATATGAGACCCATCACTCAATTACCAGAACCGGAGGTACAACAAGAAATGCAACCTGAAGTGAGCAGACAAGAACATCAAGTAAGACGGTCAGAAAGAACAATAAGAAAGCCGAACAAGTTTAAGGACTACCAAATGTAATGCATTTATTTCTTGTTTCATTCATGTGGGGGAGAATTATTATATCTCTTTGCATTAATTCTGTTTTCAATCAGCTGTTAATTCAATGTTTATTTACATTTTATATTCTAAACAATTTCAGTTCTATTTTTCTGTTGTTTTCAATAAAGTACATGTATCAATTATCAAATATATTTCAATTAATCAATACAAAACGCGTGCTAAACAAACTCGGTCACAACAAGCCCCAAAAGACAATGTACTGTCTTTAGACTTTTAAATATCTCGGTAACCAATGGAGGTAGAGCAAAGCTTCAAAATACTAAATTGTGTGTGTTTTTTTTGAGCTAAATCCAATGGTCAAAATAAAAATTAAAAATTTTTAAAATTTACATATGAAAAATGCAAAAAACCCATTTTTGGGGTACAAAACCCCCCAAAACTACCCCTTCCGGTAGGTCGATATGTCTGGTTTTCAAACTCATCCGAATAAACGTAGGATTACACATCTCTACCAAATTTGGTGTCGATCGGACCATTTTTACGAGAGTTATCGTGTCTAGGGACACATATATATATATATATATATATATATATATATATATATATATATATATAAATTTTAATGACTATTATTTTTGGTCTCTGGGCACCTCAAAACGAAAAAGTAACATGGTCCCGGGCTTAGGTCTTACCATGAGACCTACGGTAATAGCTTATTCCCTATGGGAAATTCGCTAATTATCATATTGTGTTAATGTGGTGCTTATTAATACAATTCAACTAATTTCCAACTACTAATTTTTCCAATCTACAAAGTTATAATAACTCATAAAATATGATGGATTTACTTTATTCACAAGATATAATGGATGTTACACATAAATTTATAAATTTAACATGAATAATGATATGTCATTATATCATGGTAAGTTTTTAACTGAGCAAAGCAGGAATGCAAAATTTTTGCTTTGTGTAGTAAAGGCATTTCTGCATAAAAAATCAACAGGTTGTATAGACTAATCATAAATCATAACTTCTGTTACTCTAGTATCTAATATAAATATTCAACAATTAATTATTAAATGCTGTTTTTAGAAGTCCGTCATTTTTATTTGATTTAAGCATATGTCTAACTTAAAATAAAGCTTTAAATTTTGTAATAGTTAAAAAAGAAACATTGCAAAATAAATTGCTGTTATGAATTAAGATGCAGTCTTTTTTCATATGCATACTAATTTTTGTGTTTTAACTTAAACCACTTTTCAACAGTTAGTCTTAAATCATTTCTTGATCAAATTTAGGGCACTCAGGTAATTTTTAATAAAACAAAGATAAACACTCGCTTTACAGTTCTGAGTAAAAGAACAATATGCTCTATTGCTCGAAATTTAATTGCATTCTTACAGAACATATTCAGCGTATACATCACTTACATCAAGATACCCGACCGTACCGACTCAAAAATGGTTTATGCCTTAAAAAACGTAATCTTGTCATAAATGCAAATTAATTACGATTAGATGCTGATAACAAATTTCTACTAAGGACATTAAACGAGGCAAACGTTGCTGAGAACCTTGAGTCCTCTACATATAATATATAACTTTAAAGGAACTGCTTGACCCATATAAATAAAGCCGCTGACAAAGTGGCCTCGGAAGGGTTGAGGGCCAATAAATAAAGGGGCTCCGCAGAAGCTTCTCTAATTGAAGCACCACACAATGAGCCATGTCGAGGGTGCCCGAATTAATTTACCCCAGATTTTTCTCCCTTCCTTGGATCTGATTTCATTATGATTAAGATTACTTTGTTTTAAACTATAATTCTATTGGTTGCATTGAGAATTTTATCAATGTACTTCCAAAATTTTAGTTAGGCTATATAATTATCATTAAATGATTCACAATTAGTTTATGATGAGGCATAAAACGGGAGGTAACATACCAAATAAAAATTCGTTACTCAGTGGAAATTAAAGATTCTTTCGTTGGCATGTGGAAAAACTAATTCTGTAATGATATCTGTTTTTGTTGTAGTGTTTAACATTTATTTGCTTAGCTCCCACATGACAAAAAAACCTATATACTCACGCGATGGGTAAAGTAAATAAGCACCAGCAATTGATCAAATTTAGTATTCACGTGCACTTTTATGGGATTATCGTACATTTGCTTACACCCCAGTGGCAGAAAACCTACATCCTCCCATTTGAATGGTGTTCATGCCAAAAATTATTTAAAAAATACCGAATCTTGTAGAAAACGCAGAGTTCACAGGTCTGATGCGATAAGAGTAAATAAATAAATAAATCATGTCTTTATTTTAAGCGATTTTCAGCATCATGCTGCTTTACAAAATAACTCAAGTCAAATTCATATAAATAAATGTAAAACAATTTCGTCAAGACAGTATTAACTAGCCTAGATAAAAATATACAAAAGACAAACCATCTATGAAAATAAATAACTATAAACCTTCTTCTTAAAAGATTTTTCTGCGGTGAGACCAAGACCACTTATCCCAGAGGTTAGGTTGTTGTAGATTACAGGAGCAAAATACCCAAACCTTTTTCTGTCGACCTCTTTGCGCACGCGAGGCACCCCCAACACGCCGTCCTGTCGAGTGCTGCGAGACCGCAACTCAGCACGGGTTTTCAACTTATTTTTTAAATAATGAGGTTCACCCTGAGTCATGACCTTGTGAACAAGGCATGAAGTACGGAGGGCACAGAGGTCAGTCATAGGCAAGAAGCCCAATGACCTCCTCGCATCTGAAATGTGATCATATTTCCTTAAACCACATACATATCTCACGCACATGTTCTGCACTCTCTGCATTTTCTCCATGTCTCCTGTCGAGATGGCATTGCCGTAGACAGGTAGGCAATATTCCAACACAGAGAGCACAAGGGCCTGAACAAGGTGAAGTTTTGTTGTCGATGGAAATAAGTGTTTGTGTTTGTATAACACTCTCAGTCGGCTCATTGCTCGTTGGCATACCGCGCTCACATGATCAGAAAAAGTGAGACCGGAGTCAAGCACAACGCCCAACAATTTGGAAACATTGACCTCTTTTAAGTCCAATCCATCGAGAGAGACACCTGTTGTTGTTTTCGGAGGAAGAAACCTACTTGGTGGGAAAGCCTGAACTGCACATTTCTCTGTGTTCAGACGGATTCCGTGGTCCCTAGACCAAACATTTATGGTTTCCAAATCTATGCTGAGGAGGCGGAAGGCTTCACTGGTATTAATGGTCTCCTCAAATGAGAGTCTTAACTGGGCATCATCAGCATACGAATATAGCTGGCAATATTTTAGGTCTTTTCCCATTGTGGCAGCAAAAACTATAAACAAAACAGGCCCAAGACAACTTCCTTGGGGTACTCCAATAGGTTTCATGGAAGGAGTAGATGTTTTGGTCCCCAATTTCGTTTTTTGGCTTCTTCCGAAGAGGTACGAATTAAACCAAGAGATAACTATAGGGCTAAACCTGTAATACCTCATAATGGCCAATAGCATATTGTGGTTTATAGAATCAAAGGCTTGCGTGAAATCAAGCAAAGCAAGGATGGAAGTTCTTTTTTCAGCTTTTGCCTCAAAAAGATCATCACAAACTTGCAATAAAGCTGTGGTGGTGCTAAATCCTCTGCGGAAACCAGACTGAAACTCAGGCAGAATTGTCTCTGTCTCCAAAAATGCAACTAGTTGAACTACCACCAGCTTTTCCAAGACCTTGGACATTGCAGGAAGAACCGAAATTGGGCGGAGTTCAGTCACACACGAAGGAGCTTTAACCTTTGGAATTGGCGTCACAATTGCCTCCTTCCACTCCGTGGGAAATACTCCAGTTGTGAGTGACTCATTAAACAGGTGAGTAATGGCGTCAATGCAGTATGGGCCGATCATCTTTATCATCTGAATAGAGATTCCATCAGTGCCAATAGCTTCCGATGAAATACTATTTATTGCTTCTAATAGAGTATTGTACTATTTATCTACTACTAGTGCACGTGTTCCTCAACATTGAGCAATTTATTTTCATACAATACAAAAGTTAGTACATTAAGTTCTAGATCAATGAAATCCGACCAATCCAATATTGTGAATATCAGTGATCACCAAAAACTACAGCTGTACGTTAACAGATGTTTAAAATGCTCAAACCAATCTCAATGTTATTCTCATGGGAAAATTTCAAATTTAATTTGTGGATAGCGCCTTTATTTTAAGTCCGATTTTCATCAATTTTTGGCGGAAACAACTTTAGACTAAGCCCTATCCAACGACACCAAAAACTTGAAAATCGGTTGAGAATTGTAGGAGGAGTTCTCAAGACAAAAAAAAACCCTTAGCGTATTGAATAAGTATAGATATTTATATTTATATATCTATTTATCTATCTATCTTTCTATCTATTTATCTACCATATCTACTATATCTACTATATACTATGTATATTTAGCTACCATGAAGCATTATTCAAAATTAAAAGAACCTATTTCAAAATTAATAGTCACTTCTGAAACAGAAATACCATAATTCAATTGAGGAAATAAATATGGCCCTTCTTGTACACTAAATACTTAGTATCTGCCAATTTCGGATTGTTGATTCATGGTTGTCATAAAAATGTCATTTGTCGTTTCAAAGTCGTTCAAAAGTAGTAAGTTAACCCGGACAGTTTAGCAAGCAATAATTTCCCGAATATAAAGCTGACTTGATGGCCTTTAACTATAGCGATAAGCTGCCACAAGTTCTTTAACTACTGGAATATTGGGGAATAGAGGCTATAAGGCGACTGCTGAGGAAACCTATAAACGTGTTGACACCAAACTATGGGTCATATCTTTTAGCCGAAATAGCCAAAGACCCTTTGAAAGTGTTTTGGTCCTAGTATAAAAGTGATATTTGTTGTTTTAAAATATTGTTTCTTTTTTATGAACTTAAAATAGTAAAAACATTTACCCAGTTTTACAAAATGTCATTAGGGTAGGTTTACACGTGAAAGTTTTTCACTCTCGGAGAGTTAGTTAGTTACTCTAAAAAAAATCTCAGACAGTTGTTGATAGTACTTGCAGAAAACTGACTGGCATTAATTATCTTGATAAATTCGTTGGTTGTGTACCTCTGCGAGTACCTCCTGAGAGTACGAAACTCTCTGAGAGTAGAAAACTCTCACGTGTAAACCTAGCTTTATAGTTTAGTTCAGTGTAAGGTATACTGCTTTGACTTACATAAATTATTGATTCATGTGTTTGAATTTATTTGTATTGTCATCTGTATCCTTTAGAGAACGAGAAGCTTTTAAACACAACTCTTCACTTATTTCTGGACTAGTTTTAACGTTCAAGAAAGTTTTCGTTTCAGAAAACAAATTTATTGAATTCAAAACTGAAACAGCAAGTAGTTCATAAAACATAGTATACAATAGAAGAATACATGTTGGTATCGAACAACTGAAATCTTAACTAATTGTGTTTAAAATGCCGCGCATTGCGCTACACACTGGTAGACCTACATCTAGTAATGTTAATATCTCAATTTCAAGTTTACGTTTAATTAATACTATAGCATTCAATAAAGTAGCAAGAAAATCATTTTAACGTATAATAAACAATTACTAGTGCACGTGTTGCTCGACATCGAGCAATTTATTTTGATACAATACAAAAAATACATTTAGTTCTAAATCAATTTAATCTGGCCAATCCAATATTGTAAATATTAGCGATTACCAAAAACCACAGATGTACGTTAACAGATGTTTAAAATGCTCAAACCAATCTCAATGTTATTCTAATGGTAAAATTTAAAACTTAATTTGTGGGTAGAGCCCTTATTTTAAGTCCGATTCTCATCAATTTTTGGCGGAAACAACGATAGAGCAAGCAATATCCATGGACAACAAAAACTTGAAAATCGGTTGAGAATCCTAGGAGAAGCTCTCAATACAAAAACCCCTTAGCGTATTAAATAAGTATAGATTAGATATATAAAAATTTTAGATATTAAAATGTATTGATTTAATTAAAAGATCCCAAAGGAAAATTATCTAACAAATGATCAATCTTTATAACCGTAAATGTATCAAGTTTATGATTTATTTTATTTTAGTTGATTGAAAATTACCTTAGTGAAGAAACAAATACACAAAAATGTTTTAAAAACCATTCTCATTTTGTTTTTATTGATATAATTTGTTAGAGCGTATCCATTAAAAGTGTCACCCAAGTTGAGCATTAAACGTCTTGGAGGCTTGGAGGGAACAGCGTCCTCTAAAGATTGTCTCCGAAAGAAGTATTGGAAAAACTTCGAAGGCAATTTTCAGCAAAACCCAGCCTTTATATTGCATTTAAATTCTGTTACATGCACTAGTGTGGTTTTATGCAAAGTTTAATTGCTTGCAGTTGTTTTATCAGGTTATTTATTTTAACTGGAATTTTTGCAGTCCACTCAACTGATAAAAATCATTAATTACATATATATTTCATCCTGCCCGTCATGGGATCATTTACCTTCGGTTGACTACTTGGACTCCAACACGACTTTGTAAAAATTTATTTCTTACAAGTCAAGTTTACAAAAATGTTTCATGTAAACTATTGAATCTTAAACAAAATTAAAAGTTTTCGAATGGTGTTGTTAAAAAGAGCTTCAACAAATCTTATTTTCACGGTAAATTATTTTGGTTTTCCAACACTAAAAACCCTTTAGGCACTTAGACGGTTTATGCAAATTTATAACATCCTTCCAAACTTGCCAAGAAACTATAAACCATTGACTGCAATTGGATAGCAAAAATCAGTGGCCTTGTTGAAAAACGTGGCTCTTTTAAGCTGAAGTTTGATGAAACCAATTTATAAGTTTGTAAATTTACAGAGCAATAATATTTTTTATCTTTGTGTTTTTACGCAGATTATTCAATGCGCTTATATTCTAAGTGCCCATCCAGATGATAAAATCCTATTCAAAATGCAACAAGTGTTAAAGTAACAAATAAGCTTTTGAGGTTTTGAATGGGGGCCAAAACGAGAGCTGCCAAGCGTGTTGGGTTTTATTGGAAGATGATTTTATGAATTTAGACAATCTATAATCAAACCATACACTTATTCAAACTTTAAATCCCTAAGTCATTCAATTTTATTCAACCATATTACAGACGTTTGTGTTCTTCAGATAAGAGTATCTGTTAATACAAATACAAGAACAAAGCGGAGATGATGCCGCAAGTACCGCAGCTGCAACTTTATTGCTTCAAGTTTAAACTTTTATTGATGCACTACAAGCCCCGTCCTTGATCGGTTACTTTTGCCATATAGACATAAAGAAAACTTGGGCTTATAAAATCCGCCATAGCTGAGCCCAAAAACATCAAAATAACCTAGCTATATATTGTTTTATATATATAAAACAACTCTAAGTTAGATTGAAAAATTCTTTTTAAAACGTTCTTCCTAAAGAAACTTTAACCCTGGCTATGATTACCAGCCAGTACCAACCAATCATAATTATCTGTTATTTTAATTTTACAGATGGAACATATTCAATCAAAACGTTCATGTCTTCTCACGCAAAATCACTTTCAACAATAATGTTTTAAACACAATTCTATTCTATCCTACTTTGACAGGTATACCCTGTATATTGTTCGGAGTAGCCTTTGAAATACCGGGTGTCCACAAATTCTTGCACTGATAAAGAAACTGAATAGTATGAAAATAAATGATGGTATAGTAAGTTAACGTTTTATTTTACGTTTTAGCAGTGACTAATTCAGTTTTTTTACAACTATGTACAAACTCAATACACCTCTATATGTGCGCTTTGGGTTAATTTTAAACCTTCTAGGCAACTTTTTAGTTTGTTGCAAATTTGGTTAACATTTCCTATGTGGCACACACTGAATCTTTCACAAAAATGTGAATATGATCTCTATACTCTTCACATTAGGTGCTTGTCTTCAAAATGTTCAGGTGAAAAATCTGTCTTTTGACTGTAAAAGGTAAATGAGTTTCGTGGATCCATAGGACACCCTGTCACTTTTGTCTGGCTGACTCACCGTTCCTAATTTTATTTTTGTACTTCAGTGTAAGTAAACTGTCTTGTTGTCAATCAGTTGAATTTAGGTGTTACAAACTTTATATAAACAAAACTAGGTTAAATCCTCTTGAAAACAAGATGTGCAAGTGACAGTGGCTCTACTTCTTTCCGTACAGCAAAGATATTAAATCAGTGGAAGACTTTATGCACACCCGGTATTGTATAACACAGGAATCATCAGGTATTGTTCCATGAAAATGTAAATAAGAACCATAGAGGTCCATGGTGTGTCATATCATTTAAATGTCTTAGTATTATGAGCAATTAAATACTTTCTGAAAAGGATTAATGCTTCAAACACAATTTTAATGTTTTTAACAAAATTTTAATGCACGATGCTGCAATATACCTGTACAGTGTGCCAAGTCTAATTGAGTTGTATGTATAAATATCAATTTAGTTTCATACATTTTTATTTTATGATCACTTAGTTTTAATTTACAAAACGTTACCAGACCTTTTTTTAGTCTATAAATTGTTGTAAAACACGACTTTTAGAGAGAAAAAACAACTGTACCATCATTTTGATGCGATTATTATTGTACTCAGTTCAATCTAAAAAGTGTTAATTATTTAGTTTGTACTGGTTTTTAATATTAAAACCAGTCATAATACAATAAAATATCGATTAGTGATTGAATTTTGTATAAGCAGCATACCCCGAAGATTGTATGTTAAGGGCGGGAGGGGTTGGAGTGGGAATGGGGATATGAGGGGGTGGATTCAAGATATTCGCCGCTGCTCGTATTTTAAAGTCTCATTTGAAATTCATTATATGGTTCTGGGTAAACGCTTATCATTTCGGGATTATGTAAAGTTGTTTGAAATCTTAATTTAAAAACGTAATAACTTTTCAATATTATTCTGAAATTTTTTCCTTTACATATTTATGTTTAAATAATGTGTTTTATCAATAATGCATTTTTTTCATTTTGCACATTTAAATATAAATGATAAAGCATATATGTTTTAATTAATTTTATATTTTTATGAATCAATTATCTTAAAGTAATATTTCACTAAAGCAAGTACCTAGTTAATCGACAATAGTTAACTTGTTTTACTTTGAAAATTTCTTTAGAAAATGTTATGAAGACAAAGTCAACAAGGATAGTCACAACATCTTGGTGATTTATGGTCATTTGCAAAAATTAAAACCCGACAAAAAACCATCAAATTGTCTTCCAACCAAAAGTTTGACATAACACCCACAAATCGCAAAAAAATGTACAAGTTTAATGCTTTCCGAAATTTGTGAACACGTTTACCACAACAATGATGTGCTTTTTCAATAAAATGAAATGCTTGTATTTTATAAAATTAAATTGGTTGCTAGGTTTATTGATGCTCACCAACCCAGTTCGCTACAAATGTTAGTTTGACCACAGCGAACAAATACGTGAGAGCGTGTGGCCAACTCATAATTTTATCCTGACCACAACCAACTTTTCCACAGTTAACACAACCCAAATGCAGGGCTATGGATGTGTTTCGATTGCAACAGTTGTGTTTGTGTGTTGCAGGCAGCATGCAAGGTCCCCACGAAAAACGTCTCCTCAACCACCTCCTCAGCATGGACAACTACAACACCCTGGAGCGGCCCGTGGCCAACGAGAGCGAACCCCTGGAGGTCAAGTTCGGCCTCACGCTGCAGCAGATCATTGACGTGGTACGTTACACTCCCCCACCACTCATGTCCACCATAATATGGATGTTACATTGCCTAGAGTTAATTTTTCCAATGTCCAATGATTACTCTAAAGCAAATTTTTAATGGTCTCTTGCCAGGTAACTTCAGTTGTCTTCTGCTAATAGAAAATTAATTATATGGCCCTAAAAAGACTTTAATAATAATTGATTATTTTTACACTTCATACATTTTTTCACTGGATGGGTATTGATGTTAACTGATATTAAAGAACTCAATATAATATTTGATCAAGTTAGTGTAATGCGCTGACCCGTAAAATAAATTATAACCAGTCGTTGCTGTCAAGTTTAACATAGCTGTTAAGCCAAAAATATATTTTTTTGTTAAAGTTTTGAGTAAGACGTAAATATAAAATCTATGGATCATATAATCATATTTTACGTTATTTTAGGGGGGAAAATAATAAAACATAGGATGTTATTAATTAAAACAATTCTTTTATTCTCTTTTATTGCTAGATTGAGAGTTTACTGCAATGGTATTGTCCATGAGTATTATAAATTTTCTAGACGTTTTTAAGATAGATTTTATTCAGTTGTGACCATAAATGCATTGAAAAGTTCTAAAAAGAATGTTCAGATGTGTTTTCGGATCATAGGGTACTATCTTAAACAATTTTCATACAAATTAAAATTAGTTTAATTTGATTACATTAAAGGACATATTTGTGAACTTTGCTTAATCGAAATAATAGAATATCTATTTATAAGAAATTCCTGCTTTGAATTTTTTATAACCTAATGAATAAAGTAAATCAGTAATTCACCTTATTTATTACTTTGTTTTTTCATATCTTCTTGCCATTGACAGTGATTTTTCATTGCTTAAGTCCTACCTCAGAGAGGTTTCAAAAAGATCATTAATTTTGAAATGGCCTAGTTGCTTTCAAATCTACTAACGATTCGATGTACATTATTGTTTGATCAAAATATTAGTAATATTTCGTTCAAGTAATTATAATTTCAAATTTAAACAAAATTTTACTAGAACTAATTAGATGATCAGTCACATAAGAAAAGCTCAAAGAACAGGCAAAGTCGTACAAAAAAAATATGTGGAATTATTGTGTATTGGTTGTAGGACGAAAAGAATCAAATTCTTACAACGAACGCTTGGTTGAATCTGGTAAGTGTATTCCATAATGTACGATGACAGACTGTGTTGGCTGCGTTGTTGAGCGTTGATCCACTCGGCTAGGCGGCGTATGTGATGGTGTGGCCACCACGGGAGCATGGAATGACTTGCCACGTTTACAATTACTGTATTGCAGTTGTGATCAGCATCAGCAGGGTGTCGGTGGCTGTGGCTGGGCCGACACAATGGTCCCAACGCGAGCACATTCTACTCCATTGTTGCTTCCCGTTGGCAACTCCAATATCTTTAAACATCGATCCTCTGCTTTGATGTTTGTCGCGTCCCCGAAAGCGGAAAATATTTCTGGTTTATAGCAATCCGCCAGATGATGCGTCACCGACTTTGGTGAAGAGTTATTCGGTGTATTGTGTATTTCAAAAGAATACTGACTAGGTTAAGAGGGACAATGAAATATTCAAACTGGCTAACTACAAGTATTTTCATTTTTTAATTTGACAAATTTTAAACCACTGAAATGTCTGATGTATCTTGACCACTATACATTATTGTTTGGCACAATTACAACTCTTCAATTCTCACAGTTCAGTTAAAATTCAACATCATCCGTTAATTTGATATTATAACAGAAAAGCACTCAAATTATTACTCAGTTCTCAGTCTTCTGGATCTTTTCCGTTAAATGACTACCAACTTTTTTTAATTTGGAATATTTTTGCAAATCAAACATTAAAATGTGGTTTTGGATAGTTTAGTTGGAGATAACATCATCTTTGGCTATCCTGAGATTGTTAGGCTAAATATGTTTGAGCATTTTTTTAACAGGACGTCTGGGCCGAATCACTATGTCTCGCCCCTGTCACTTAAACCTACACTTTTACAAGTAGATGATGAGCATTTTGTGTGAAGTTTACCATTGTTTTATCGCGCGATTTAACTTTACCCGCAAGGCCACTTTAACTGAACTCAGCGACAAGCTTCAATTGCACTGATGATAACGGAGCCATAACGACGCGTATGGCGCAACAATGTCTGGGTCGCTACAGTCCACTCACCACTTGAATTGCATCAGTCACAGGTACAGTCAACACGACAATTTAAATTTAACCCTTCACTAAATAATATCTAAACGTTGGGCTTTGAAAAATAGTGAAACTTCCATTAGTTTGGTGGGAAAAGTAATATACATAGTATATTATACTGGTAGTCGTTTAACGGAAAAGGTCCGAGGACTTTCTTTATTGAAACTAAAAATCATCTAGGCCGTTTAGGTAACGATAGTAGGTGTTGCCAACGGGAAGTCCAGCTGTATTGTTGCATGGCACTACACCACGTGAATATGTTGCCTGGATGTTTCCTTATAGGACGAGAAGAATCAGCTACTTATTACAAATATATGGCTCTCGTTGGTAAGTTCAAGATCTCATCAGTACCAGATCCCCTTTATATTGTACTTACTACTCACTCCTTGCATACACACACGGCAGTTTTTTACCGTTTTACCACTTACATTTCATCAAAACACGTTTTATTAGGTACCGGTATTTGTAGTATTTCGCCTATCTCTTTTTAGATTAGACCGTTAGTTATGTTTAGCTATTTTTAAGAGTTGATGTACGGTACTTACATTTGTAGTTTTGGTTACGATATTTTCTTTTGGCTTGGTTTAGTTTCAGCCAAAACAATATTTAAAGCATATACAGTAATCCTGATATTGGATTAAAAAAGTCCACACCTTACACATTTAGTGTTAAGGTATGGTCTTCTTACTTACAACATATTGTTGGAATTAAGTTATTGGAGATATATTTTTATGTACATACCTGTGTATTATATATATCTATTTCCAGTCTATTTTATACGTTTTTTGGCCACCTATGGATAAAAATGTCAATTTATATCTAAATTATACCATTTACATAAAAACCATTTTATTGGGTCAAAAACTGTCGTGCTATAATATTTGTGCGTTTGTATCATTATTTGTCGTAGCATCAATTTTATACCACGCTCGTCTTTTCAACATATACTGTCGCCTCTATTTCTTCCTTTCATTTTCTAACATCACTGTAGATAATTCTATGCACAGTAGATTTCCAGTAGCTTCCATTTTTAAACTTAACTTAAAATATCCAAAAAGGATTATGATTTTAAATTTTTATATAAAATAGATTTAAATGTTAAAAGTCAGTTATTTTTCCACTTACTTCTGAATAAATAAATTAGTACTTCCTGTAACTGAAGGGACCAAGTTAATTATTCCATTCTATTATTCTTCACAATCAAACGGATTAACATGGGAATGAATGTAATTAAATAAAAATAATAGGGATAAATCAATTGTATAACAATTATACAATACTTTAGGCTGCCGTGTGTGTTGCATATTATTAAATAGTGCCCAAATCTAAGAAACTAATTAGGTAATCCGCAAAATATTTAAATAAAATATTATAGAGTCATAAATCTATATTTTTACATTTTTTAACATGTCTAACTTTAATTTTGGGAAATTCAAATTTAATTTTAACGTACCGGTATAGCAAAATAATTATTAAACGAAAATCATGAATTGTCATAATATAAGTTCAATCCAGATTCTTCTATCGTTCTTAGGGTCGTTAATCATAAAAAAATGTTAAAATATGATGTTGTAACTATGTTGTATATAGCTTCTGCATGTATACTTATGAAACTATATGTACTATGTTATGTATTTGTTGTAGTTTCCGTTGATAGGTTAAGCACGTTTATTACTGATTAAATTTTGATATATTCTTGACCTATCAAGTTTTCTCTTTAAAATTTAGTAATATTTTTTATGTTTTGCAAAAGGATCAAAAATTTTTTTGAATCATAAAGTTTTGTAAAAAGCTAATTTTTCTAAAAATTTAAAATAAATAAACTATGTAGTTATTTTTATTCAGTGTTTGGCATATATTTGTTGTTTAAGTTTCAATAATTCCATATGGAAATTTGCAGGTACGTTATAATTTATATTTCACCATTCATGGATCTAATTTTATAACTCTTTCCTCTACCTTTAAATTTAATGACTAACAAAATATTCTGTATAATTAAAAAATTTCAATTTAAAATAATTGAACACTAACACTTTAAAGAATAATATTGTCGTTCAATTTGTGCCATGGTGAACAATAATATCAGAAAACGTATGATCTCTATTATCTTAATATTAGCATGAATCTGTGGATAAGTATGAGGACTATGATTAACTTTGTGCATGAATTCTGTATTGATTGAGGATACTGTATGGTTGATTAGAGTAATTTATTAATTAATTTGCTTTATTATAGACTAGCTGTTACCCGTCACGGCTTCGCCCGTGATTTAATCTATTTTATAGATAGTAAAATAGAGTAACGAAAACTTATTCCTTAAGAATTTCATTCAAACAATGAATTAGTGTGAGTAGGGCTCTGAAGGAATTTTGCAAAACCTTTTCTTGATGAGAATCTATGAGCAAATAGGAACGGCCATGTCAAATTTCGACCCCGTAAGCCCTATAGTCATTTTGAAGCCATGTGGTGCGGAGTCCTAAACAACATAAAAAACTATATTTGCTAAGCTGTTTCTTAGTGAACACCTATAAGTAAAACGGAACGTAAATGTTAAATTTCAACCCCATATTATCTATGGTAATTTTGAGGATTTGTAGAAAGTAGCCCTAAAGGAAATTTGCAAAATCGTTTTTTATTGAACACTTATGAGCAAAAAGGAACTTCCTTGTCAAATTTCAACCCAGTAATCCAGGGCGCACCATCCGCGGATTAATTTTGAAGTCATGTGGGGTGAAGCCCTGAAGAACTTCAAAAACTATATTTACAAACTCATTTCTTAGTGAGCACCTGTTACCAAAACAAAACATCCACGTTAAATTTAAACCCCTTAGGATCTAATACAATTTTTAGGTTCTGTGGGGTGGAGCCCAACAGAAAATTCAACAAATCATTTCTTAATGAGCACCAATGAGAAGAAGAGGAACGTCCATGTTAAATGTTAACTTCATGGGCCCTATGGTAATTTCCAATACCTGTGGGCGGAGCCCTTAAGTGCTTCAAAAACTATATTTGCAAAACAGTTTCTTAGTTTTTCCTCATAGTACCTATGAGGAAAGAGAATTGTCCATGTAAAATTTCAACACATAGGCTATATATAAATTGAGAACTTATGTAGGGTGGAGTCCTAAAGGATATGTACAAAACATACTTTTTTTCATTGAGCACCTATTAGTAAAGAGATTTCAACCCCACGGGTTTCTTAATTAGTATTTAATTTTGGTTATACGGATAGCATTATATTGAAATTTCGAAGGCCTGTAAAGGAATTATGCAAAACCGTTTATTAGCGAGCACCTAAGAGGCAAGACGAACCTGGTGGTCAAAGTTTCAAGTAAATTTAATCGGTGGCTCCTGAGACTTCGTGAGTCCTTAAAAATGAAAATGTAATAAATACTAAATTCAATTCTACTTTGTTCAATAATAAATACATATATATTAGAAGTTTATAAAACTTAAATACCAAATTACATTAGGTTGATTTCACTCACAGTATCTAGAATATATCACTGACACATTAGATAGGCTAATGTTTATATGGTACGAAATAATCTTAGTAAACTTTTGTTCTAACAGCTGATGATTAAATAAATTGCAGACAACTACTGAAATTTCAAATAGTTCTCATCTGCGATGATGTAAACAAATATCCAAAACAAATTATTCTTCCTATACGAACTCCATGCTAACTTTGACCTTCTGTGGGGCGGAGCCCATTGGGAATTTTGTAAAATCGCTTCTTATTGTCTGCCTACACTATGAGAGGTATATGTATGCAAAATCTCATGCTTCTAGGTGCTAAGGTTTGGGCTGTGCGTTGATCGGAATTTCGCATTTATATATAGAGATATGTAGTAGATTCCTTAACAGATTTAATTACCTAAAGAATTTTTATTACTTTTATTTTGGTGATGCATGGTTTCATCAACAAGTGTTCTACAAAGATGTTTTAGAGAAGAACAATTCTTTTAAAAATGTGTATGTGGATAGTTATTTTCCATTTCTTAGCTTCCGTAAAAAATTGGCATTATTCATATTCACTACTACTATAATAATTTAAACACGTTTTAAACATCACGAATAATTTTAAAAAATACAGTTAATGTAGAATTTCATTACTGTAACAAAATGTTGAATTTTCTTTCTCTTAAGTTAAATTTTATCATCCCTGCATTTTACATATTTTTTTATATAAGCCTACCTTATATTTAAGGCCGGGTTAGGTCAACAACAGTAAGTTTATACTTATATCAAAATAATAACTCCTAATAATCAAATAGAATTTGTTCAATTTTTGCATTAGGTCTCTCGTTATCAAATATAACATCATCACACCTTCAGATTAGATTATGTTATCATTCACTTCTGGCGATAGTTTATTGAATTCCAATAAAAAAGTAAAATAATAAATATGGAAAAAGAATAATGACAAAATTTTTTTAAAAGCTTAATTTTGTCAATTTTTATTGTTTGCAAGGGTTAAAAAAAGGCCAAAAAGATTGTTTACTGGCTCAACCATGTAAATATTTACGAAAATAATTTTCATGCATGAAAGATGTCACACAATTTCTTACATCCAAACTTAAATCCTAAACTCATTGTAAGTAATACAACAGAATCGTATTCTTAATTTTTACTCCTGATGACGCTATAGTTAACAGTTTAATTAAGTATTCGTTTTATTTCATCATTAAAGTTGAACTTTAAAAAGTGATTACTCAATTCAATCTTAGAAATTTTTAAATGCTATCACAGTAATATGTTCATTGGTTTGAAATTCTTGTCATGAATATGAGTATAATAAATGTTATATTTTGTTGCTGTACAAATCTTCATAATTTACTGTACAGTAGTAAGTTACACTTGTATAAAATAATTGCTATTTAATTTAGCAGTACATTTTTCATAGCTAGATACAAAAAGCACAATTAGAACTATTATGTAAATAAACAGTCAATTTTAATTGTATTTTGTAGAATAAATATTTAATCTTTTAGGATTTTACAGAAATAGCCATTGGTTATTTACCAAAGTGATTATTCAATAATGAATAATTGTTTGTTGTTCAATGAACTCATAAAGTGATTTTCAGTGTTATCTAGGATGAGGTATAGGATCTCAGGTAAGTAGAGACATAATTTTAAACTTCTCATAACCTAAAGTGACCTACCCTACTGGTTCCGCTTTAGTAAAAGATAGAAATTCGTTTTGATTTTCAATCAAAGAAAATTTGGAATATTTTTAAAAAATATACAGAAATATTTTAAAACAAATTACACCTCAAACGTATGAAAAAGTTACAAATAAAGTAAACAATTTAATTTTTAAACATTACTAGAGGCCAAATAAAGCAAACCTGATTGAATTGTCTCTTTTTGTACTTAAAGGAATGGAATGACTACAATCTTCGATGGAACGAATCGGAATATGGAGGTGTGAAAGATCTAAGGATAACACCGACGAAGATCTGGCGGCCCGATGTCCTCATGTACAACAGGTAAAGCTTGGCGGTATGCAAGATGGCGACATAATGGTTCCTGGACAAAGAATGTAAACTACTAGAGTACTATCTCTAGTGGATCAATCACATGAAAACTGTCTCCGTCCAACATCTTTGAAATATTCAAATAACATAGTGCTGCCAACCCACCAAGCACAAACTAATAGCCCAATTTCCATTCAAGCTGACAAAAATTTCTAAGGGGTGGTTCAGAAACACTGGACTTGCCACTTCAAAGATGTTGGCCTTGACGGTTTTCAAAACACACACCGCGTTCCAGGAGTTTACATAGATCGATAGTAACACCTAATACAAAGATGGTACTACTGTTCTTTATTAAGCTCCATTTTAGGATTCATCTATTACTCAAGTAATTACTCAAAATCGCTTTTACTGTACAGGAGAACAAATTTTAAGGGTTACATGAACGTATGCCATTTGAAGATTAAATCGATTCTTGTGTTGGATCTACTATTGATTGGATGATGTTTTTAGTAAAAATTGCTGTGGTTTTACCAATAATTTTATATACTATACGAAATTCTACATTTTTACTCTAAGGCATTTGAAATTGTTATAAATCGTTTTCCTTATCTAAAGTGGAAATTCCTATTTACTACAAAGCATTAAACTACAATATTAAAATTTTTTCTAAGAGGATGTTTGTGAAACTAATTGATTTTACATATTTTAGCAAGCTGGAGGAAGTGTTAAGTGTCATTAACAATTTAATAGCCTAACAAAAGGAACTCTTATAAATTAAATAATAGGCGTAATCCACAATATTCTGTACATATGACTTTACCATGTGCGATGATAACAATATAATTCTGCCAGAAATCTTAATGAGATATCACGGATTATATTATTAATGAATACAAAAAGAAGCGCAGAATCATAAATTTCAGTTAAGGGTATGGTAAATAAAATTGGGAAATATTATGTAAGCATAGAACTGACACACACAATAACCCATTGTGGAATATCATGTCTGTTTTTCTCTAACAGTTATGTTTTGAAAGTCACTTTAAGATAACCGGATGGTTTCTGTTATGACTTGTTGTTGTATGTAAGCAAGGTAGGCAGTCAGGACGAAGAGGATTCCGCCAGGTATGCAGCATGCCACCCTTTGCCCTTTATTCAACCTTGACCTTGACCCTTGACCCTAGCTGTTGTGTCCTGGGACCCTCCGTCGCGGCATGAAGGCAAGGTATACGGCAGCTTACCGTTACTGTGTACCACTTAATAAATCGACTGATAAAAAAACAAAATAAAACAGTCATCGTTCGCTTCAAATTTGGTATTTGCCCCTTTCTCTTGCTTTTAACATTGAACACGTAAACAGTCACATGCGGAGCAGGGTGGTGAATACCTCGTTTAAAGCGAATTTAAAGTCCTGTAAAACCCTATTATAAAATGTGACATGATGTTCGTTTAAAAACTGCCTTTAAAACTGTTAAAGTAAAATGATAAAACACATAAATGAACATTACTATAAACATGATAAATTGATTTTAATGTTGATAAAAGTTAATTTACATTTTACGTAAAACAAATCGCACTGAATTTTGTAGAAAAATTTCTTGTCTTTATATTTAGACTGAATAATTAAGAATTAAAATCACACCTAATTTACTGAAAGCTAGAATATATTTTTTCACTGAAACAAAATGTTAAATTTAAAACATATTTCTGGAAACTTCTATTCGGAAAAAAATTAAAACGACATCTACTTTGTTGAGAGTAGTTATTTCATTGAACAACATTTAAAACAGTACAGTAATTTTAATACACGGGAGAAAAATTGTTTTAATACAAAATTTGTAATTAAAGTGAAAATTTTTATCGGTCACTATCAAGTTTACAGAATAGAGTATGAACGGATACAAATAAAGCTGTCGAATACCATACTTTACTCAATATGGTTGAACAAGTTTTACATGTAAATTTCGGACCAAACTTTGACTACGGACTATTGACATTAAAAATATTACAACTAAACTGAACACCCTTAAAAAAACCAAACCCCAAAACACCAAAGTCCCAAATGTAATGTGACGTAAACGCTGTTGTGTGTTGCACGTAAATATACGTACCGTACGTAAATATACGTTGTGTCTAGTGCTGACGAGGGTTTCGACGGGACTTACCACACAAACGTAGTGGTGAGACATAACGGTAGCTGCCTGTACGTGCCTCCGGGCATCTTCAAGAGCACCTGCAAGATAGACATTACATGGTTCCCCTTTGATGACCAGCATTGCGAGATGAAGTTCGGTAGCTGGACCTATGACGGCAACCAGGTAGATATCGACTACCGCCATACAACTACCTATGTAAAAGACTCCGCCATCCAGGGAACCGGAAGTGACGTCACCAGACAATCAGTGCTGCTAACCTTACCCTTCCGGTCTAGCGAATTTTACACGTCTTGTTGATTCGTAGTTTTAAATCATTTTTGAACAAGTCACTTAGTTCTTAAATGTACCTAAAGGTTAACTGATTTAACTATGTAACGATCGCAAAGTGTTTTAATAAGATATAAGATTTAAAATAATAAGAATTTGAATTAACGTCGGGGGTGGGTAATTCAATAATAATATGTAGGGGGTGTTCAATCTTTGATTGAGTGTGTTTTCAATCTTTATTTTTTTATGGAATTTTACAAATTAAAATTTTATTTAAAAATATTTATGATTGACCTTGGGTCTTTGAAGTAATGTAATAACCAAGAGATTATTGCTTTCATTTGTTGAAGTGATGTTTTATATTTTTATACCAACAAAGACATCTTTACTGATACAACTTCTAAAATAATAATAAAAATAAACGACAGGAAGTGTTAGGTTTGTAACACTGGTTGCCCTGCGACGTGACTTCCGGTCCCGGATAGCTAGGTCTTCTACTTACCATCGTACCCAGAACACACGTGATATAGATAGCACCAGCAACACTGTAGCATGGTCGAGGGGGGATAGACCGGCCTCCTGGATTTCTAGGTCGAATTCCCACCTGGAGCAAATCAATTCGCTTGTAGATGCGAAACGATTCAGCCTAGGTATAAGGATTTACCTTGAAATCCAATTTTGGCCTATAGCGTAGGAGGTGCATGTAACACAAATTTGAGGTTAGGTTCGACTAAAAGAATCGTAGATTAGGTAGAAATAACTATTGTAATATTAGTAGAGTGAGTTCGGTACTCGTTGAGTAAAGTAAAAAACACTTTAGTAACTTAAAGGTAGACTTAATATTATCACCGATACACAGTTAAATTAGTTTTTGTAGGTACCATGAAATTTCCTTAATAAGTCATGCAATTAATGGTTGTCTTATTTAAACGTTATTGGTAGTTCTGTAACTAATGAAAATAACTTTTGATTAAGTACACTGTATTTAGTTGTATTAAAAATTGGTAAGTAAATCAAATATATAGAATATTAAATTAGTATTTAATTGGTAATTTAATATTCATATTTAAAACTTTGTAAAGGGTAAGAAACTTAAATTATAATAGTTATGTGGGGAGTGTTCCGTGTTTCCCTGCTGAAGTATTACCACTTTCAGGTATCGTACATTTATTATTATTAAAAAATATCTGATACCTAATGATATATTTACATTAATTTTACAAAACTTACTTGATATTAACAGGTTTGCATTCATGTAAAAATGAAAATCCTGATATATTCTAGAGCAAATTTTTACGTAATATTATTTATTTATTTTATCTGTTCAAAATAAAAATTATAAACTTAAGTAGGAGTAGTTGTAATTTAACATACAATTAATCTTATTTACGAATTTATCCCCCACTCACATTAAATCAATTCAAGTACATATGGGCCTAGAATATTTCTTTATTAGTTTCTTAGTTTTTAAATCTTCATATAAAACAAAGCATAAAAATAACTTATATATTAGGAGTTTAGTAAAAAGAAATAAGAAAATACTAAACACTAAATACTGTAAGTTTGCTATGCACCTTAGCATCGTATCCTAAAAGGCTTTGACATTTTATAACTTATAAGCTTCTAGAGCATAAAAAGCAGCTTACTCAAATAAGTGAACACATCTCCTTTCTCAGTTCTACCTTAAAGTTATAACTTGGGTATGCCAAAACATATAATGAAATATACTTTTTTATTCAAGCTTATCATTACTCACTATGTTTAAAATAAATCATCCTAAACCTTAAAGTTGGAAAATTAAAGGAAAAGAATTTTGTTTTATAGTTCATAACATACAAAAATAATTTATTTAAATAGGTAGATTTGATGAGATACACGAGTATAATACTATCAAATTAAACAAAAATATCATAACAGCCTGAAAACAGCAAGCATTGTAGCTGTAGAGTGATCAATTATGTGTTTGACTTTCATCACACTTGTAAAACAAAACATTAAACAATTATAATTACACAGATTTTGTAGGGGTGAATGGTCTTATGATGAGAATGCTTAAGACAATAACTTCAAAGAAGGTGTCATTAACTATTTTTGTCAGTTCCTGCTGGACCTTTTCTCAAACCGAAATGGATACAATGTAGCTAAAATTGCTTCAGTCGTTCAATATTACTCTTGAAGGGGGGTCTCCAACACTAAGTAAATAATCATGCATCGATTTTGATTAGGTTGGAAATTTTTTTTCTGTACGGATTTATTTTTTAATTACAAATTGACTGAATTTGTAATTTAAATTGATTTTCCTCTAACTACTTGAAATAAGCTTTGCTTCTTGCCTTGACAGAAAATGAGAGGCTAATTTTCATTTTATATTAAGACCTATGGTCCTCTAGGGTAGGTAGTGACACTACGTTAATGTATCTCTTTTATCGAGAGAAACCAAAAGCAGCCAGGAGGTGGTTGAGCTTATGTAAGGTGCTTACAGCTTAAGCAGATCCGCTTCTCACTTAGGGGTACCAGTCCAGTAATGAAATATTTTGCATGGTGCAAAGTGCATTTCTTCCTTCAACATTGTTGGTGGAACATACTTAACCTGCAAATAAATATTTAATGAAACAAAACTGAACCGAGCAATGACTTAAACATACAGGTATTTTCGTTTGTGTTGTTTACAGAAAAATGAAACTAATTGACAGTTAATTCAAAACCTATTTTTATTTTTTATTAAAATCCTTTCTTAAAAGCTTTGTTTATGAATAAATTTATTTTGCTGGTATATAAACTTTTAGTTTTAATCAACCTTCAATTTTGTACTAACTATTAATGTTTAAATGGACGTGTGTGAAAATGCAAAATATTGTAGGCCTACTTGTTGAAACATACCTCAATTACAATTTTCTCTGAAACTGCATGATTAATTTTAATATTAAACTAAATATATTTTGAATGCAACCTTTGTTTGGTTAAAAACTACTTTTTAATGAATATGAATAAATTGAATGAATGAATAATTTAATGAATATAAATAATGTATTTTTTTTCTTAGTTCACTTAAAAAAAAGGTTTTGTAGGTTTACCCCAAAACTGCACCTTACTTTCAGGGCTTTCTTAACCAATATTGTATACAAAATGATCGTCTTATAAATTTATACAATTTTAAAACCATTATGCGAAAAAAACGCCATATATGAAACTTAAATAACCCTTAAAATATTACTAGTTGATTAAACCAGTATAACAGAAATGGATCTAGTTTTCTCCCTATTAGTAAGTCTATACGGTAAATCAAAGTGATAAATCAAAAGTAAATCCAAATGAGATTCTCCATCGTAATATATAAAATGTTAGACAATGTTGGGGGTAGAGATGGGGGAGGGGCCGCGTCTCGCAGCATGGACTCTGGCCAACTCTCTACCTCTTCTCGACACTCTGCCTCTACGCTCCGCTCCGCTCTAGCTTTGCATGGTCGCATGGTTGTCATATGAACAAATGCCTGGTACAATCCAGATACTTACTCATTTCCGAAATAATTCATTCTAGAAATAGGTTATGTGTTATATTTATTTATATACAAATATGTAGCTAAATACTCAACTGGAATTTCAAATGTAAAATTTAATTCGTCCAAAGTTTACTAGACAAATTTTATACTTTTTTATAAGTTTCAAGGAGTGTCGGAAAATGTATTGACAATTTCTATTTCAGTTATTGCAGGAAAATTCACATACTAGTTTTAATCTAAAGTGTTCATAAACATAACTAAAATTATAAAATGGATTATATTTATGTATTGCACCGATAATCTATGTCTTAAATAGTGCACTCAATATGCAGAAATATTCTTTATTAGATAAATGAAAACATTTATGTAACCTGAGCTTTCTAGGTAGGTAACGTTTTATAAAGCAACCCCATCAAACAATATCTTAATTTCACTATACAAGAAAAGTTTTTTTTTTAATCAATTTTTAAATATTTTATCTTAAGATTAGTTAGTGTAATACATAGTTAACTTTGTTTGATGTAGGTTTCTAAACTTGCCAACTTTATTTCCTAAGTCAAACAAAACTAGCAGGGTTAATTTTATAAAATTTATCATATAAAGGTCTATTTGATTAATATTTTCTTCTTCTACCCTTAGCATTGTCAACATTTTACAGGAATGCCAAACGTTTCATCGAACATTATGTACTATACATTATTGCATGACTTATGTTTTATAAAATCCTCTTCTTCTTTTACTATGGTAAATAAATAAATTTTTAAATCCATCCCTTAGCATGATTTTAATACTGAGGTTTCCATAAAATTTTGTAGAGTATATTTGAGGTTTCAAAATAAGTAAACATTCGTATTCCCTATGGCATGCATAAAATGTATACTTAACTCTCAGTAGATGATTAGAACACAACTTTTTCCTAGGTATTATTATTTTAGTGACTTTTCCCTTATATTCTGTAGTCAGTCTTTTTCTTCACTGCTAGTATAATATTATTTATCCCCAATATAACGTCTACCTCAGGCTAGACTTTCACTTAGTTTATTATTACCAGACTGTTCTTGTTGCAGTTGACACATGCTATATTGAATTAAATACATGGTGCAACTCCTGTATTATGCCAAATGTTGTCATAACTTAAACTAATATGCATTTTTATGTGTTCATAGCTAAATTTAGAATTAAAGTCGGAGTCTGGAGGTGACCTCTCGGACTTCATCACGAATGGGGAATGGTATCTCTTGGGTGAGTAGTATTTTACTTAGGACTGATAATGCTCAGTTTAGTCAATTACGCTTAATTACTCAATGGCTCAGTTATTGTCCTTATTTCTTCCTCCTTTGTTCTTTTATAATATAGTACCTCACACAACTTTTATGACTAATGTTTAATAGGCTATTTTAATTTTGGGATTTTAATCATATCTTCTGACTACAAATCATAAAAAATTCATTAACTTGAATTGTTGAGCTTAAACATATATTTTGAGTATTTGCATTACAAACAACTTAAATGTAAGTACTTTTTTATCCCGTATTTTATAATTTGTAAATATTGAGTTAATGAGTATTTTTCTTCTATTGAAGATTTAATATAAATGAAGTATTTTTATACCTTTGAATCAGGATTTTTACTAATGAATGTACATATAACTGATTTCACATAAAGCTAAGCCTTTTTAATAAATATATCTAATAGTTTCCTCACCAACTTGATAGTTCATGAAAAGTCATTATTTTTTTGTTGCATCTACTTTATTGTTCATAAATTCTATTTATATTTAAACTCAACAAATTTTAAGTAACATAAGCATTACACAATACTGGATGAAAAACTGTAAAAGGTCTAAAGCTTGTGATAATTATGTTTATACTTTATATAAAACTACTATCTTCTATATTGACATTTCCTTGCCAATGTCAATTTACAAATTTTATATTAACATAAAAAACATGGTATTTAGCCCATTAGGTAATTTTTAGAATACAACAACACTTTAATTATCATGAATCCATTCCATTGAGGCGGGAGGAGGGTTTTGAGAGGCCATATTCGGATGTCCCTGTGTTCACGGTGCAGGAGTTAGTTGTGGCTGTGGTCACATTGGGCAACAAGCAAGGTCATGGTCCTGATAGAATTCCGACTGAGATTCTGAAGGTCGCGGTGGAAACTCATCCAAACCTGCTGCTGGGCATGTTCGATTTGTACTTGGTGGTAGATGTGTTTCCATTGCGCTGGAAAACAGCCAGACTGATCAGCAAGGGTAAAGGTGACCCGGAGACGACGCTGATGGTCATTTCGGTTGATGTGAGACAATCCCCACAGAGAAATTGACTTCTTTTTATGTCAGTCTCTGACAGGACATGGCTACTTCAAGAAATACCTTCACTGGGGGGGAGGGGGGGGAGGGGGGGGAAGTCACGATCGCCCTAGTGCACGTTCTGCCCTGGGGAGGAGGATGATGTAGATGTCCAACACTCCTTCCTTGAGTTTGACTGTTTGGCAACAAGCGAAGAGTGCTCATATCTACTGTGGGGACCATTACGCCCAACACTCTAGGGGAGGGGATGCTGCAATGCGAACATGTGTGGAGGGCTGTTGTTATCCATGTCCAAAAGGTGCTTCTTGTGAAGCGAGACAAGGGATGCCTGTGTGATCTCTAAGCTCCCGAGGTTTTGTATGTTTTTTTTATTGATCAAATTTCTATACATGTGAAATGTAGAAACAGTAGCCGTCAAAATCCATATATGATTTGCCTTCTAGACACTGTATATTGAATGTTATTTTGAAATTATATGTTTTTGAATGTTGGTGTGTCAATATATGTATTTGTACAATATACCAGTGTGTTTCAGGGATGCCAGGCAAGAAGAACACGATCGTGTATGCGTGTTGTCCGGAGCCTTATGTCGACGTTACCTTCACGATACAAATAAGAAGAAGGACGTTGTATTACTTCTTCAACCTCATCGTCCCCTGCGTGCTCATCTCCTCCATGGCCCTCCTGGGCTTCACTCTCCCCCCCGACTCAGGGGAGAAACTCACCTTAGGTAACAACTAAGTGTACTCTTGACTGCCCATCTTGATATGCCAACAGACACGTTGTTGCGGAAGACAAACAGATCTGGTCCCTTGAGAGGCTATTTGACAAAAGTCGGATACATTATTAATTAACTATTTACATACTGTATAAATTTTAAAAAAGTAAAGTTAAAAAAAAAAAAAAAGCTATATTATCAGCGGTATTACTGGAAGTATACCAAGAAAAGCAGTACGTAAGCTTAGGTTGATTTAACTTGTCGTAGTTAAAACAGGGTTTCATTTCAATTTATTACCCAATTATTTTTTTCAGTTCACAAAAGATTAATGTAGAAACAAAGTTTTGAGAAAAACTTCACATTTTTCGGAACGGTCCTCTCCAATGCCATACTTACAATCATAACCTTTCAGGACTAACATTTTGTAGTAATTTTATGAACCTTTCGTAATAGTTGTCTGAACGACTAAACTCTAATTTACCTCATTTCTTATCAATAGCGACTGATAAATTTTATTCAAAGAGATAAGCCTGGTGTTCCAATGTAAGTATACTGAATTACGTAGAAACCAAATGCGCATCCCACGGGAAGTGTGAACTTTAAAACTATGATGATTTATCTCTGATGACTTCCAGCATTTACTAAAAAATACAGGTTGAATCACGAGGAAGTGCAGAAATTTTGGGGGCTGATTCTACACATGACCATTAACAAAAAAGGACGTATAAATATATGTCCTAAAATCCTTTGTTTAGCCGCTAGCCGCCATTTTGTTTATTACATGACTTTAAGTTTTATTTCCATAACGGATTGATGGATTTACTTCATATTTGGCATGGACCTTTATCACAACAATGTTAGTTTTCAGGAACAAAATTATTATGGTATATTCCTATGTGTATTTTCAAAATGGCGGCCCTTTTAAAATTTTAAGCTCAAATTTCTCAAAAACGGAAAATTTTATCAATATTTTGAAAAAGACAAAAAGTTGACAAATTAAATCATCTAAACAATGATACCAAGTTTGTAAAGATTTGACAATAAATAACGGAGTTATTGAGATTTTTTTGCAGAAAACCAAATGTTTTGCATTATAATAAATACAAAGTAAAGTAAAGTTTCTTTTAAAATCCCAATAACTCCGTTATTTGTTGTCAGATCTTTACAAACTTGGTATCATTGTTTAGATGATTTAATCTGTCAACTTTTTAGTCTCTTTCAAAATTTTAATGAAATTTGCTGTTTTTGAGAAATTTGAGTTTAAATTTTTTTAATGGCCGCCATTTTGAAAATACAAATTGGAAAATAATTTTTTTTCTAAAAACTAACATTGTTATGATAAAGGTAGTCTATATTTCAGATATGAAGTAAATCCATCAATTCATTACGGCAATAAAAATTATTAAGTGTATAAATAAAATGACGGCTAGCGGCTAAACAAAGGATTTTACTTGTTTACTTCCTTTTTTGTTTATTTTCATGTGTAGAATCAGTTCCTGAAATTTCTGCACTTCCCCGTTAATCACCCTGTATATGAATAACTATTTGGTTGGATTAAAAACATTTTATTGTTAATAAATTCTATTTATAATTTAAATTCAAAATATTCTAAGGAATACTTGTAATGTTTATACACAATACTGGAGAAAAATTGTAAAAGGTCTAAAGATTGTGACAATGTATAAACAATCATACAAAATTACTAGCTTCTATATTGGTACTTTCTTGCCAATGTCAATTTACAAATTTTTTATATTAACTCAAAAAGTGTGTATTTGGCAAATTAGGCGATTCTTAGAATAAAATAACAGTTCATTTGTCTTCTTGGTTGTTCCAATAGTTATCAAAAAGTTCCTGTCCTAGCCATACTACTCGGCATTATAAACGAAAGAGTTATATCTTTAAAACTAAAAGTATCTTCCACTTTGTTACTATAATTTGTTGGGGTTTTTTTTTTGGCAAAAACACAGATATTAAAATATTATTTTTATGTTGTTTATACTAAGATAAAGGTAAACTTGACTAACAGGAATAATAAGACAATATTGTGAATCAAATTTTAAATTGCCCTCCCAGAGTAAAGTATGCCAAAACTAAACTAGATATCTATAAAATCAGAGTTCACATTTCCCGAAAGTAGTTAGGTGTTAAGTTGTGATGCAAGGACTGTAATTTTTCAGGAGTTACGATACTTTTATCGTTGACTGTGTTCCTCAACTTAGTGGCAGAGTCTATGCCTACGACTTCAGACGCTGTTCCGTTGATAGGTAACCTTCGCTGTAGTCATGTGTGTGTGGACCAGACAACCGTTGATACTTGGAGAGTGTGCGGGCTCTCTGTGTACAAGTATTGGTCAATTGGTCCACCTTTGTTTGAAGGATATCTACAAAACTCCAATTTTTACTATAATAGACCTGAAATTAAATTGAACTTCATTTAATGGGTTAAAAAAAGTGTTCGATAGACTTAACAACTATTGGTTCACTTGTGCAAAACACCACAAGTATAGGGAAAGAAAGGGCGTGAGCAGTGAAATTTGCCGATCGTCAGATTTACGTGTCAGGGGTGTTAAAGCAGATTTTAGGATTGACTAATAAACTCATATTGTTTACGAAGTTTTCGCAAAAGATATAAAATACAGTGTTACTTGCACAAAAACCATAACATACAAAAAGATAGCATACATCTTAAATTTATGTTACACTATATATTTGGAATTAGTAGATACGATAAGTGTCGCACTTATGTATGATGCTCTCACCCCTCGCACTGCGCTAGAATCGACAAATGCCCACTACTCACTCGGCCCCCGACACAACACAGTTAGGGCACAGTGAGGGCCACTAATACATGTTTTGTTGCAGGCGTCACCATTTTACTCTCGTTGACTGTGTTCCTCAACTTGGTGGCAGAGACTTTGCCCCAAGTTTCCGACGCTATTCCCCTGCTAGGTACCCCCCCATCACGCTTGAATTATTCTCTCTTTCTCTTTGTGTTTTGATTGGCTGTTGTGTGCCTTGTATGGTACTTGGTTGCTGGAGGCGGGATGTTAACTTGACCCGAGGCACTCCGTAAACTCAGCTCGATAAAAATATATTTAAACTTATTCGCCCTCATCTCTAAACTGACCAGATAAATAAACCGACTAACATCCTATGTATCATGCATGCCGTATCAACTAGTTAATGCCTTGTGACGAATGCTACTGCCACCTACAGGTTCCTCAGATATGATTGATTATATGTTTTAGGTTCTTGTAAAATAATTTTTATCACTTTATTATTCCTTTAAGTAATTTATTAAAATAGGAAAATATTTTATGTAAATAACTCTTTATTACATTTAGTACTTTGAATCATTTTAATACAATATCTATATTTTTGTAACACTATAGTTCTGTAAAAAATAGAATGTATAATACTTCAAACTTATCCTTTTAATAAATGTACAGTACTAGTAATCCAGCATGTTTACAAACTATTATTAGCAGTGGAAAAAGTAGTAACAAATTAAGTGCTGTAATTTTGTTTGCAAGTAAAAAAATAATTTAAAATTTTATATAGTTTAACATTTTTTTTAATTTTTAACAAATATAACAGAAGACTTACAAATATAGCTCACAGACAATATCATTATCTTTATGCATCCTTTATAAACTGGCCTAACTAAAAATGTGTTACTATTATTTTAACTATTAACAGGAAATTAAAATAAAATATGACTTATTAAGGTTGTATGGTTGGGTTCTATTTAATTTTGACAAATAGATGGTTTATTATACCTTTTTTTAGTAGTTATTAATTCCATTGATTTTTTTTCAAACAAATTTTATTTATGTAGTAAAATTAATTACCGTACTTAAAGGCGAGCTTAAATGAAAAGGACCACATGATCCATAAAATCATGTGAAAAAAGTTTCTTATATCTAGCAATGAGCTCAACAACACTTTGAATAACTTAAAGAAGGATGACTTGATTAAAATAATTTAAACTACCACTACCCCTACATGTAAAATGGCATAATGTAGAACTCACAGAAATAATAATGTATTAACTATCATAATTATAGTATGTACAGTATTATTAAACCCATTGAGATTTTATTTTTTACAAATGATATGGTGTTGAATAAGACTTCCAATAAAGTAAATTCTTTCCCAATAAAACATAATTGAAGATTATTTCTGATTGATATTGACCTAAAGTACAATGATATTACTATAAGATACTACAAGGAGCCTACAGCGAAGAGACAAAACGTTACTGAGACAATATAAAATGAACTTTTACACTTTAACTATCCAATGTTTTGTCTATTTTTTCCATTAAAGAGAATTACTAATGTTTCTGATAAATTATATAATGAGTCATTTTACACATTCCTAGTGGTTGTAGAGCGCTTGTAAATTAGCACTTTTGAAGTTTAGGTTACAATATAAAGAAATGTAACTCCATTGTTCAATTAGATGTTTATTCCAAAGGTTCCCAACAATTTTTTCTCAAGAATCCTACGGTACCTCCCATCCAATTCCAGTGACAACAGAGCCCAACCCTAATGTAAAAATAAGCCCCATACCAAATGAATGTTAGTTCCAAGATGACATCACGGACACCTAAGTGCCGCAAAAAATCTGTTGGGAACCTCGGGTTTTATACATGATTCTCTAAAAAATTAGATAAAGTATAAAGAACATTATTTGTATTTAAAATAAATCAGTTTTTGTATACTTTTTAAACTTTTGTAAAATTACATGACTATTTATTACAGTACTTAAAACTATTTTAGATTGTTACAGTTTTCATAAGGAACTAAATATATTTTTCAGACATATAAATACTGAGCAAAGAATATAATTTTGTTCAGATAAGCTATAACTTAAAATAGATGTAAGGTAAGGAGTTATGAAGATTTTTCCATAAGACCTTGAGAAGTTTTTGTCGACAGCTGAGTTTGCGGAGTCTTCCAAAGTAACTCGAGTGTCATTCGTCATTGTCGCGCACAGGTACAGTAAATTATACATTAATGTTAAGTATTCAATGTTTCATAATGTTACTTTTTAAATTATTTTATTTACAACTAAAATATTGGTCAATCAAATCGCAATTACCTTTCATTAAGTTCCCAGCCTAAACTCCACCTAATAACATTATGTACTCCATAAACTTTATGTGGTCATTAAACTCTTGCCATGTTTGAAATGATAAATCACTCAGTGAAATAAAAACCTCATAATAAATTATAACACAAGCATAATATGGAAAGTTTTAACTAAATTCCCTGTACATTTTTACTAAATTAGAATCATCTTTAGTTAGCCATGACAGGTTTGATTTGTTTTGTAACATTTATTTTTTTATTTTTCCGTACTTCTGAATTCTTATTATTTATGATTTATCAAACTACAGTCCCTACCCTAACTTTCAAACCATCGATGACTGTTTTATTTATTCAGTTTGGGAAGATTATATTTAATTTTTCATGATTCATTTGTTTAAGAACACAAAACCTTCTCAATAAACAACAAATCCGCCAGTGACAGTGTTTGTGTTGTTTCTGTGGAGAGGCTAGGTTGGTACGATTGTCTGTTCCAGGTGTAACCATCCTCCTGTCCCAGACTGTTTTCCTTCTCCGGCTGGCGCAAGTTCTCCCCCAAAGCTCTGACGCAATGCCAGTCCTAGGTACAAACATGTACTAAAGTATTGTTCAAAGTTTTGGGTCACTAAAAAATATACCTTACAATATTTATTTTTTTGTTTTAATTAGTGTGAATATTTCCATTATTATAGGTTCTTGTTGGTTTCTTCCTCATTTGAAAACAAAAAACAGCTCAATCACAAATGATGAAAATACAGTAGATTACTTTGTGATTTATGCCTGTCGCATAAAAACAACTCAAACGTGTAACTACTAAACCTACATGAAAAGAGCGTGAGAGTTGCAACTTAAAAATGTGGTCTTTTGATAACTTAATGACAGACAATTCAAACTTTTAAAAATGTTCAAAGCCCACATCAGCCCCCAAATAATCTTATTTTAGGACACACATAGTTTATAAAAAACAATTTTAGAGTCAAAGGAAATATAAAAAAAGATAATAAAAATAAGCTACTAGTTAAAATCTACCAAATTTAGTCAAATTACTGTAACTCAATTGAAAATCAATACAGAGTTTTTGGACACACAATATATGTATATGGTAATCGGAAAACACTATTTTATCTATCACAAATTTACCTAATTTTACTGCTTTAAGTTATGAAAAACAATGAAAATTTATCAATAGTTGTGAAAAGTTAATCAATGATAACACTATACATATTTACTATAAATATACATTATTTACACAGGTTTTCCCATAGTGGAAGTATCTTCCACCATGAAAGATAGTTACACCATGGGTTTTCCTATCTACGGTACACAACATATTATTCATAGGTTTACCTATATAAAAATAATTTTTATCGTTTACTGTAAGATTCACCGTATGTTGCAAAACTCTCTATTCTGAACACTGATTCAGAATCCTCATTTTTTTTAAAACAGTTTTTGTAAATATCAAATTTCACGACTTAACAAAAGAGTCACTTAAAGTCATATAGCAATATATTCTACAACAAACACTGTAAAGTTATATATCTTAATTTTAAGCTTGTATATCTGATATGATAAATTATACTCAGAGAGATAACACTATAACTTCTACACAAATTTAAATCCACCTTTAAAATATTTAATAGTTTTTACATTAACTAATGACATCGTCAACTGAACCCAATCATAAATTAAAATCTCTATTACAAAAATTCCTAAAAGTAATGTGAAAGAAATTTACTTCCTTACTTTAGGTTGTTGTGATAGTTCTTCAGTCATATTTTGGGTTTAAAATATAAGTGGAATTTTATTTGTATACCTCATATTAGAATCAAATAAAATAGTTGAAAAAATGTTAATCTGTGCAATTATTTTTCAACTTAATTTATTGTGTTATCTCATTAAAAAATCTCTTGATGTAGTATTTTAATACTCAAGATTTTCTACAAAACAGTTTCATCTTAAGTCCTCGCTTTGTCCCCAATTCTTGTTAGTTTTGTAAATACACTTGCGACAAATGCTTAGGACAAGTGACCCAAAACTTTGAAATATTTATGGCTTATAAAAGTGCATGGTGTTGAAAAACACTGGAATTTAATAATTTGACTAAACATTACAGGAGAGAGTATACAGTTTAAAGAATACGATCTAAATTTTTTAAACAGAGAAGTGCACAGTTTGTGACCTGACCGGGCAGTGGCGAAGCATGGCCATGCATGCACACCCTTCTCTAAGAAAACAATTATAAACTCATCAGAGACCTTGTTTGGACCATGTTCAACTGAAGGCTCCGTCCAAATGAGCCAGTTCTAACTTTAACTGATAAAATAAATTATGTAATGATAAAACTAAGAGAGGTGTGTGAATTTAAAAATAAAAGATTTGAAATCTAAAAAATTTCAAGGCTGTCAAAACTTAATTGAAAACTTTCAAGATAAACAATAACATTAACATGAACCAATGTTAACAGTAACAATGAACAGTAATGATTTTTTTCTACCATTACACATTTCTTCATATAATGTCATGTTTACATACTGCAAGCTACAACTCTTGGGTTTTAAGTTTTTACAATTCACACATCTCAAAACTAACTTAAAGTACAAATTTTTAACTCATATTTGTTCTGCGAGTTTAATTTGAATTATTTTACTATTGTACCAGTCTTCAGTCCTACTTTGTATGACTCATAATACCATACAGTAGTTTCTATGTTTTTTACTAATGTCTTGTTTGTTACAAAATAAAGAATACTTTACATTTTAGGGTAATATTGACTCATGAAAATGCTCATAATATGCTCAAAAATATGGGTAATTAATTAACATTTAACAAAAACAATATGTTATAATTTATTCAATTTTTTTTACATATAAAATAAGTTCTGTGTTAAAATGAACATTAATTTTTTTTTAATAATAACTAAAGATTAATGAAACTAAGCATAAATTAAAAAATTATAAGGAAAAATAACAAACACGGCATAACAATAAGTACTGTACTGCACATAATAACTTTTTTATTTATTTTTTATCAAAAGTATTACTAATATAAAAGATTAAAATATAATTTATTTTTCTATTGCTAAGGATATTGAAATAACAAAGTTCACGTGACAACCATGTAAATATTAAGAAGAAGAAGAATGTAAAAGTATGTAATGTAATCTTGAGCTTTATTCAATTTTAAAAATCAAAATTAATATCAGTAAAGAAACTAAAAAAAATGTTTTGTTTGATATAATTGAGGAAACGGAATACTTAGACCTAGGTGTATAATTTAGAGGAATAGTGAGTTAAGTTCACCAACAATAGTAGAGCATGAATAGGTAGGGCTCATAGGTTAGCGTCATTATGGATGAAAACAGAAAAAAGATATTATATATTTTGGGAGAGGGTCCTTCTTACTTCTTTCATAATCGTCAAAATTTTATTAATTTATTTACACTGTAAAAAAGCATAAAACACCGACATAAATTTAATAACATTAACTAGCTAACTAAAAAAAAATTTACTCGAGACTTAGATGAAACTCATATTGGTATTTGCCCCTGAGCTGATAAGACTAATTACAATGGTTTTAAATTAAATTCGTCTGCAGCTTGTATCCAGTTGATTGTCTACAACCTAAGGTTTTGACGCACTTGCGTCATGATCACGTAGTGGTAAATTTGTTAAAATCAAGCTAAAAATATATCACCTGTCATGAAGACGTTGTCAAAGTTAATAAAACGAAACACAAAATACGAACACACACATTGTAACATTGACACGGACACGGGCATACGCACACGTAAAAACAATGATATAATCATTCCGTCATGGACGGCGGTAATAGTACACTCTGGTGGCATTGAGGTTGGCCTTTTAGTAGAATATCAATTTTATATTATTATGTATTTTGAGTTATTTTTATTTATAGATTTTCAAATATGATATCATTGACTATTGAACGCTTAAAGTCAATGATGATATTGATCGATACAAATACTATTATTATTATTTCATCTGAAAAACAATGTCACATGGCAATAATGTATGGTAACAGTTATTTTTTCTGCTGCCACTGACTTTCCTATTTGACCTTATGACGTAAGATCATTGTTTCAACTATAACTAGTTTTATAAATGGCATAATTATATTTTTCTGTTTAATCATGTAAATTATGAAAAAAATTACTGTATTTATTGAATGGGCCCTCTCTTTAAGAATATATCATAATAAAAATAGTAGGTATTATAGTATCACATTTATTTAGTAAGTTTGAAAATTGATACACCTAGAGGCACTTCGTAATAAACAAAATAGAGTAGTTGCAGTATTTTATTTTACTAATTTAAAAATCATACACAATAAAAACTCCTAACCAGTTATAATATAATAATATATTAACAATATTACTACCATATACAATTCTTATTTATTGAGTTATGGGGTAGAATAATATTTAAATATTATAGACAAGGTGCAAGCTGTGAAGTGTTTAGGGATGATATTATTTTGTAATGTGTTCCTCCAATTGTTCCACTTATTGTTCTTTGCTTATTCCTTCTCTGATTCATCTTTCTTCTACATGCACTTCTTATAAAAGCCTGAAAACCCTTCAATTTCATTCTTGAATTAATTAGTTATTTGTAACTTTAATTCTTTCTTTTTGTGAAATAACAAATTTACCAGTTTGTAACTAAATTCTTTTCTAAATTAAAAAACTGAAAACAGTCATTTTTTCATTTTTTGTCAAATGATGAAAATGAAGTTTTTTCAGGAAAAATTTCTGATATCACTAACTATCCTTCTCGCTTTGACCTTTAATTTGCAGGATCTCTTCAACAGGTGAGACTATACTTTTCTCTTTAAACTTATCTTTGGCTACTTATTAAATTACTTGAGTAAAAAAGCATTCTAAATTCAACCAAGAACATAACTAAAGTGAGCACTAAAGAGTGGTTAAAAAGCCCCACCTCCAAGTATCAACTCTTGCCCTATGTGTTGTTCGACGGTGTTCTTGTGTGCTACTCTGTGTCATCGAATGTGCCTCCTCCTGCCTTACTCTATGGCTAAACCAACACACATAAACAGCATGCACTAAACAGTGACTAAACTGTGACTAAATCAAACACAATAGATAAATATAATGTGAAGCGTAAAATGTAATTTTGTGAACAGGCTTTTGCTGACTAAAACTACTTTAAACCGAGGAAAACCTGGAGTTAACTGGTAAGATATGAGGTAAATAAAAAACTTAATATAAATAATTTACTTTCTTAATATTTTAACTATAATTTCAAACTAATAAATAAATAACAAAGATAATACTTTTCTCATTCCAAACTTCTCTTCACTCGAGCTTATGATCTCTCTTCATCTGCTTGAAACTGTTAAGTTGTCTACCAATGTAAGATTTATTCATATAACATACCGTACTTATTAAAAACAAAAATTAAACACTAAAACCCGTAATATATTAATATTAAAAGTATATAAATTTAATATTTTAAACTACTTTAAATCAAGTTTTAACGTTCTGCAGAGGAGGTTTTAAAATGTAATGTCATCAGTGTTGCTTGAGTTTTAGTTTACATGTATGTTTGGTTACAGAAATTAAATGGTGTTATATTTGTTATTTATAAGGTCATAATATTGTTGTTGTAGTATTAGACATGACACAGCATGTTTAGACATATCGGTTTTCTTCTCACAATTATATTCCAGGTACAATCTGTGATCACTTATTTTTATTTTATCGCTATATTTGGTATTTTGGTAGATTTAAGATTATTCAAAATACTACATATCTATCTGTTAAAGATTCACTTTCATTGAATTTAGTCTAAAATTTCACTTGAAGTTCCAATCTGTTAAACAACATTTAGCAAAGAATTTATTTTTTACTAAACATCTTCATTTACCAATGCATTTGTACACACTATATCTATAAAGTACGTTATTGTTAGACTTAATATAATATCAACATTTTATGATACAAGAAAATACCAAACATAGTGATAAGCATGACATATTTTTAAACACAATTCTAAATGTTCTCTTAGAAATATCACATGCACAGTTAAGTGATTTACATCTAAACATCATAACATCTGACAAATTAAAAAATATTAATATTGTTGAATTGTGATGCACATGCAATGTATTAAAATGCACTAGAACTGTAATGAGTTTATATAAAAACAAATGTTTTGTGACACAGAAATTCTTAGAAATAGTAATACCGTATCGCATTAATTATTCGTACAATTTGGCTTATGATAAAGTCTATAAGTAGATCACAATTAGGTGCAATAGAGGAGTTGGTAAGTAGATAAGAGACCCTAGTCGGGGGACAAAACTAGATTGAAGGTTAGATTAATTGGTTCCGTAAAACGTTAACTGTGTTAAAAATAGATTTTATAATATCCTTATTGTAAATTTCTATTTACAATGCAAAAGGTATTTCATTATGCTACTTAATTTCACATGTATATTTCGCCTATTTTGATTTTTTTTAATTCAATGACTAATAGATATTGATAATGTATACAAAATAAGCCTAATGAAATGTTTAAGTTACTTTGAGAAATTAATAATGAGGGTTATATAACTTTTAAGAAAAACTTAATTTGTTTATCATAAACAAAACAGGCAGCCAAAATCACAATTTTATTAATAAAAACAATACATATTAAAAATTTTTATTTTCAAAAAATGTTTTATTGTAAATATGGTCAAAAACTGTTATAGATCTTCATTTTGAACCCATGTGTCACATTTATACATGTCTATTTCAGCGATTTCTTAAATGCTTCATGGTTTAATGAACGTACAACATTGATATGTTAATGTTTAAATATTTTCATTACCTACCTAATCTCTGATGCTTATGTCCAACTAATTGTGTAATTAGTTTTTCAAAGAGTAAAAATTATTAGATTTGACATCATAAAGATGTTAATATTGAACACAATTGACTAATACATGGTACCAAATTTTGGATTAAAAATGATTATTTGAAAGTGATTTTATTCATAACTCTCCTGGTTACTTTCTGGTTCCATTCTCCAATTTGTTTATAAAATCGGTTTTATCGTAAGCAGTTACTATACAGAAGAGTTCCCCTTACCCAGGATAATTTGGATTGAACGGTGTATGGGTTTGTGAAAATTCTGGGTTATCAGAAAAGGACTAGACATAAGATAAATCAAGAACAGTTTACATCATTCCTGTAAAATACTTTTATTATTTCATAATGCACATAGTAAATGATTAAAAACTTAGCCCTTATCTGTTAAAAGAATCTTAAAGAAAACCCAAAGCATGACATGGTGATCCAGCCGATGCCATGATGCATGGTGCCTTGAAACTCAGTGCCCTTGTCAGGTAGGCTTCTGAGTTATTCAGAATCCCGGGTAAGTCTGGGTTTGCGGGACTCTACTGTATTTAAAGAACCCCAAAACCAACTAACAAATAATTTTCAAACTCCTCTAAAACGGTGATTTAGTTTTTGAAGAGTTGATGATGCATTAACTGTATCGGTGTGGTGTAGCTCCTATGTTGGCTTTATTGATTGTTGTTTGGTAACGCTGTCTGTTATGGTCACTTTGACAGGCACATATTTCAACTGCATCATGTTCATGGTGGCGTCGTCCGTCGTTCTGACCGTCGTCGTGCTCAACTACCACCACCGGACGGCAGACATTCACGAGATGCCACCTTGGGTAACGCACCACTCTATTCCATACAGTCATGACACTTTTATTGTAGCTTCATATGTTGCGATGTCCCGGAAGGAATCTTGGGGAAAGAACTTGCATGACTAGAGGCAGCAACTTTGGGCAGCAAGTTTAAGCGCTCCTTCAGTGAGTGACATCCAATTAGTTGATGGTAGAAAATATAAGTTGGTCAAAATAGCATAAAAAAACTTTAAAACGTATGACAAACCAAGGAAATACTAGCTGATTTAACAATTTATTTTTAAAATCTTAGGCGGCGTCCTAGCTGGGCGGCAAAATTTTGTACGGCGATGCATGCGTCCGAATTCGCCAGCCGGTGGAAATTTCAAACACGCGGAGAGGTATGGGAGTGTCCTACATGGCTGTCTGTTTCATTGCCGCCAGTGCGTTGACGCCAGTCGCTGTGGCGAAAGACTAACATTTTTGTGTTTGGACGTCAGTGCCGCAACTGCGTTACTTCATTTTGATTGAATGTTGTTCCTGGATCAAGATATAGACTTATTTAAAGGTTAAAGTACCTGTTTGTCCGCCAACCTATCCTGTTGAAACCCTGTGTGGTTACGCGTTTCGGCGATTATGCGCCATCTTCAGACCTAGTATAAGAACTTGCTTCCCTCACTAGGTGCGTCATAGTTTATTAAAAATACACAAAACATAAAAAACGAACACATTCGACACTGAATTTAACACGGTATGCATACCGGACGCTTATTGAAACGGGACGGGACAGGTGTAGCTCACGGTCATGTGTCGAGACGACTGACTGGGGGTGGAGGTGGAGTGTTGCGTCACTGACTGACCTTTGTCCTGCGGTGTACATGATAACGTAGCTACCGATGATGTTTTTTATACCTTATAATTGTTTCAAACAGAGCATTGGCCTGGAACGTATTCTTATCATTGAGGAGGTTGTCTGGGCTGGTTTTCATTGCCTTGTAAATTTTGTATTGTTCCAGTGAGTTTATAACACGGCCTTTTTGGCAGATGTGAATGGGTTATTAAGCACTGTTATTTACAGCCCACAATGCATTTTTATGAAAAATTAAATTACGTCTCATTACTTTATTTCTTAACAGAATAACTTCAGAAACGAACTTGACCTTACAAATTACACCTAAAATGTACTGTAAAAGTTTGAAGTTGATCTGAGGCTTCTTGCGAACGCAATCGTCGGTCAATGAAATCGGGATTTGTCACTACACTGATCGACCACCAGTCATGTATGAGGATTTCACTCCTCTTTGATACGTTCATCCTATTATGTAGTGTTTTCCCTACCACTTTGCATAAAAGTGTCAACCAGCCTGCTCATATATGCACTGGTTGAAATCTCATCACAGCCCTCTCACTTACATATGAGCCAGTACGATTCCTCAGAATAATCCGGATGCTCATACTTTTTAGCCAATGTTACATCATAATAAAGAGGTGGATTGGGAGAAAACGCTCTATTTCAAAGGTCTTACAGTATAATTTGTAGGGGTATCTACAAAAACTGCATGGCTACATTAGTAGACTTCCAGTCTAGTAAACAGGATTTTATTAGCAAAGTGGTCTAGTGATGGTCAAATCCAGGAATTACAAATCCGAATCCTAAAAATCAAATCTTGAATCTCAAATCCTCGGATCTTGAGTCCCGAAAAGAGGATTAAATAAACAGATTTATGCTCTATGAGAATGTCATTCTTAATCTTATTATTTCTTATGATGTGTTAAACTGCCTCGCTAGGAATGTTGGATTTTGTTTGTCTTTCATTCTTGCTCCTTCATAGTAAAGTCGTTTTGTCAATTCTCAAACTACTGGACATTGGTATTGGATTGGGACTGTATTTTGTAAATTTTATTTATTAAAGAAAAATAAAGGCCATTAAGTCCCATAATGACGATTGACAATGATAAATATCTACTTATGAATAATAGATTTTCAATCAAATTATTAGTCGGGGGGCCACCAACTGGTCAATTTTCCAACCGGTCAACGTTGCATCTGGTCAACGATTTTAAATAAATGGAATAATATTAAAGTTTCGACTGGTCAACGTTCGAACCCCTCAAAGGCCCCTACTCGGACGCCCGCTACCCCTCTCGCGCCGGGCTGCGTGACAATAAAACGAATACAGTCCGACCATCAGAGGACCCTGGCGGAGACCTCCGCAAGTTACTACAGTACAGCCTTTTACTACTGGACAGAACGTTGTTCGCCACTTAATTAATTTCACTGCAAATGCAACCGCGCTGCATTTCGGAGTTCGTCATGAATCATCTGCTACTGTACTGATTAAAATTTATAACTGTAATTTGATTTGACTGCTTTATATTGTACTTTGTAATTAATGAAATGCATTTTTCATGCGCATAAAGCCTTTATTGATTAGTCAACTGCCAAAAAGGAGTATGCTTAATCAATGGCCTAGTCGAATCTAAATCTGAAAAAGATACGTGTAATATTTTAGTTATTTGTAGTATTTACCACCATAAAATAGCACTGCCTTGCAATGTTACGAATTTATATAATAATAGGGTGTATTTAAGGGTCTAGAGAGAGAACTACAGAACGGATCGTTGCCGTTTTGGTGTCAATGGATTTCTTTCGGTCCCTATATGATAGGAAAAGTATGTTATGCCTAAAAAAATCCTTATAACCCCTCAAAATTAAAATTGAACCTTATTTAGACCAATCTAAGACGTTATTTTGTTTATTTGTTTACTGCTCCAGGTGATCCATATCCTACACTGCTACACCACAATTTTCCTCTGCTACACGTTTGTAATTAGTTCATTAAAACCAATAGAAAGCTTCAGTTTAAAATCGATAAGAACAGATGATTTTAGACAGTTATAGCTGAAATTAGAAATTTTATTTTAAAATTCTAAAAAGATAGCCGACTTAATTGTTTAATTTTAAAACACGATCCCCGTAAACTTCTGCAGCCATCAAACTCGCCTAGCGCTACGGCCGCGAGGCGGCATTCGGCATTGTTGTTGTTTTGGCTGGGGTAGACCGGCCCCTTAAATACACCCTATTATTATACAAGATATTATTTGTAACATTGCAAGGTAGTGCTATTTTATCGTGGTAAATACTACAAATAACTGAAATATTACACTTATCTTTTTCAGATTTAGATTCGACTAGGCCATTGATTAAGCATACTCCTTTTTGGCAGTTGACCAATCAATAAAGGCTTTATGCGCATTAAAAATGGATTTAATTAATTACAAAGTACAATATAAAGCTGTCAAATCAAATTACAGTTATCAATTTTAATCAGTACAGTAGCAGATGATTCATGACGAACTCCGAAATGCATTTGCGGAGAAATTAATTAAGTGGCGAACAACATTCTGTCCAGTAAAAGACTGTAGTAACTTGCGGAGGTCTCCGCCAGGGTCCTCTGATGATTGGACTGTATTCGCTTTATTGTCACGCAGCCCGGCGCGAGAGGGGTAGCGGGCGTCCGAGTAGGGGCGTTGACCGGTTCGAACGTTGACCAGTCGAAACTTTAATATTATTCCGTTTATTTAAAATTGTTGACCAGATGCAACGTTGACCGGTTGGACAATTGACCGGTTGGTAGCCACCCTTATTAGTCATTGAAATAAATTTTATATTCAACCTATTTGGCTCTATATGAACATGTAAATTGCAAATCCGATCTTAAAAACTAACTAGAGACTGATACAACTTAAAATCTTATTTATACTTCCTATGTTGCTTCTAAACTTTTAATTTACGGTTTCAGATAAAAAGTGTGTTCCTGCAATGGCTGCCGTGGATCCTCGGCATGGGTCGGCCGGGGAAGAAGATCACCCGTAAGACCATTATGATGAGCAACCGCATAAAGGAGCTCGAGCTCAAGGAGAGATCTTCCAAGAGTCTGTTGGCAAACGTGCTGGACATCGATGACGACTTCCGCCACTGCAGTTCTGCCAACAGCAGCTACCTACGTGGCACGCCGGGGCTGACCATCGACGAAGCAGCGCCGTGCTCTTGGGGTCAGCGTGACCTACAGCTCATCCTGCGCGAGTTGCAGTTCATCACCAACCGAATGAAGAAGGCCGACGAGGAGGCCGAACTCATAAGTGACTGGAAGTTCGCCGCGATGGTGGTCGACAGGTTTTGTTTGATAGTGTTTACATTGTTCACAGTGATAGCGACTGTAGCCGTCCTACTTTCTGCTCCTCACATCATCGTGCAGTAACCGCTATGGAACTGTGTCCTTCTGTTTCCGACACCCGACGCTCACACTCACTCCCACCTACGAGGTTACAGTACATTCCACAATTCACCCACCGTCTTATCATGTTCGAAACTCAAACGCCGACTCAACTCTGGCTCACAATCACACTACCATCCTGATAACTCTCTCCCCCACTCCACTCCCACCCCCCTTCTACTTCAATCACAGCTATCCTTGACACTCACGACTAACACACCCGTCATTTCTGAACATCGCGTCAGGACATCCGACAATACTCAGCGGTAACCACGGCACGTTGTTAAACATTCACTTAAGCGCAACAACTAATACAGGTAAATTAAATAGGATAAAACGTCTTATAATAATTGAGGTTTTGTAGTTTGATATGTCTGAATCTAACCGTAACTAGAATATATGTTTTATATTAAATAATCGAATTTATCGATGCTCTTAATTGAGACCAACTAATACAATCATTTTTAATACTGATAGCTAAAACTATGGATAAATTTTAATTTATATCTTTGGATACTTTTCTTACAATATATCATTAAATTTACTATATTAGATTATATAATCTGGTTATGTAAAGCACAATATTTAAAGCCAATGAGGTAAACTATATTATGTTTGATAAATGTGCCGGTTCTGAATCGGAGTAAACTCGTTCTTGAGGGAAGTATACTTTTTCTACATTGTATACTTGTTATAACTTCAGTTTAAATTTCTTACCGTATAATTTTTTCTACCACCATGACAAAGAGTGAAATCACATTTGAGTATAATTTTATGATCCAAGCTAAATTAGTTTTTAACTTAAACTAATCATTAATTAACAATTAATTCTTATACCTAGGGCTAACAAATCCTAAAAATAAATGTTTAACCACTTTTTTTGCAATACAAAAATAATTCATAATTCTTCTATTGACAGCAAATTGTAATCATACTCTATATTTTAATAGTATAAAAATAGGCATAAAAAAATTTGAATAACAGTAGTAGTTTTCTAGAATGTTAAACTCACGTAAAAATAACAGTAAAACAAAATAGAAAAAATATACTATCTCAAGGATTGCCTTAATAAAATATGATAAATGAGTCTTTAGTTTCCTAAATATATATATATTTATACTATCGACAAACCCAACCATGTCATTGACAAGAAAACCTCGTATTTAGCTGTAATAAAATACGTTTCGCGGTGAACCAGTTTTGTGGACTCAGTGTGACGTTTCAGTGTTCAGTGCAAACATTTCAAGTGTGCAAATGAGAAACAAGGAACATATTAAAAGTTTAGTGATTTCTGTGATATGTTTAATAAAAAACCTCTAAATAAATAATGAGCTGATTGTTAACGATAAAGCTAAATAGCAAATTATGTTGTTTTTATAAAATGTGACCAATATAATAAAAAATACTTAGCACAAAATTAATGTAATTAATTTTGTGCATTTTGTTGATAAGTGGTAAGATTTTAAAACTCGTGTACAATAAAAACAATTATAAACGTGTTATTTGGTTGTTAGTGATTTTAAGTTGTTAGCATCATTTTAATTTTGATGGGCACTTAAAACTTGGGTTTTTGTGGGCTCAGATAAGAAGGCTGCCCTCAGTTTTCCAACTATTATTAATGAATTTTTTTATTATGTTTGTACAACAAGTCGTATAGCCTACAAACATTTTGTTCTAAACCTTGATATATTTCAATTTATTTAAATTGCCAATCCATAAAACCAAACAGACCTGAATATTGTTAAAACACAACATTCAAAGTTATTTTTATCATACTAATTATTTAGTTTCATGATTTTATTGACTTTTAGTTTCATAACTTTATCAGACATATCAGGTTCAAAATTTGGTTAGGGTCCGTTTACTCTACCGACCATAGACTCTACGGCCCTCTTAAATATTAAATAAAATATAACATGGGGCCACTTACTCTACCGATCATAGGCTCTATGGCCCTTCTTAATATTAAATAAAATATAACATGGGGCCACTTACTCTACCGATCATAGGCTCTATGAGCCTGTTTGAATATTTTTATATAATTTAAAGCGATCATAGAGCCTATGCACCCATTTAAATTAAATGTATGGGTCCAAAGCATCTACTGGCTCATAGAGTCTATGAACCTTTTCAAATTAATATTAAATAAAATTATAAAATAGGGCCATAGAGTATATGAACCTTCTCCAATTAATATTAAATAAAATTATAAAATAGGGCCATAGGCTCTATGAGCCGTTTTATATTAAATACGTTATATATTTGAAAAGAGGTCCACTTACTCTACGGGTCCGTTATATCTACTCTATACGCACCACTTGCTTCCTTCAGCTCTCGTGCACAAACGAACTGAGATAATGTCACCCGGTTTTCTGCATCCTATTCTACGATGAATAAATATCAATCTATCAATATATGTATCTCTGCATCTATATATCTATGTACCTATCTATCTATATATTTATCAATATCACACGAAAAGGCGATTTTTTTTTTAAACGAAGCTCCTCTCTTATTTGTAGACAAATTTTAACGTTTAAGGTGTAGAAAAATTCGTTTCAATCAATGCATCTCTTTCCATTCACTCATCTATCTATCTATCTATGTATCTGTCTACATATTAAACACAGATTTATGAGTATCATATATCTAAAGAATTATCTATCCCATATTTATAGATATATCTATCTATTAAACACCATCCGAAACTGGGGAATTAGCAGAAATATTTCAGTGATTTTACAGCGGAGAAGATGACTCTTAATTGGTGTTTACACAAACATGGAGGGTTTTGCAGTTTTAAAAATTTCCGCCTCCGTGACCAAAACCGCACAGAGTGTAACCAGCATTAGTGCATAAAAACTAGCTTGTATCCGCATGCCTTGCAATGCCAAACTTAGGAATTTTTGGCTCTTCGGGTGATTGTTTTTGCTATACGCTCACTCTCCACAAGTCTATATTATCCTCTATAGTTTTTATTACCAATCTTCATACAATACTTTAAATGAGAAAGCTACCTAATTCATAACATTGTATTTACTTTCACCTGATTCAAATCATCAGACCAAAACTTTAGTATTTACTTTCGTTATATTTATCCCCATGATGATCTTTGTTAACGTGGCTCAAAACTATAGGACTATGTTTTTCAATGACAACGTTTTTACATATAGTATTAATGAAAACGACTAAGCCCTACTTAAAAAAAAAATTCTTAATGCATCACGTGTTGTATGATACCATAGATAACGTTGTTATGGTTAATTGTAACAAGTTTAACTTAATGTGATTGCAATGATCTCTCGTAAGTTTAATTTATTTATTTCATTGTCACTTTCCTTTCTCAGGCAAAGCTCGATCGCTCCGTTTACTTGCTGACTTTTCTTGGCTCGTTTGCTTCGCTCAATCGCCAGGCCAAATGGTGCTACACTTTGGTGTAAATTCGAACCACAGGTTAGCGCTGAACATGTTTTTTTTTTTTTTTTTTTTTTTTTTTTTTTAAGATGTGTATAGTTATAAACTCATTTTTGTTCAATTATGTAGCTATCAAAATCTCCATAAGGATAACTTATGGAGATTTTTGGAACTTTGATGGGCTCTAAGACAAAAAACTAATTTTTACCATTCATGGGACCAACTTCAATTTATTCGTCGTGGTCAAATAAACTCTCATATTCAACCAACAAATAAAAGATCCTAGGACACAAGAAATTTTGTTCTTGTATAATAGTTAACACGGTTTCGTGAATTATCGTGTTAACTTATATATATACACCCCCGTCGCACCTATATATATACCATTATAAACACATAACCCTGCATTTGTCACATACCCCTGCGTGGGATAAGTGTTCGAATATACACACCGAAATAGATATGTATAGACACTTAACCCACATTATTTTTTTTACCATCACTTATCCCTGCATTGGGTCAGTGTTGCCAACCGTTAATAAAAACCACAAAAAAAAAACAATGCAAGGAAACGTTAAATCTAATCCTAACGCAAAAAATGTTTAATAACAATTAAAAATAATTGTTTTTACATGCGAACTATTAGAAAAAAACGACATAATGATGGTAAAACTGTTGTGGCGATAAAAAACGTAACAATTAAAGAAAAAGTTTTATACCTTTAGAGATACGTAGTCTAACTAAATGGTTTCGATCTAAGGAGTAAAATGTTTTATTTGTTCTCTTAAATTTATTCTTAATCAAACTCTTAAGCTAATTAAAGCAATTATTATAATGAATGCAACTAGTACACCACTTATGAGAACATTACAGATTCGTAGTCAAACTATATGTTTTCGTCCCCGAGGAGTCTAAGCTGGTTATTTTCGTCACGTGAAATGTTTACCATTTAGGCGCTCCGCGGGAAAAGTCGAAAAAATTAAAATAATTAATTAATTAACCGTGTAAGTAATAAGGTTAGAGTCTATGTTAATATAACAAAAATATGTAAAATTATAATGAACAATAAGTTTCCACTGAAGTTTTTTCTTGATCAAACTCTTATGCTATTATGTTAATGATTAAATCAACCATAAAAAACCATAAAAAAGAATATTCAATAACTTTTACACCACTTATCAGAACCTTACAGATTAATAGTCAAACTTATATGTTTTCAACCCCAAGGAGTCTAAATTTGTTATATTTTTAAGTGAAATGTTTACCGTTTAGGTGCTAAGGGGAAAAAGTCAGAAGGACTAGACAAATTAAGTCGTCCTAACTATGTAAGTAATAAGCGTAAATGATATGTTAATACATCGATAACTGTGTAAAATTATGGTGAAGATATAAGTTTTTCTTTGAAGATTGTTCTTAATCAAACTATTATGCCATTATAAGTATAATATTTAAATCTACCTTTAAATTGTAAAGAATACACAATAACTTGTACACCACTTACCACACCACTGTCATTGGGAATTTTGTAGCGAAGATTCAAAATTTTATTTCTCACTTGAATCATTTATTTGTGAGGTCCCCCATTAGCTGAAAGATTTAAAAGAGCGTCGTAAACTTACGCGGAAGAGCGGAGATTCGCGCAACTCATTATGTTAATGTATGGGCGCTGCAAATAGATTGGGAAGTAACTTACTATTATACAGCATGTCACATAATGGTTTCAAAAAGATACATGGGTAATAGGATAAGACTTAATAACATTTTGGCGTTGAGTTTTTGTTTAGTATAGTTTAATAGTAGTTTTCATCACTAGGAGCAAAAGTGGATCTTTTTGGTGCGCAATCGTGTTTTAAAAACGAGGCGCAGCCGAGTTTTTAAAAACGATTAAGCATCAAAAAGACACTTTTGCTCCGAGTGATGAACAACGTTTTTTATCATAATGCAAAATTAGACTTTTGATCGTTAAAATTATTAACTATTAAGATTTTGAGGTTATATTTACAAAGTAAGTAACATGCAGTGTTTACATTTCTGTTATTTACAAACAATGCTCTTTATAACGTTTGAATTTCAAAATTCTGCTCCTCAACATTAATAAATTAATAATAATATACTTAGCAAACAGCTGACTTTTCAGTACTAGGACCTAAAAAATTCTCCAGATGATTTTTCAGTACTAGGACAAGAAAGAATCGGTTTTGGTACTATTGAGAGAACAAAAAACAGGCTGATTTCGTGCAGAATGATAAAAAGAGATTTTCTTTAACATTTGCTCTCTTAGAAGGTGGATTATATAAATTGATCGTCTAAATTAATTTAATATAATAAGGATAAAAAGATGTAATATCTGTATTCCATAGAAAAAAGTTCTACCAATAAAGTATAACATTTATTCAGCGTGAGATATATTTTTTCAAAATTTTTATGTGATTTATATAATACTAGCTGTTGCCCGTCACGGCTTCGCCCGTGTTGAATTTGTTTTTTAATCTCTTTTAAGACCTACGAAATCTTCTTCCTTAAGATATTCATTTAGATTAATACATTGAAATAGTGTGAGCGGGGTACCTATGGACAAAGAGGAACGATCATGTAAAATATTAACCCCGTAGGCCATAGAGTAATTTTTAAGTCCAGTGGGGCCGAGCCCTAAAAGGTTTCAAAAACTATATTTCCAAAATTGTTACTTGGTGACTTACTATGAGCAAAGAGGAACATCCATGTCAAATATTAACCCAGTAGGTCATAGAGTAATTTTGAAGTCCAGTGGGGTGGAGCCCTAAAGGACTTCAAAAACTATTTTTCCATAACAGTTTCTTAGTACCTTTGAGTAAAGAGGAATATCCACGTCAAATTTTAACCCCGTAGAATCTATTGTAACTTAAAGGTTCTGTGGGGTGTAGTTCTAAAGGAAATTTGCAAAATCGTTTCCTAGTCAATGTCAATGAGTAAAGAGGAACGTCCATGTCAATTTCCAACCCCGTAGGCCATAGAATGAGTTTTAAGTCCAGTGGGGTGGAGGCCTAGATAAATTAAAAAACTATATTTCTCAAACGATTTGAGGTAATTTTGAGGTTACTTCAGAGCCCTGAAGTAAATGTGTAAGCCACTTTTTATTGAGCACCTATGACCAAAGAGATTACTCCAAATTTCAACCCCGCAGACCCTATAGTTCATAGATTCGTTGTTTCTTTCAATTAATATTGCAATTGACCATAATTGTAACATTATATTGGAATTTCGAAGACAACTGGGGTGGAGCCCTAAAGGGGTTTTTGTGAAAGCGTTTCTTAGTGATCACCAATGAGCGAAGAGGAACGTCCATGCCAAAATTCAACCCAATAGGCCCTAAAAGTAATTTTGAAGTCCCATGGGGCGAAGCCCTAAAGATGCTTTAAAAAAGCGATTTTTAATGAGCACCTATGGGCAAAGTGTGTCTTCCATTTCAAATTTCAACCCCTTAGGTCACCTGGCCTTTCATATTCTTTGTTCCCTAGATTTATATTTAAAATTGGCCATAAGAATAACATTAGACCAAAATTGAAATTGTGTGTGGCAGAGCCCTGATAGAATTTTGTAAAACAGTTTCGTAGTGAGCACGTACATATGAGCAAAGAGGAACATCCACTTCAAATTTCATCATCATAGATCCTATAGTTTTTCAGATTCGTTGTTTCCTAAATTCGAACTAAAAATTAGCTATGAATAACATTATATAGAAATTTTGAAGTCCTATGTGGCGGAGCCCTGATGGAATTTTGCAAAACCGTTACTTAGTGAGCATCTATGAGAAAAGAAGAACGCCCATGCCAAATTTTAACACTGTAGGTCCTATAAGCTTTTCTGATTCGTTGTTGCCTTGATTTGTATAATATAATATATTGGCCATAAGAATAATATAAAATAGAAATTTTGAAGTCCTTTGGGGTCTGAAGGAATTTTGCAAAACCGTTTCTTAGGGAGAATTTTTTAACACATAATACTGATAATTTTTTAACATCATAATACTGATGTTATGAAGATTTGACAATGCCCTTTGTATATTAAAGGCAAATGAACTTCTTGATTCTCAATTAATCAGCTGCTAAAGAAAAATAAGTAACTTTAAACAATTCAAGAATCAATACGTATTTATGCTAATTGTTTAGTTTTTATTCCATCAATTGTAGATTCAATAGTATAACTCTGAATTATTTTTTCATTCCATTAAAACAAAAATTTATTATAATTATATACGTTTTTGGTACTGTCCATAATAAACCAAATTCTTTTGAGCTTTTGCTCTTCTACTGCATTTAGACAAATACCTCTTGTTTTTACAATCAGCTGTTTGAAGGGTTGTAAAATAAATTTGTAAGGGTTTTTAAATTTCGATCTTTGTAAAATGAGGAAATAAGTTGATGTTAAGTAAATGAAATCAGCTAAAATAACAAAGTTTTTCTTTTATTTGATACAAACTGCATGTAATTCGGTCCAGTAGAAGTCTCAGACAAACTGTCCAGTAGTGAATAATTTTACTTTTCCCCATGTTTATAAGATAATTTTCTTTTTCATTTTTGACCAATTTAACGTAAATCCTTTTTAAATACATTAAAACCTGGTAATGAAGGACAGAAAAATAGTATAGGAACACTAATATAAGACAAACTATTAGGACATTAGTAGGAACAACTAGTAGGCAAACTAATAAAGGACACAGCGGTTGTGAGGGTTGTTTTTGCACATCTCCCATGTAAATTGGCCCCTCAGAAGAACTGTCCAAAGGTGTTTTTTACCCTACGGTTTTATATGGATAAAATTGAATATTAGACTGCACAGCGTAAATGCTGTGGAGGTGCACAAGTCCCCTAGTTAGATAAAATTCAATTTTTCCGACTTTTCGTTCATAGCGGCGAAACTACCGATTTTCGTATGTTTGGAAACAGTATCATTGAATTCCTCAGGTGTGAAAACATACTACCCAGACCAATTAATTGTAAGAATCAAGCAAGCGGTTCCTGAGATATGAATTAAATTGAATTTTTCCGACTTTTCGTTCATAGCGGCGAAACTATCGATTTTCGTATGTTTGGAAACCGTTTCATTGAATTCCTCAGGTGTGAAAACATACTATTAGACTCATTAATTGTAAGAATCGAGCTAGCGGTTCCTGAGATATGAATTAAATTGAATTTTCCCAACTTTTCGTTCATAGCGGCGAAACTATCGATTTTCGTATGTTTGGAAACCGTTTCATTGAATTCCTCAGGTGTGAAAACATACTATTAGACTCATTAATTGTAAGAATCGAGCTAGCGGTTCCTGAGATATGAATTAAATTGAATTTTTCCGACTTTTCGTTCATAGCAGCTAAACTATCGATTTTCGTATGTTTGGAAACCGTTTCATTGAATTCCTCAGGTGTGAAAACATACTATTAGACTCATGAATTGTATGATTCGAGCGAGCGTTTCCTGAGATATGAATTAAATTGCATTTTTCCGACTTTTCGTTCATAGCGGCGAAACTATCGATTTTCGTATGTTTGGAAACCGTTTCATTGAATTCCTCAGGTGTGAAAACATACTATTAGACTCATTAATTGTATGATTCGAGCGAGCGGTTCCTGAGATATGAATTAAATTGAATTTTTCCGACTTTTCGTTCATAGCGGCGAAACTATCGATTTTCGTACGTTTGGAAACCGTTTCATTGAATTCCTCAGGTGTGAAAACATACTATTAGACTCATTAATTGTATGATTCGAGCGAGCGGTTCCTGAGATATGAATTAAATTGAATTTTTCCGACTTTTCGTTCATAGCGGCGAAACTATCGATTTACGTATGTTTGGAAACCGTTTTATTGAATTCCTCAGGTGTGAAAACATACTATTAGACTCATTAATTGCAAGAATCGAGCTAGCGGTTCCTGAGATATGAATTAAATTCAATGTTTCCGACTTTTCGTTCATAGCGGCGAAACTATCGAATTTAGTATGTTTGGAACCAGTATCATTGAATTCCTGTTGCGCCATTTTACCCATAATAAACTCGCTTTTCTCCCTAGAGATAAGAATTACCATTTATACAGGGATTTTCAATTTACATAAAATAACCATATTAATCGTGAAACGCAAATGAGCACAGAAACCCCGCTTTTCGCCATAGTGATAAAAATTACTATTTACAGGGATTTTCCCACAATTTAAATAACAACATACCGTACCTAACATTTATTTTTAATTTTAAATGAATTAGTAACAACGTGGCAGCAAAAGATGGGGAACAGGACGACTATCGGCGCACCTCGACCCTGCCCCTCCGAGGGTCGACGGTAATCCGCAGTGGAATGTCCTGACCATCGGCGCAGCTCGACTTCTCCCGCAAACTATAATTCCTTTTGGAAATTGAATTTATTATTTTACATTTTCAACAATATAATTGATCAAATGTCGTATCTTCACTTCCATGATGTAAGTAAAAATTAGTTGTTTATAATAGAATACTGTACTACTATCTCCTATGATTGGATTGTTTTTTGAAGAATCACATTATAAACTAAATAATATTCACAGATAATTGAGTTTTTGTTTTTAATTTAGAATCTTGTATGAGATCAGGTACTGGTCCAAGACTGATTGACACTTTCTTCTTTTCATTTTTAATTTTTCTACCTAGCCTAGCACAATTTTGTCTCTCTACCAAGAACCATAGTTAAACCTATCGATCTGAATATAGAACTGCAGTCCGCCATCTTGATTCTACCCAGTCGGTCTGAAGATGGCGTCATGGAACGCCGAAATATATTACCTGTATGTTAATGTAATGAAATAAAGTGTTGTATGACGAAAATTGTGTTTTTAATTTAATAATATAATTGACAAAGATAGTTACAAAAAGCATAATTGAAACCTCTACAGTCTACACAATCGTAATTGATCATGAATCAGACAAATAACTGTAGCAGATATGTTACTAAACAAAAAAACTGCTAAATAAATAAGCAGTATAAGAAAAAGTAATGACAGCAGAACGACGAATGATTGTACAATTCAAACAATCTTAAAGCACGTGTTTACTAAACTATGTTAAATTGAAACAAATATGTCCATAGTTTACTTTAACCTTCTAGCCCCTCAAATTGAGTAAAATTAACGTTGGTCGTGTGTGCGTAACTCGGCTTAAACTCGTCAAATTTAAACGATTTATATCTCAAACGTAAGACCGTATTTCACTGAGGTTCTTAGATCATAAAAACCATGCACCTCATTTGGAACTCTACAAAAAGCAATCAATCTTAAAACATGACTCCAAAAAGAAACTCCCATATGAGGAATGCATGTGGAAGAATATCTTTTGCGTATAAGTTGAGTTATGCGAAAGGTGAAAGTATGCTGATGTTGTTTGCGTCATCTTCATGTGAATACCTTTAATTTTTAACATAAAACTTTCAGATCGGTCAAATATAACTGCCGGATGGACTCGGAAACGAGTTTATGAATTCTTTCAATCTAAAATATATTATTTGTTAATATTGGGGTTTAGTAACTTACTTTTGGTTTGTTTGTAAATACTCATCCTCATTATAATTTATTATTTTACAAAAGCTGGTTCTATAAGATCTCGTTGTCCAGATTCCATCTGCTACTACGGTCAGCAACAGAACGCCCTCTTTGTCAATACCTCCACGATCCCTTGCAAGACTTATTTCTTCTTCAGCAGCCTTTTCATTTCTGATAGCGCTGTTAACTGCCATCAGTTTGCTACTTTTTTATTGGTGGTTTGGTAATAAGCAAAGAAATTTTCTTGTTCTTAAGCTCATTTTATTTGTCTTACACGAAACTATATATAAAGCACGATTTTGTATTGTTTTCAAAAACTCAATTACAAGATTACTTTCCCTGCTAACTTTTGCAAAGGCAATATTTAGGTAAGCTATACAGAAGCAGAATTGTTTGTTACGAGAGTAAAACATTTAAGGGAGCTTCATCCTTTGATAATATAGATTAATAGGTTACAACTAACTGTGGATGTTACCTAACGGGCTTCTGTTCGAATCCAGCTTTCCGCTGGTTTCCTTTCAAACCGACTAAATCTTTCGCCTTAAAAAATATTGGACATGATTCACGGGCTGAAAATGTACCTCTTTTCGGTCTGTTTCTCAGTATAAAAATTTTACCATGATTATTAATAAAATTGCTCACTAAGTCTTAATTTATCATAAAAATATTTACATCATCTTCTACTAATACCTCACCTCTTTATGTTAATTTAATGTTCTGTAAATTACCTCTAAACAGCTCAAAATCTGACACTGATTTATTGGGCTCACGCAATACATTATTTATCACCCTATTTGATTACCATTTAACGATTGATCCAATTTTTCCAATATGCCCTATTACAAAACTATGAACAGAGACGAATATTTTAACTCCTCAAACGTTCAAATTGGTCCAGAAATAAGTGAAAAGTTGTGTTCAAAAAAACTGCTTCACGTATTACCGTATATAGATAGGTACATAGATATATAGATGCAGAGATACATATATTGATAGATGGATATTTATTTGTCGTAGAATAGGATGCAGAAAACCGGGTGACATTATCTCAGTTCGTTTGTGCACGAGAGCTGAAGGAAGCGAGTGGTGCGTACAGAGTAGATATAACGGACCCGTAGAGTAAGTGGACCTCTTTTCCAATATATAACGTATTTAATATAAAACGGCTCATAGAGCCTATGGCCCTATTTTATAATTTTATTTAATATCAATTGGAGAAGGTTCATAGACTCTATGGCCCTATTTTATAATTTTATTTAATATTATTTTGAAAAGGTTCATAGACTCTATGAGCCAGTAGATGCTTTGGACCCATATACTTAATTTAAATGGGTTCATAGGCTCTATGACCCTCTTAAAAATTATTAAATATTACTAGGGTTCATAGAGCCTATGATCGGTAGAGTAAGTGGCCCCATGTTATATTTTATTTAATATTAAGAAGGGCCATAGAGTCTATGAACCAGTAGAGCAAATGGACCTCCTTATATATTTAATATTATTAAAATGGGGCCATAGAGCCTATGATCGGTAGAGTAAACGGGCTGTCCCCCAAAATTTACTGAACATTCAAAATGTAAATAAAACATTCTTCACAAATGTATGAATATTGCTCAGACATATTTTTAGTGGGTAATTTAAAAGAGCTAGAGATATGTGATTTAATAAAATTGTTATTTTAGTAAGACATTTGCATGTTTTGTTAGTATTAAAAGTGAAATCCTTTAAAAGTTAAAGGTACATACCAGCTACACAATCACTGCTTTTGAGGGCAGGCTTCGATTCATAATTTAATTTGGGAAATTATAAGTGATGTTCTAGTTTTATATTTATATCATCAACGTGTCCAATTTTTACATTTCTTTCTTTCTCAGACAAATAATAAATTTGAACTAAAAGGAATTGAGATGAGAATTTTTTAATATCACGAAGTTATGTGTGATTTTTTAATAACTACATTAGATATGTCAATGTTGTTAGCCCATCTTGAGGTGTTAGCATCCTATAAGTTATGTATGCTTCATTGTACAGAAAACAGTCCTCTTTATTTTCATGAAGCGGTATTTTTTATTTCATTCAAATTTGGTTCTTAATGTAAGGGGAAAATTTTAGTGTTAACAGTGATCAATTTTTGTTTTATAATTTAACTGTGGTTATTTCAAACAGAAACTATTTGTCTTCCTTTGAAAAGTTGCAAATTACCATATAAAAATGGCAAAGTAAGCCTTCTAGAAAAATTTGTTGGTTAAAAACTTTCATGAAAAACAAAATATGGAAAATTAAATATTTTTGTATCATAACACATTTATGTTTTTCTCTTGAAGCTCAGAGTAGTAAATTTAGATACTTGAATTTTCATTGATTTACCTCTTTTGTCATACATATTTTTATTGAAATATACTTTAAAGATAATTTTTATTCCTCAAATTATTTTAATATTCAATTGAAGTAACCACAGGCTTCAACTTGCTAACTTGCTTGTTTCTTGTGCAACTTTGGTAAATGTCCAGTTTTATAACTTCCGACAACTATGCAGGAAATATATATGTTCAAAAGAGTCAGACAACCATCTAATTAGTATGTTATATTTTGAAAGTATTTTAGTGTTTTTACAAGGAAATATGACTAAGTGTGCCTGTAAGGCTGATGCTCACTTTAACAGGTTTACATATTAATGTATCGCCTGTAGATCAACACTACTATGTTATTACAAATATACTGTTATGTTTTGGCAAGTTGCGTTACTTGAGTTGGTCCTACTTACAGACGTCAGTGTCGACTCCGGGGCAAACAATAACCAAACGGGTCAGTAGTTAGCGATAACTATCTATGTTTAGATGTGCTATGATACGTAAATATGTTGCTCATATCGTATAGAAACTAACTAACTTGGCTCTGATTCAGTGAAGGCCTTAAAAACACATGTTAATTATACTACTATAAGATGTTTGTCAAACACTGTAAACTATTTTTAAATAAATTATATTTAAAAAAAATAACTAAACCGTTTATTAAACATAGGCGATGCTGTAGTTTTCAACAATATATGTGTACGATATTTTTAATACTGTATCGCGAGGAGTGGAATTCTGTACTTTTTACAACTGTGTATTAGTAGTAGTGTTTTTACATAAATTACGATTTAACTTGCAACGTTATGTTGATTAATAAACATGTTAAATAAAAGAATGTTGGGAAAAATGTTTGAAGCATCTCCTTTTTTCTTAATTTGTTTCACACAAATTTTCATTGGAAGTATTTCATCAACTTCATTTAAATTTTTTTTAACACTGGACATCAAGTATGCTGTGACTGAATGAAAAATTATCACCATACTAGAAAATGTATATATTTAAAATAATTTAAATGTCAGAAAATTGGTTAGGTAAATAATAAATTGTATCATGCACGTCAAGTGTCGCAAATATGATACACGTCACATATCTACATTATATAAATATTCAATGCCATTAAATATTAATTCAAATCAGGATGAAAATTACAAAACAAAAAGTTTAAATAGCATCTGTATAATCTTTTTATATAGGAAATAACTAATTATTCAAATATAACCAAGCAATTTCTTAATTTGAAGTAGATATTAGTTGCATGGCTGTTTAAATTAGTAGCTTACACTTAACCCTTCCTGAGGACAAATACACTAGAAAATTGAAACCTTCAAATCTTCCCATTGGATCCATATACAGGGTGTCCTAAAAAAGTTTCAGGACTTTGGGATATGATTGCTTGTACAAAAACAAAGAAAAAAGTTCCTGTAAACATAAGTGCTAAAATTCTTCATTTAGCCATTATTCGCCATTTTGTTTTTTACACTAAATAATTTTTATTTCCGTAACAAATGGTTGTATTAAGTTCATATTTGGCATGAACCTTTATCACACCAATGCTCATTTTCAATAAAAAAATATTTTTTCTTATTTATATTTACAAAATGGCGGCCGTTTTAAATTTTTTAACTCAAATATCTCAAAAATTGGTAAATTTTATAACAATATTATAAGAGACAAAAAAGTTGCAAAACTAAATTATCTAAAGAATGGTACCAAGTTTTTAACGATTTGATAACAAATAATGGAGAAATTGAGATTTATGTGTATAAAAACATTGATTTTCCATTATAATGCATGCAAATTTAGGTTAATTTAGAAAAATATCAAAATTACTCTGTTATTTGTTGTCAGATCATTACAAACTTGGTACCATTGTTTAGATAATTTAATTTTGCAACTTTTTGTGCCTTATATAATTCTGATAGATTTACCGGTTTTGAGATATTTGAGTTTAAAAATTTTAAATGGCCGCCACTTTGAAAATACGAATCAGAAGAAAAAATTTTTCGTCATGAAAATGAGCATTGGTGTGATAAAGGTTCATGTCAAATATGAACTTAATACAACCATTCTTTACGGAAATAAAAATTATTTAGTGTAAAATACAAAATGGCGGATAACAGCTAAACGAAGCATTTTAGAACATATGTTTACAGGAACTGTTCTCTTTTTTTTTTACAAGAAATCATATCCCATAGTCCTGAAACGTTTTTTTGGGATACCCTGTATATGTGTTCAGCCATGTTGGACGCTGCCAGCATTTGACAAATATGCGATCCTATGCTTAAGCGTTTAATGAATATCAAAACAAGCAAATACAATATAGCGGTCATAAATTTTGCAATAACGCATCATTTTTTGTTTGTTTTCATAATCAATTTGATTCTGTAAGGAGACAATCCTGTTTTAGCATCAGCTGTTAGTTAGTTGTTTCATGCAAGTTGGCTGACACGATGCTTTGTTGTTGATACTAAATAGCCCAGTCAATGAGCGTGTTCACAAGCATCCACCGCAAAGAGTTTTGTTTATGTTTTTGCCTACCACGTGACAAATTCCAGACACTTTATTTGTGGGATTTGTCATGTGACAGGCAAAAACGTAAGCAAACCTCTTTGCTGTGGATGCTTGTGAACAAACTCGATGAATGCACAAATATGGTAAGACTATTTTGATGAAATTTGGTGTGAAGGTGTAGGGTAACGTTCTTCAGGTTAAGTTTGAAAACCAGGGTGATCAAACCATGGGAACGAGGTTTTAAAGAGTTTCGAAAGTGTAAAAAATGAGTTTTTGGCATATTTGGACCTCAACATTCAAATTTAACATTTTCCAATGAGTACGCAGGTCTGCTGCGACGTTTTTTTTTTTTTTAATTTATGCTAATTTTAGACTGTTTTCACAACAGTAAAAATTGTGCAAAAATCAAGTTAAATTGTTATATATTACAACTTATTTTAAAAAGAAAGTTCAAATATTTTTGGATGTCTTTTTGGCTTATCTTGAGTGGTTTCATTAGTAATGTTGCAATATAAAGGACTCTAACATTCGTTATGATCTTCTGCCACCTGTTCATACGCCGTGACGCTCTCATACACCGCTGCGGCGTAGTTCCTCTTTGAAGTTTAGCGGAAGCCGCTCGAGTCAGTGAGTAGCTTTTAAGCGGTGTGGTCGCAATGTGAGATTCCCGATTGGATTCATTATTGAAGGTGATATCTAAAAATGCCATATTGTGCCGTTTACGGGTGTTTTAACGGTTCCTGTAATAAACAGACGAAAAAAAACGGGGTTTATGATTCTTTGAATTAATAATTGACATAAAATTGTCTTGTTTCAAACGAATTAAAAATTGTTTAATATAATTTAAACGATTGTAAACTTACTATAGTCAAAAGATCATAATTTATTCTGTAATAATAATGTATAATAAACTCAGGTTAAATTTTAATGTATGTGTTTAAGAGAACCTAGTAAAAAGTTAATGTTTTAAAAATTACATTCAACACTTAAACAGGTTAATTTACATGTATATCTTTTTAAATTGATCATATAATTCCTACAAAATAAAAAACTGTTTAGTTATTTAACTTCCTTGCGTAAAAGCGTTGCACCATTTGGCTCGATCGTTATCTTTCAAAAACGTCGAAATTGTATTACGCTTCACTAATCAATAAATTACCAATCAATTATTATTCCTTAAAATATTTAATTTTTACTTTTAAATGTAAATAATAAACTTTTAAAAACTTCTATAAAAGTTTTTAGATCGTGGCTGTATCCGCTTTCCGCTCGCACCTTGTCTTCTGATATAATTCCATCTAGAAATTGAAATATTGCTTTTAGCGAGTTATAGCTGTTGATTATGTTAAGTTTGGCTTTTCATAAAAAACTTTCCCGCAGGTCGACATTCCTGACCAAATAATTTGAACTACTTAGGGTCAACCTAAAATTTTGAAATTTTGCACGATTGTAGCCACTGAATGGAGATAGCAAATGGATAAAAATAAAAAGTTATTATTACCACGGGTGATTTGGGAAGAATAGTTTTAAATTAGTATTTATTGTAACCAAACATTAAATTGTATCATTGTTTAATTGACGCCGCATCAGTTCCTTTAGGAACGGGATATAGCACCTCATCCCAAGGTGACGTAGCATTGCCCCCCCCCCCCCCGCCACGCCGTGGATGCGCAGTAGCACACCTAAGATACTTCCACTATGATCTCGCAATTATTTGGTATGCTTAACCGATGTTTCCTTAAACGTGTTAAATTCGTTTTATAAAAAATAAAATGCATTAACTAGTTTAGAAACAATACAAATATACAGGCAATCATGTCGAGAGATGCAGGTAATGAAAAGCGCCGAATGACAAGTGATGCAAAATGTGATACATCACTGTATTGCGGGTATAACAAATAGGATTAGGATAAAAGGTAAAAATTATTTTTCACAACAAAAAACTTTTTAATAATATCCTGGATCATCAGCTCCGATGTCACCGAGTTGGTTTTAAAGGAAAGTTTACTGTATTAGAACATTAAATTATAACATTAAAATATAAAAACGCCTGGATTTTGTACGACACCACACATAGAAAATGCAGTTAAGAAACAATAACAAACTTCTCATTGCAGACAATTAAAATTTGCTCATCCAAACATGTAAACAATTTAAGCTTTCCATTAGAATTGTACTCCTGGAAGGCCAAAACTGAGATGGCTAGATCAAGTAAGAAAAGACCTGAGAAGACTGGGGAGAAGGGAGGAGGAAGCAATGGGCAGAGGAATCTGGAGACTGTGTGTTGGCGAGGTGAAGTACCTCCTTGGGTACCAAGAGCCACAGTACTAAGTAAGTATTAGAATTGTACTGTCCTAAAGTTTATTAAGACTATTGTATTTTAAGATAACTAGGATAATCTCGCATCATTTCCATTAATTCTACATATATATCATGGAAATCGGTTCATTAGTTATTGAGAACTCAGCTAACATGCCCGGGGGGGGGGGGGGGGGGTTAGGGGGGGTTAAAAAATTAAAATTAATTTTTTACAAAAACAAAATGTGCCATTGTAGGTAAACATGTTCTGCTCTAACCATTTATGATAATTTCAATGTACAGGGTGTACCAGAAGTAACCCATCCAGACCGGAAGTCATTAATTTTAAATACAAAACCCCACTTTTAATGGTATTTTTGGAGTCTAGATATAATTTTAAGACTACTTTACAATTTAATGTGTACCCATAATCCTAACGGTTTGGGAGATAATGGTGTTGGAAGTTTTGTTTTTCCCATAAGTAAATACAAATTTTGCTGCATGGAGCAAATTTTTATATCCATTAACACTGAAACTTTTACCTTTAACATAACTGTCAAAGCAGAAAAATATCTTATAACCTCATTTTACATAGTATTTCATCTTAAAATACAGATTTTCACATAGTTAATTTTAGTTTTCTATACATCTAAAATTATCTCCGATATATTGAAAAATGTATGGAAAAATAAAGTAATTTATGACAAAACCAATAATTTATGATGTTAAAGTGTTTAAAAGAAGAAGCTAAGGCATTTGTATGCTAGGCCTTTTTAGTTTAACGGGAAATTTTTCTGATATAATGGAAGTGAAATTTAGCTCCATGTTATTCTTATAGGATAAAAATCAAGCTTCTACCTCCATTATCTCCCAAACCGTTAGGATTACGGGTACACATTAAATTGTAAAGTTGTCCTAAAATTATTTCTAGAATCCAAAAATACCATAAAAAGTGAGGGTTCGTATTTAAAATTAATGACTTCCGGTCTGGATAGGTTACTTCTGGTACACCCTGTACATTGAAATTATCATAAATAGATAGAGCGCAACGGATTTACCTATAATGGCACAATTTGTTTTTGTGAATAATTAATTGTGTAGATTTTAAAAGCGGTGTACGGGTGGTCTGGGACACCCGGTATGGGATGAGTAGCTGGTAACCAAACTGGTCTATCCATCCAATTTTCAGTAAAATTGCTGGATGCAGGTTGAAATCAATAAACTGAATATGCTTTACGTTTATTATGCCAAAAGAGTTTCAGGGAAAACCAATGGCACATTATGTAAATAGAAAACAATAGAGCCTATGAAAATAATCGCTGTACAGGACTTATCATTCAAATCAATAATTACATGGCAGTAGGGTTCAAGGTGACAGGAGTCTCTGGTTGAGAGGGTTCTCGGGGGACTTCATCCACTCCTTGCGCAGGATTTGTTTGAGCTGAGACAGACGCAGAGTGGGGTTCTCCTGCTTTATCCTCGGCATGTTAGCCTCTTCAAATGCCGTATATGCCGCCTTCATACGCTTCTCTGGATGCTTGTCTGCATCCGTTTCCTTTGAGCTGCCAAATGAAACAATCCCGATTACTAATTAAAAACAGTTCAAACTAACATTAGTTTATGGCCAAAAAGTACACAATTTTTTGGCCAAAAAACTATATTATAATTATGTGTTGCTTCATTTTCTATTGAGTTAGCAAGACTACTTTAGCACTAGATGCATTTTTGTTAGACTAAACACAACCTTGCGTGGTCAGGATATCTGGACACAAGGTGCACGAAGAAAATTAGATAGATCTGTTTTAAATAGTGATATACTAATATGGCAGGGTGACTGACGATTTAGCAAGAAAGGTCTCAGAAGACCTTCCTTGCTATAGACCTTCAGAAGGTATAGAAGCAGGAGATCTTTTGCAATCCTCTCAACTGCATAGAAAAAATCAAAATTCCTATTCTGAGGGAGGAATTTTAACAATCAAGCTTGGAAAGAAAAATGAGTATCAGATGATTAAAACAAGTTTAGGAACAAACAAAAAGATGTGGCAGTAGGTTCTTATTTATTCACATCTGCCAAATCCAAACCTCACATAATCCAGACCAAAGATCAGGATTACCTATTTTTCAATACTGCAATTAAAATGATAATCCTATAGTGCCATTCAATTCTTGTGAAGCACACAGATTCTAAGTATTTAGATAGGCACATATGATTTTTTTAGGACCTACAAGCATTGTGCCATTGTGATTAGTGTGGCAGTAACTGAAATCTCTTGTATCACTGTTCACTCCATGAGTTTTCTACAGCTCGACACCAACCAACCATATAGTACAAACTGTTAATAAAATTTTCCATTTGTTAAAAATCCTTAATTTGGAGGACTTAGTTATCGCTAAATTAGGCCTTTACGCCAAAGTAACTGAGATTAGCTTATAGAAAAAAGCTGTGTATACCAATGCTTGGTAAACATTTTTTTAAATATGCACACAAGATGACAAACTTGAACAAACATGGTATTAGTTATGTTGGAGCCTTTTTTGTCAAGTGTCACCCCCACCCCTGGGACTGTCGGAGGTGCGTGTGTGGCGCAGGGAAGTTGCGAAAATTCCGTCGTCAGTGGCAGACGTTTCAAGTTCATTTCTCATTTCAGATTTTCAAGTGTCAATCATTCATTTCACATGTGTTATAAATTTAATTTTATCATTTACATTTGTTATTATCATCATTTTACGTAATTATCAATCAAAAATCATTATTTTATCAATTTGAGCATTTTCATTTACAACTTTCACACCTGCTCAATTAACTTTAAACATTATTATAATTCTGTATTTCATGCAGTGGGTATTTACGTTTAGTTTTGTACGTGTTCGTAGGTACAAGTTAAATAAACCAAAAGTGTTATTTAGCATCTAACACAAATTACATGCTGATGATATTGGTTATTGAGCCGTGGCGGTTCCTCTTATTTACTTCTATTAATGTGTTTTTTTATTTATTTAAATTCACTTTCTGAGTTATAATTTTCTTGAAAACTATTTATGATTTATTGAAGACTGGCTGAATGGTTATAGAGCTTGGCTTTAAATCGAAAGGTTGCCGGTTCAATCCTGAGAAGAGTTGGAAGCTTTTTGTTGGTTCAAAACTGGACCTAGCTACTTTTAGCCATTGACTGGGCTATTAGTCCTAATTAGTGATCCTGACAAATGAATCAGCTGTTGTTTGTCAGTAAAAAAGATACACATCATCTGATCCATCGCAATCATTACACTCACCCTTCAGTCATGCCAATGTATACAGAAATAAATAAGTACATCCTTATAGGGAAGTGAGAACGCCCAGTGTTGGGGAAGCTACTTTTTAAAAGTAGCTAGCTACAGCTACAGCTACAATTAAAGAGTAGCTCGCTACAATTTAAGCTACTTTCGCCGCAATCCGGTCAAGTTTTTCTCTTGTGATGTAGAACCACCGCACTTAAAAGTACAATTTTTTTTTTTTTGTGACTCTATAGAGCCTAGATAATGTAAACAATAGTGGTATGAAAATATAAATTATCGAATTAAAAGACTTACATCAAAGAAGTAGTCAACAATATTTATTAAGTTATCTTCACACGTTTATAACATTTTTCTTAGACCGGCCACGGGTAGACGGCTGGCGCTGGAGTATGCACAGAATAAGAAGGGCCAGCTTCTCCAGTTTAATCGCCAATCTCACTTTTAGGCCTAATATTTACCATGATGTCGATTGATAGATTAGATACTACAGAAAGAGAATATAAGTATGAAGCACTCTGTTAAAAGTACAAAGTTACAGAGTTCGAGAAGTAAACATTCACATGAACATCAATCAACGTGGTTGAGGTTATGTTGTTGAGTGGTTATGCCATTGCCAAGTAGTCTTGTAGTAACAATTGGCTATTTCTTAAAATTCGTTGACTAGTCGCGTCGTTTCTCATTATTGTAAGCATTCCTTTCTTGAGGATTCCTGACCTGTGCGATCCTGGCGGTGCGCGAGCGTAATGCAGTAGTCTAGTTAGTTTCAATTCTATAATACAGTAGGCCTACAGCGTAGTAGGAATATGCTACTAGCGCATCTAGTGGTCAGCAAACAAAACAAGAGAACAAGACTGGTGGGTTTCATGTTTTGGTTATGGTACTCAATAGGAGTGTCTGGTGGACGGTGGTGACAATGGATTGAAAATAATCTTCAATTCCAACGAGCAAAAAACTTAACAGCTGACTAACCACACAAAGGTTTTTCTCGTGTTCATTTGGAAGCCATGAATGATGTACCGTAATGTAAACACAATTATTATGTTTTATTGAAACCAAAGTAGCGAGAAAAGTAGCTAAATAATCCGCTACAACTACTCTAAAAATGTAGCTCGCTACAGCTACAAGCTACTTATTTTCAAAAGTAGCGGAGCTACACTAACGCTACTAAAAAAGTAGCGTCGCTACAGTAGCGCGCTACTCCCCAACACTGAGAACGCCACCCTCAAAACACAGTTAGCACTACCAAGATGTAATTTTTCCTGATTGGTTGAATGAAAACGGATGGCTAGATTAATTTTGAAGAAGTTTGTAATTGTTTTGATTTTTGTAAATAAGAATGTTCATTTTGACATTTAAGGGGTAGAAAGAGCACTTCCCGTGGCAATTAGGAGAGGAAATCCTAGAATCAGCGCTTTATTTGACTCTGGTTTTTTAAGGCAAAACTTAATTTTTTAACATGGGATATCTCTCCTTATATTGTTCTGTATACATTGATCATACTCACCTTAAAATATGCACCATAGAGTGTGCCATTGTTTTAATAAATGTATCAAATGTATGTAAGAATTCTGGTCATTGAAGCTTGTGGTCCCATACAAGTGTAACGACAGTATTATTTTAGGTTTCTTTTTCCTCCAAACAATAAAGAAGTTCAGGTGATAGGTTGTAATAGGCCTACCATAATACGTGCAAGCATTTCCCCTAAGGGAAATTAGTTCAAAATATAGAGCATTTATGAAAACCTCTCCTACTACTTGTAGGTAGGCCTATGTTTAAAGGATGATTACGATAGTATAAGGGAAGATACAGTCACTTACCTCAGAATGGAGATGGCTTCATCCACCGTGCGAGCCTCCTCTCCCTCCAGAGTCAATCTGTTGATATTTTCTTCCAAAGGCTTATCCAGGTGAGTCTCAGGCCCCTTAGGCTTCCCCGTCGCTGCTTGGTTCCTCCGTTCTGCTTCTGCCTAAAATGTCATTTATATCATAAAAATGTTGTAAATACCAATATAAGTTTTATAATTAAAACATAATTTACGTCTTACAACACTATTTACTAATATTTACAAACTGGTATTTCAGTGATCTATGTTACCATCTTCAAACCAACTGACAAAAATCAAGATGGCGGACTGTGTCGGTGGTGTTGACGTTAGGGGTGCTGTAGTCGTCTATCACAATTTCTATTGTTCCAATATAACGGACGTTGTCGCGTATCTTTTTTCTTCCTTTTTTTCATTTAACTTTAAATTCTTCTTCTTCCAATATGTTTCTCTATTTTTGTATGTTATGTATGATTTAAATTGAGTTGTTCATTTATTAATTTATTTTTATTCTATACTTCTTCTTTAAATGTAACCCCATGCTGACATGTTTCTTTGGGCACAGAACGAAATTCAAATGTTTGTTGATGGGGAATGTAACCCTTCACATTATCCATCTTCAATCGCGGATTTGTCAATCTTGTGTAACATTAAAGTGCTACCGAACAGCCACACTGCTGAATAATATTAGTTTTTAAAACTGCTCCTAATGAAAACATATTGATCTACTGTCCGCTGTGCAATCTCATGGCAAAGTGGCTAAAATTGTTGATGGGAAGACGATCCGTCTTCCGAAGACAGCTGGTGGATGTCTCCCCTCCCTCCCCATCATACTAACACACAAGTCAAATCCGACCTTACCACCACACTTAACATAAAGAAAAAATACAAAATAAATTAATAAATTAACGACTAAATTTTGAATCCGACTCAACATACACTACAAAAACATAAAGAAGCATTTTGGAAGAAGAAAATTAATATCTGTTGAGGAAGAAAAAAGGTATGCGACGTCTGCCATATTGGAATGATAGATGACTAAAGCATCCCTAACATCAACTATACAGTATACAGTATCCCTATACAGTATCCTATACAGCATCCCTAATATACTAACTATACTATACAGTCCACCACCTTGATTTTTGCCTGTCTGAAGATGATAATATACATCACCGAAATACTTGTAAATATTAGTAAATAAAGTGTTCAGATGTAAACTGTGGTTTAACTATAGTGCTTATTTACAAACCCATGTGCGATGTTTTTTTAGAAAATATAAATTATATAGAAATTATTAGCCTTCATAAAATCTGATAACCAATCTGAAATAGTAAGGTTTTTTACTGTAACTATTTACCCAAATTCTGATCACTACCAGACTCATAGTATTTATTCAATTTACTCATACTAGCCCTGATTGTTATTTGAACTATTTTAATCAGCAATTTAAGGTAATGGTGAAACAATTCCCTTGGGAGAATATGGCCTTGATACAGAGTCACTATATCAAGAAGTACTGTAACATCTGCCTAGCATTATTTCCATGTTTATGGCAAATTATATAGTAGCCTACTTTCTTGTAATTCTTCTAGAGTTACAATACCTTAAATATTCCAGGCTTACCGTAATTTGGGCCCTAGTGAGTTTCGCACTAGGCTGTTTGCCTCCAATTTTGATGGAGTTAACTTCTTCCTCAATGAGTTGTTTAGCTTCTTGTTTCTTCTTTAGTTGCTCAAGTCTCCGTTTTTCTTGTTCTTCCTACATATCAAATTAGCGTATGATCAGCATATAGCTTTAGCAAATTGGTATATAGGGTAAGTACAAAATTAATATTAACCATTGCAGCAATAAAGAGGTATGCCTCACTGATGAAACTTGATGAAACTCACATATGGTATCATAAAAACTGCTTGATTATTTTTAATACCTCGCAAAATAGGAGGTTTTAGTTGGTGTTAGGATGAGTAAAGTTTCTATAAGTTTGAACTGTGTATAATCAGTTCAAGTATGCAGAAATTATGGAACTATTAAAATACTTCCACAGTAAGGAGTTGTAATACCATAGTAATATTATTACTTATTAGGCTACTTATTACCATATTTATTTTGTATTTGTTTTACAGTACTCCTTATCGTTCAATGGATTTAAAGCGAATTTTGTTATCTGATTCAAAGGCTATCAAAGATGTTTACGATAGCATCTTACCAGTATTGAGTAGGAAACTTTTGAAAATGTGATCTTTTCAGTAATTACACTGTAATATGTTAGTTACATAAATAATTTATATAACCTAGGGTTTTTTATAGTCTATAGAGGAAGGTTTTTGTCTCAATTCACTCACTCAATGAATTACAGAACTTTTTACCATTACATATATCTGGTTACCGTAATTCACTTGTGTGTCTCACTTGTGTCGTCCTCATGCTGTGATCAATGACATGACTGGACATGACATGACTGGATATGACATGACTGGATATGACATGACTGGAATGACATCTCTGGATGATATGCTCCCGCGGTCTCAGAATTACTCTTTAACCAGCGGATTATAGTGATGAAATTGGATAGCATTTAGCCTAACATAGCCAAATTTTAACAATGTTTTTAAGTTAGCCTACCTTCTTAGCTTGTTTCTTGGCAAGAGTCTTGTCATCATCCTTCCAGTACTCATCTTCAAGTTGCTTTTGCTTCAGAGCGGCCTTCTCCTCTTCGGCTGCTGCTTTGCGTGCCTTAGCAGCAACAGCTTTACTGTTTTCACCCACAAACTTTTTGGGCATCACCAAAATGTACAATCTGCTGACTGCCTGAAACGATGCCAATCACCATTTTTTGTAAAACTATTAGTTGGTAAATAATTAGCAGTAACATACTTTTCAATTAGTTCGGCCACACCTCATTTTTAACTTATTTTAAACAACTATAAAACCTATAATTCTTAAAGAAACTACTGATATTTAAGTAGCCTACACTTCGAGTAACTTATACAACTTTAATAGCGTTTAGGGTGTTACAGCAAAGAAGCTCAGATTGTAGTGCTTTTATCACGAAGTAATGCGTCTGAAATGGGCCGCAAAATTCAGCTGTCACTGCAGACCACCACATGTACACAGAGAAGTATGCACAAATGACAAGTTAGAAACAAATGGGTTCATGTTAGGTAGGCCTACTCCAACAGTAACCTAACCTTACCTTATCCGAACAACCTGTCATGTTGTTCTAACCTATTTAATTAGGTTAACTTATAACCCAACTAAATAGACAAACAACATCGAGACACAAACAAACAGAACAGTAAGTGACCGTCGACCTTGGTTAGTTATACTATCCTTAATATACTGCTATCTATTTATTAATTTACTGTCCTATCAGGTAATAGTAAGTTAGGCCCTAACCCAGCGCATCAAAATAAAATTGTGGGCGAAACTTCGTTATCCGTCTCCACCGTTATTATCGATGTGGAAACTTCGATATTGCGATTGAAATTGAGCGATGAAAACAATCGAATCAACAACGATACTGAGAAAAGATGTATCATAATAATAATCTAACCTAACAGTGTAAACGTAAACCTCCGTCACTTTAATTGACATCGATGTTTATAACAACAAAATCAATGGTGTTTAGAAACATTCAAAATGCATATTCCCTCAATAGGCTACAATAGCAAAAAAAAGTACCTTTCTGATTTGTATTTGGCAGCATTTGTGTGACACCATTTTTGATCTAACGAAGTTTGCTTCTTCTCACAATTTGAATTTAGATACAGACAGCTACACAACAAACTTGGTTAGTTTATTTTGTGTTGTTCTTTGTTACAGGTTACATTAGCTTCAATATTTACTTTTTCTGTTGTTGTTATTTTCAGACTTGTTTGAATATATACGGTATTTGTTCTAATGTCAAAAGGTTTATTTCATTATATTAGAACGAGAAACTAAATCAAGTGATAAAATCGTAATCGTATCGTGTAATTGTATCATCGATATAATAGCAATATTATCACAATATCAAAATTTCCACATCGATAATAACGGTGGAGACGGATAACGAAGTTTCGCCAAATTGTGGTGTGTTGGCTAACTGAAAAGTACACCAATTTAACTTGTTGAACCTAGACAGCAGAGTTAAGGCACTACAATCCACCTTACTGCATGATAACGATAACTTATCCACATTTCTCCAAGAGCCTAGGCCTAGAAGAGCTAAGTTTATGAATTTAGTTTCAGTAAAGCCACACGTTAAGCAGCAAAGCAACATTGTAAAACAAATTTCTACAAGTAATTATTGAACAGCTAATCAATTTATCTGTTTACCTAAGCGTGTGTACCACATCTGATTTAAGCATTCACACCCAGGCCCACAACAAAATCAAATTTGTAGGCCTACCAATGCCAGCAATATGCAACAGATAGCCCTTTTTCAACTAATGAGTAAAATATAACATTTCAGTTATTCATTATTATTAGGTGTATCACAAATTTAATAGGTAGGCCTAGGCCTACGTAGCTTAGAGGTAGACCTAGGCCCTAGACCTTAACTTCTTTCATTCAGGGCTGATGAATTAAATTAAATCAAAACAAATCAAATCCAAATTAACTTATATTATCTTGGAACTAATTTAAATACTTACAAAAATTAATCGTACAATAAATTTGAAAATTCAAATCGAAAAATAGTTTACAAACAACAAATGACTCTTTTTCGCAGGAATTGGGAATATCAAGTTAGAGGTTATGTTTGAGTTTAGTTTTGTTTGTGCTTCACTGACAAACAGGTTTACCAATGTACTATGGAGAAATCGCCGCTGGCTTCAGTCATACTTAAAATATGTATTATATGCCTACTGTATGGAAACAAATAAAAAATATTTAAGAAAATTTAAAAATATATAAGAGCAGATAAAAAAAACGCTTTGAAGACTCTAAGTTATGTTGTTCAAAATTATACCTAATTATAAACATTTAATCTTGTAGCACCGTAAGAACCAAAGGAAGGCTTATATTATGTAAAGAAAAAAATCAATTTTTTACGTTTATGTTGATTTTACCACAAAACTTTAAGGTTTTTGTAATAAGTGGTAATGACAATTGTTGTAGCAAATTTTATTGGGAACAAAATAAAAACAACGCCAGCCACTTCGATTGCTTTTCTCTTAACAAAACTTTATTTTATTTTCCAACATACTGCAACTTAAAAGGGGCGTAGCTCGGAAGGCTCAAGGTGGATTTTTCGGGACTTTTGGAAAAACATACCTTATCATCAACTGTGAAAAATTCAGCTCCTCCGGAATTACTTCCGACACGAACCTATTTTGACTGCTGAGCTAGTTATCAAATTAAAAATTATCAATCAAGGTAAAATATACAACCATAAATTCTACCCAAGTTTACTTTTGAATTTCCTTATTTCAATAATAATTTTGACAAAAAATCTCCAACGCAAACGAGAACATTTGTTTTTTCCTGCAGCGTTGGGAACACTTGCAGGCAACAAAGAGTAAAATGTTGATTAACACATTTTAATCGTTGTTTCCTTTCCTACCTTCCCTGGCGATAAACACGGTTGTCGCACAAATTTGCACCATTGCTACCAGTTTTTTTTTTTTTTTTTTTTTTTTTTTTATGGTATGTAGTTCACCTGTGGCACTACAGTCATCTTGGTCAATGAATAAGACTCTGTATTCATTGTCTTGGTTTTAGATGGCCCGCATTATCTCTGACTGAATGAGTCACAATAAGTAGAGGTGGCGAGGCTGAGGTAACTCTAGCCCGCGGCGGGTATAAGCTGTTATAGGAGCCTCGGACTACACCCCACTGTATATCACCCGCCGGCCTTGGCGACCCGCTCACCTTCGTGGGCGCCTGTTGTTGAAAATAGCTTAAAGTAATTCAATAATCGCCCGTCCGTCGCGAAAATCATAAGAGAATCAACTGATTGACTAAAATGGTATAAAAAAGTTATTAATTTTTCATACAGACCTATCATTCTTTTGCATTGAATTTTAAGAGGAATAATCATACTTCTAAGGCTCGAGACTAAGTATTATTTTGTTTAAATATTTTATTCAGCTAGGATAAATTGTGTTTTATCTTCGATTTAGTTATGTCTGGAAACAAACCGCTAAATATGTATTTATGTAAGTTTACAGAACTTACATAATTTTACATAAGTTTACATAACTTTGATTGTATGTATGATTACATTTACGCATAAGCAACACCGGTTTTAAATGTCACATACAATAAATGTTCAAAGAAGTCTAGGCTATCATTTACCCTTTCAATAATATAAATGTTTAAATTTTGGAAATTTAGTTGACGGACAGTTTAAGAGACCGATAAAAGAAGACACGAAATTACAAAGTGCGATGTCCATTTTGTCAGAATTATCAGATATGTAATTATATATTTAATTTTACGGATACAAAACATTACATTGATCCTTTACCGTTATTGCTATAACTGTTCCCTTTAGTAATTTTATGGCTAGTAGAAACAAACGAACTTTCCCTCTTTCAGTCCACTTGCATTAAGAACTTCTCTGATAGCAAATTATCCATATAAAAAGTTTTAAATGAAAAGTGGAAAATATCATTTCTTTGAATTTTATTTTGTGTGTCTATCTATCTACACCAGTGGCATTTTTTTACGTTTTGAAGGGGAACGGTCCAATCCTCAGTCTTGTTACTATCTAACATCGACCAGTTGTTAGAAAGCATCATTAATTAATAGCCCAATGACGAATGGCAACTGTTTCCGGAATCGAACCTTTAAAAAGCTCTAACTTTCCTCAGGATAGAACCGACAACCTTTGGATTCAAAGACGAGCACTATAACCACTCAGTTACGCAGCCAGTGGTTATGAATTCTGGATAATATGTTATAATATGTGCAATATCGAGTTGGGACAGAACTGCTTTGCTCAAAAGCGGATTGTCAAAAATCCTACGGCGCAACTAGTCAATCTCTTCAGTATTAAATCTCAACTTCACCATTTCTGAACAGCATCTATCTCACACAAGATACTAAAGGCGGGGCATGATCCACTACAACGTTCGGAGCCCGGGGGAACGTTGACCGCCCTGACCTTGGCAATTGGATCGCAGTAGTGTCAAATTGTTGGTGCTGGCCCAGTTCAAGGTCACCTGAGGGATGACGTCATCGAGGTCAATGACCTCACCGATGACGTCATCGATGACGTCATCGATTGCGTCATCGATGACGTCATCACTAATGACGTCATTTCTATGACGTCACACCCATGACGTCACAGAAATGACGTGCTGATGACGTCATCACCCCTTACGTCATCAAAATGACGTCACCGACGCCACTGAGGTCAAGGTCACGCCGAAACTTAAAATTTTTTGGCACTTTTGCCGTTTCTCGCACTACGCTCCGAGTTTCAGTCAGAGTCCCCGTGACCTTGACCACTTGGAGCGAATTTTCGACGAGAAACGGCAAAAGTGCCAAGTTAAACTCGAGTTTCTGACATGACCCTGCCTAAATGGGCAATCGGTTATCCCTCAGGTGACCTTGAACCAGAACAACACCAACAATTTGATATTACTGTGACCTTGAAAACCTAACAACGGAGCGCCGACACCGATGCGCACCCCACGACAGCCACCGAGTGACTGACTGTCAGGCTCTGTGTACTCTAGGTATATGGGGAAGTGGAGGGGGAAATCTCAAGGTCATCCAAATGGAGTTTTAAAAAAGTTGAAGAGTAGAAAGACTACTCTTGTGCTTCCTGGGCGACCTCATCAATTTCCAACGGATCTGTAAACCAATCCGATCTGTAGCGGCAGGAGTCCAGAAAACAGGTGCACCACCCATCAGGTTGTCCGTAGCACTTCCGACAATTGGTAAGATTGGAGAAATGAAATTTAATACACCGCTGCGGACAACAAGTGTAAAAGTAGTTGGATTTGTAGATTTTGAAAGTTTGTAGTACCGGTGGTGGCAGCTGTTGGTTCTTGCATCTACACCTGCAACATCCGAAGCATTCACATTGCCGGCAGGCCAGCCCGTCCACTTGCCATCTTGGTAGTAGGAAACACTTGCCCTCGCAGCAATAGGTTGTCCCTGTCTCTTCCTCCCAAAGCTTCTTTGCACAATGGACGACGCCTTGTATCTCTAAACACTTATGCTCGCAACATGAGACACGCTTAGTTTCCATACTTGATGTTGCTTTGGCGAGGGAGCAAGATGAAGTGATGCCGTGGCCAGCAGGAATGGAGCTTATATAAACTAAGGTGAGTGGAGGGGGAAAGGTCAAGGTCATCCAAATGGAGTTTTAAAAAAGAAAAGAGTAGAAAGACTACTCTTGTGTATCTATAGCGATTTCATTGATAGTGAGTGCTTCTGTATGCCAAGTTGATCTGTACTGACAGGCTCCTAAATAATGTTTGCAAAAACCTGCAAAATGATTGTTGCACAATTTGCAGCCAGTTAGCTGTTTTAATGTGAATTCAATGCAACGTTCAGGGCAACAAGTGTACTTATGCCCTCTCATCTGGTACACATGGAATGTCTTCAACTCCGGTTTCGGCTTCTTCCAAGACTTGCACTTACACATGCATTGACCAAAAGCTTCACATTTTCTACACGCCAGGCCATCCGCAACATCAATGTCATTCGGCCATGAAAAACATTTCCGTTCGCAACAGTAGTTGAGTTGACTCTCCATGTTGCTGTGGTGAAGGTGCGCGATGAAATGATGCTGCAGTCATTGAGAGTGCACCTTAAATAAACTCAGTGGAGGGGGAAAGGTCAAGGCCATCCAAACGGAGTTTTAAAAAAGATAACTAGTCGTCCTCCTCCTCCTCCTCATCCGTTGTACTTAGGGAGCTGTCAGACGAAGAGCCCCGTGCAGGTGCTCCCCAGATGAAAAACAAATCAATTTTAAAACGAAGACCAGGATCTTGCATCATCAATTCCTTTAATTTGTCACATACTAAGTCGACCTTGTGTAAGGTGTCAACAACAAGCTTCCAATTCGTTGGTTCAATATAACTTGTAGTAGAGTCTGCCTCGCTGATAACCACATCCTCCGGCCGTATTGGAGTGTAAAGATGTGTAAAGTTCTTTGGCTGTAGCTGAGGTTCAGGCTGGCTGGAAGTGGAAGGTTGAGTGTGGACCCCTGTCGCATCGAAATCCATAGTCATTCTACATTCAATGTTGGGGTTTTCGTTTAATACATACACCAATTTCTCATGCAACATATCCACTTCTGCCGAGTCTTGCAGATGAACATTCCAGGAAAATGGCCATTCTTCATCCGTAGTGGAGTCAACTCGAGAAAGAGTGCTGTCCGCCATGATAGCTAAGCAAGGAATGATGTGAGCTACAGACTGTGGTAACAGTATTGAAAAGTAGAGGGGGTAAACCAAAAGTACGTGGAGGGGGTATTTTCAAGGTCATTTAATTTGGGTTTTAAAAAAAGGAAATAGTGGAGGGGGAATTCTCAAGGTCATCCAATTTAGGTTTTAAAAAAAAGGAATGAAGCTTACTCCTCTTCAGCCTCGTTGTCCCCTGCATCTTCATCAGCCTCATCTTCATCGACGTCAGACTCGCCGTAAGGATAGATCGGGGACATGGGCGAATATTGTGGAGATTGTTGACCGTTGTTGTCGTCCCCTTGCATTCTAACTTGGGACCAATCATAATTTAAATTCATTTGTATTATGATCCCAGGGTTGTCCCGCAGTATTTCCTTCATACGTTCGCAAATTGACTCCAAATAGTGTACACTATCGACCGACAGTGTCCAACCCGTACTTGTACCGACATCAGTAGTGGAGTCAGCTTGGCTGATGGTGTTGTTGTCTGCCATGGTTGCTTGTCGGACAAGGAATGACGGTTGATGTGATGCTCATGCAGGAACATGGTGAAGTGGTGGGGGGTGTGGTGGAGTAGTGGGGGAATTTTCAAGGTCATCCAAACGGAGTTTTAAAAAAAAAGGAAAACTTACAAAGTAACATTGAAACTTTCCAATTGATGGTGGCGAGCGTTTTCTTCTGCAACCTTGCCGACACATGTGACTATGCCGTACAGTATGAAAAGTACAACCATAATAAGGCCGAACAATAAAAGATAGCCGTTGACTATCATGATATTTTCTGAGTGGATCTGTTTTCTTCTTATCGCCCTCTCCTGCATCCTCTTCTCCAACTCGTGGACGAAGTCACAACATGCGTGAGGACACCTTTCATCTGTTGGTAGGTTTGCCATTGTTGATGTTGTCGGTGTGGCTGTTGAAGATGGAATGAGGTTTCCAATTGCGATGTGCCATGTACACCAATAGTCAAGTGGTGGGGGTAACAAAGCAGTGGAGGGGGAAGTTTCAAGGTCATCCAAATTGTGTTTTAAAAAAAACCTATCTTGTTACTGAGCTTATATGTCAGTAACAAGATAGGTGTTTCTGCTCTTTTACTTCTTTAATATAATGAAAAAATATACATATTCTACAATGGTTAGGACAAGAAATACAACTGCTAGTCAGCTGAAGTAGTCCAAGTTGTCTGGCTCGGTCTTCATGGACGCTGGTGAGGAAGCCGTCGAGGAGTGTCCAGGCTCTTCCTTTGACTGCCGGGTGTTCCGTATATTGCAAGCGTAAACTTGCACATTTATACGGTAGCCTCGTGCCACCATCAGCTGCAACTCCTTGTATAAGTCGTTTAGCTCCTGCTGAGTCTTGATGCTCACCTCCTCGTAACTTGCGCAACTAACGTTGAGGGACATCCTGATGTTGCTAGGTTGGCTGCTGGAGTAGAAATGAAGCCGAGGCACAGCGTTTGGAGGTACATGGAAAAGTGGTGGGGGTGATGGTGGTGGGGGTATGGAAGATGCAATTAAACACTTCTAAACTTTTTTCCATTGATACAAAGGGATGGAACAAATAGCACAGGTGTCCTTGTAGTTTTCAAATCTAAACATTGGTGCTAGAAATCCAAACTGTTTTCTACCACCTTCCTGTACGAACCGTCGAAGGTCTCTGACGGCAGCATTGCCACAAGGCCTACAAAACTTTTCCCCGTCTTGGAACCTATACCAGGAGTATCCCGAATACCCTCTATTATCTTTCTTGTACTCCTCGATATCCTGCTTTACTGTTATAGGGATATTATCTCGTAAAGCCGTCTGGAATAAAGATGCGTCAGTTATAACTCGTTGTAAGCAAAGCTCGTACAAGGTGCTCATCGTTTGCTAGTTGGCAACAGACTGACCGTTCTTTGCATCCAAGCAGGTTTGAATCCTAGTGCGGTAGTGGGGGTAATTACGGTAGTGGGGGTAGTTGTGAAATGCAAAGGTCAAAGGTCAAGGTCACCCGCGAAGTTTAAAAAAAATGCAACATATCAATACGTGAAGTCTGTCACATATTGATATGTTGCATTTTTTGTTTTTTTTATTTTTTTTTTTGTCTTTTATGATTCGTTTATTTATAAAACATTACAACAACAACATATGTACAACATTAAAACTTAAATCTAACACTGCTGCTTGTCAGCGATGTGGATGGTCAACTCTGTAGAATTGCTACCCGTGCAGCCGTGGGACACCAGGTATAGACACCCGGGTTGAATAGAGCGAAGATCCTCGTTTTGTAGAAGATGGACGAATCTCTTGGGCAGGTACACCTGGAACTTTGGTTCATCCCCCGGAGTAAACGGTGCCTCGCTGAGACTGCAGCAGATGGCCTCCCCAACTGTAGTCTCCATCTTCTTCATAGCATGGATTATGTAGTGCTTCTCGTCTTTTAGTTCCGAGCACTTCTTTACAGGTAATATTGTTGACTTGGAGTGAGCATTGAACTGCTCGACCAAAGTCTGAAGGAACTGGTGAGATGCCATGGTCAGGTTACAGATCGTCTTCTTGCTCGGAGATGTTGTCGTCTCGGAATCTCGAGTAATACTCATGCCAGGTCCCTGTCTGCTCCCCACTTATATACTCTCCGTTACCCCCACCACTCCCCAATTCCCCACTTTGAAGGTAAGAGGCGAGTTTATAGGCATTTTTTAAAGCGCAATGTCTATCTTTATCATGTTCTGGGCTTTTTGTACAAATACATATGGTTTCCAGCATGTATTGATAATTCTTATCCAATTCCACATCATTAACCGGAACATGAGTAAATCCTTCGATCCATCTTTTCTTTTCCAGCCCCTTTGTGTAAATATTGGTAAACTTGTCTGAAAAGTGATGCATAATGTGATACAAGTCCGTGTAACTTGTAAAACCATCATACCAATCGATATGATGGAAGTGTTTTGAAATCCATCTGTTGGTAGTAGCGGCTTTACTAGTTAAAGACGAATAAGAACATGGTGGTTTAAATAAAAACGAATAAGGAACACTTGTATTCATGTCCAAAAACACAAGTTCTTTTATAATGAATCTATCATCATTACCACGAAACGCTTGAAACTCAATAATACCAGGCTTGGACTTTACTTGTTGTTCTTCTCCCTTGTCCATTTTGAAGGTCACACGTCTGCTCATTACGAAGTCAGGAGGTCAACTGATTTCCACACCACGGTAGGTACTACTTTTATACCAGGCCGTACAGTTGTTGGCGCGTTGGTGTATATTTAACGTGGGCACCGTCCCCAATAGGCCTAACCCCACAAAATGTTGGTTATTGTTTTAAAAACTAACCATTGTCATTTAAGTTTCCATCTTTATATTTTCCTTATTTTCATTTTCATCACTAACACTTGATTCTTCTCCTCCATCTTCCTCTTCTTCCTGTTTTACTGATTTCTTATGTAGTTGAGCGTACTTTTCCAATTGTCTCCACATTTGTACTTCATGAGGAACTCTATTAAATATAGAAGTATCCACAGGTCCGTATAATATAGGTGCGTCCGGTTGTTTGTCCAATGTGTCTTCCAGATAATCTTTAATAATCGAACTTGAAAACACCAGTTGTCTCAAGTATCTTGTTATAGGTTCAGTAGCACAAGTTAAAATGAAAAACTCCTCTCGATTAAGTTGAATTTTGTTATCATGTCTTGTTGTGTCTCTAAACCGTAGCTGATGATCACCACGTTGTTTAATGATATCAATTTCCACATTTGAATCCAAAAGTCCTACTCTTGTCTTTCTTCCAAACATGTTACTACTTAAATAGCATTCTAGTAGATGCAAATGTTTCATAAACGATTCCCAAGCACTGTCCGTAAACAAAATCATTTTGGGTCCATGAGTTAAAATTACAGTAGGGGAATAATCTGTAGATTTCATAACACCGATTAAAACACTTTTATCCAAACTGGAAGAGATTGGGTAAAATATTCGCAAAAATACCTCACTCAATATGTTTGGAGAAATATTATCTTCAATATCCCTTTTTCTCTTTTGTATAGTCTTTCTTCTTTTACCTTTTTCTTCAACATTATTACTGGCGTGAAGTTGTCCGCAAACGTCTTGTTCACCTCCTTCCTGGTGACCTTGAGGATCTAAAAACTCAGATATCTCCTTCTCAATATCTACCACATTTTCAGGTGTACCACTAGGAGAAGCCATATTGAATACGATGCTACCCATACAACAGTAGGCAACAAACTGATGAGGAGCGGTCTGTACGCTCTGCTTTTATACTCGCGGAATGAAACAAAACCGGTTCTTACAATACATTTTTAACAATTCCAGTTAAAGGTGTGTATGTTACGATTTTATCATGTAGAATTAAACAGTATGCAGTTGTATTAGCCGGTATAGCATCGTTGAATTCCATTTCTATTTTTATATCCACACTTGAAGACTTTACTGATTCATTTTGTTTAGAACAATCGATTACAACTATTGGGTAGGCATCGAAATATTTGTCAGGTGGTAATAAAGGTGTATTTGTTTTACCGTAATATGAACTTTGGAATCTCGCGTACATATCGTACAATATACTGTATTTCTTCTTAGTGAATGACACATTTAAATTGTCGTATGGAAAGAATTGTGAATTTAAATAAACTTTAATATTTTTCAAGTCACAATGATCAAATTGTCCTGCATGTTTAGTAATGTCGTCTCTTCTACCTGTTTGTAAACCAAATATAATATACCTGGCTCGTTCTACATAATTCGATGTTTTAACAGTCCAAGTGTGTCGATCCGTAGTAGGTAAACTGGGATGCTCATGAAATTCCCAACTTCTAAATGGAATAACAATATCACGATCGGCTTTTAATTTTCTTAAAAGTAGCATTCTATGCTCGTCAGCCAATTTAACATGTGGAACTCTCCATACAATTTTGTCTAATTTTAATTTCCATTCTAAAGTCGCATCTGTAGTAGCATCTGCAGCTTTAATAATGTCTTTATCGTTAGAAGATCTCAACAAAACTAATTCTTGTTTAACGTTTAATATTATTTTCCTATAATCTTCAGCAAAACCAAGCAGCAAACGTAATGGAATATGAAAATCAAAATATCCATTTGGATTTGGAGTGATCGTGTCAATTGTAGGTAATACCCATCCGGCAGGTTTAAGTAAATTGGTTTCATTGGGTGTTATAGATGTTAATCCTTTTAAAGTTGTCGTAATACCTACTTTTTTAGTGGAATCAACTGTTACACCTGATATTTCATATCTAATTTCATCAAATAGGAAAGCCATAGGATTATTTATAAATGGAACTGTTGTACCAACAGTAGTACCGTCCTTTTTAGTAACTTGTCCTTCAATATATAAGTAACTTTCACATGGTAGTGTGTAAATGTCTTGATTTTGTATGGGAATACGAATTTCATCGTTATTGTTTAATTTCGATGAAGTGTAAGGGTTGTGGGTGTGATATTCTTTTTCCCATAGGGTTTCGTCGAATGTTGGACCCTGCGCTATATCCAGTATATCCATACTCGGTTAATTTTAATCCAATTCTCTCTAAGAAACGAATGTTCTCGCGTGTTAACTCCTCCACAGCTGAAGAGCTACTAATGCGGTTTCCCGTAGGTTGTTCGCTTTTAAATGTTAAACCCATGGTTTTGTATTAAAGTGTCGATTTTAAATGTAATCTAATCGTAATAGGCTCTTCTCTGAAGTCTACCAAGTTACCGTCTTGATCCAATACGCTCAACACGATGTCTGAAATGAAAGTGGTGTTCAACGGTAGATATACCAGGTTTTGTGGCTTTTCAACAATTTTAAATCCAGGTGGTACACTTGGGTAAAAAGTATGTATGATGTGGGTGTTAGCCCCATCCCTGTAAGCACCTTGTATAATGTTACAAGTTATGTCTATACTATTGACTTTTAATATTGTTACTGTTTTCTTACCGGAATGTGTTACATCTGGTTCTAAAACAGGCTCATCGTTGGAAAATCCTAATAAATCACCAATTGAGTTTGGTTGAGTGAAATCTATATAATATTTGGAAGTAATTTCAGCTTTCATCGTATTATTATTACCTTTTAATGTTATATTGTCTTTTCCCATTTTAGTTTGCAAAAATTCATTTATATGATCAATTTCATAAGAACCTGTGGGTAACCTGCACTCTTGTAAGTCTGTAAATTTTCCACTGGCATCCTTTCCCTTATAATAATGCAATATGTTATTTTTACCTTCCGTAACATTGGGAATAGAGTTGTACGTTGTAAAATCCAATAGTGCCGCCTCCCAAAATCTTCCTTTTTGCAAGCGTAACGCTGGAAAAAGGATACTTCGTAAAGTGGACGATTTTCCTGTTAATGATACCGTATAGGAAGACATCTCAATAGTGACTGATACTTTTAGCTAGAAATTCCAAACATAAATGGCCGCATATTGAAGTATTATCAGGTTGTTCTCTTTTATAGTTATAATATATGTTTTTAGCAGATTTAAAGTAATTTTGAAGTTCTTTTGGTGGTGGCAAATTACCGAAACTATCAAAATAATATACATTGTTATTTAGTTTCTTATAACAAACCCAATGGGTGCCAGGCCCTTCAGTATTATCCAAATTTACAATTCCAGTCTCATTTTGCCACATTTTCTTTGGTAAACTGTCTTTCATAAACACACCGCGGAAAAATGGTATTTTTAAACAGGAAATATATTTAAATAATTCAATATTGGTTAATGCTTTATGTGGTATGACCAATTGATTTCTTTCATTTAATATGCACGATAAGGTCTTAGGTAAAGACCTGCCCCGTTTTTTACCATTGACCATACGGTGGGCTTCTTCCTGCCTTTTCTTGTAGATCGTCGTCTTCTTTTTATATTTCCTCCATGTTTTCTTGTGGTTGACCTCCTTTTTACTCTCCTTCTCCTCCTTCTTCCACCTCCTACTGCTGTTTTAGCCTTCATACCTGCTGTTACTGCTAAAGCTGCTGCTTTTTCTGCTATGCTAGCGTCACTTGATTTTACTCGTTGCCAAGCTATGTCCGCAAGCTTTTTGTCAGCTATTGATCTATTTTTTGAATCGGCAAACGTGGAATATGCGATATCGTGTTCTTTACAAGCCTGATCTAACTTGTTTATGCCAGGATCGCCTCTTTCCAGTCGTTTTTTCAATTTAGTTCCTGGTCCGCAATACTGATAACCTCCTGGTATATGAAATTCGTATGGTAATGCGTCTATTGCTCTATTTACTATGGATCCTACTGGAATTTGTTTTAAAGCTTTACTTAACAGAGAAACCGCTGTGGACGTGATCCCACCTCCTTTTCTTGCAGTGTCTCGATATGGACTGATGTACTTGAACGTCATTATTGTCCTTTTATAATGGCAATGTGCAACTCATGTGTTAACTCTATGACAGGTTGCACATAAATGAAGTTATTTATTGAGTTATTTACTTAAATATCAATATCACCCCAATCTGATGATCTAAACTGTTTCGTTTTAGGGTTAATAAAGTATTTATTATAAATTTCTCGTTTAATATACTCACCTCTCATGGATTCAGCATAAGTATTATGACCTGATTTTCCTTGAAGAATATCTGGTGTAAAATGATTGTGTAAATCAAATATCGCATTACCTAAAACTTTTACAAGAAAATTAACAGTGACAGCATTATCTACATGTTCAGGGTCTTTAAGGTTTGTTATACGTTTATTATTACAATTATACACTTTACTATCCTTTAATGATGTTGTAATGGTCTGTCCTACAGTTGCAGCATCATTTGCTTCTCTTCCTTGTGCCAAGTCTCTTATCACTCTATTTTTACATGTAAACCATCTAAAATATCGATCTGGATCTAGATGTACGGTTTGTGATAAAGCAGCTGCATCTTGTTTTTCATAACCCCATCCCATATTTGATAACTTTTTATCCATGCAATCCCAAGCATCATTTTTGTATGTTAATAAATTAAACTTTTCATTACCTTGAACAAATTCATCCCCTTGCTTCGATACTACTTGATCTTGTTTTACAAAAGAGGTTGTTTCTTGTTTTAAGGTTTCCATCATTTGACCCACTGTTGCACCATCTGATGGCGCCGAACCATCTTTAACATTTGCTAAACAATTATTAAAACAATCTATAACCCCTACATCACGTATGATGCAATGATCTTTAATATATTTTAGATTTACAGCATCGTTTTCAGTTTTTGGATAGCCTATATCATTAATAACAAATTTATAAAAAGAAAATCCATCTTTTGTCTTTTCAGGTATCAAAGAATGTAAATAGCGTCTATTTACGCTGTCTTTTGCATCTTTAGGGTCATCTACGTTGGATATACGTTTATTGTTGGCACTATACGTTTTCCCATTGAATTTTAACGTATTTTTTAATTCAGATGACAAATAACCTTTGTTTATCGCATCACCATTTTCATTTGGTTTACCAACGTTGATAATTCTATGATTTTCCGCGTCATATGTGTTATTTTGTAGTTTTAATGTTGGCGATATCTTTTCCTTTAATATTTTTAGATTTATTGCATCGTTTTCATCCGAAGGATCTTTTATGTTTTTTAACCTTTTATTACTCATATCATAATCTCCATCAGGTGTTTGTGGTAAACCAGCACTTCTTTTTAAACTATTGGCATAATATAACCCATCCGAGGAGTAACGTCCGAACTTGTCGACACTCATAGTGCAACTGAATAGTATTCTAGGGAGTAACGCATTTTTATGAGATTACCCCACGGTTTCGGAGTTCATCCACTAAAGCCACCCATTCGTTTTCCAATCCAGTATGACCCGCTTCTTTAGCTTCATGTATTAGTTTCATTCTATCAACCAATTTATTGATATTATTGTAATAAATCACATTTGTGTTATACAGTTTCTTCATTAAACCTGTACCTGTAACAGACTTGTTTCTTTTTCTTGGTTCTGTAGCACTTATATCCAAAGTGGATGACACAAACCTTCGTTTTACAGGTTTTCTTGGTATTATTGGCATTGGTTGTCTTCTCGTTGTTGGTATTAACTTGGATACAAATTCTCTATATTTTAAAGACTTTGATCTAAAAACAGGTTGGTCAGCTGAATACTTCCTCCTGTATGCATTAGTTTGTTCCAAAATCTTTTTATATGCTTCCATGTCTTTTTCTTTAACTAACAATTCTAAAGGCTTATTTTCAAATAATAATTCAAATAATCCTCTTGTGCCCTTATATCTTTGATCACCAACAATAATATTATCATGTTCATCAATGTTTACCGGGCTATTACCAACCATTAAACCCTCTTCTGTTAATCTTACTCCATAACTATGGTAGTTTTTATTAGGGTTTGTTCCAGCTAACATTTTTATCATGTATTTCCTTCCTAAAGGTCCTTTGTTATGAATGTTTTCACCCAACAAGCTTATGTTTGACGGACCTTCCCTTGCTTCTTCTTTTTCCTCTTCACTAGCAGTTGATACAACTTCATGTCCTCTTTTGGCTTTTACTTCATATAATTCTCTTATTCCACTATAGTCTGGTGATTCTAGCTCTCTTTCGGGTTCTCCACCGGTAAAACCACTATATGTAGAGGATTCCGGGTCTTCATCGCTAAAATCTTCTGATTTTACATTTTCTCTTTCAAACTTTGTAATAGGTGCAATCGCATCTCCTTCCAATACAGGTTTAGCAAATTTTTTGTTTAATTGTTTCAAGGGTTCAGTAATAGGTTTAAAAGTAGATTCAAGGAATTTCTCCCTCTCGCTAATACCTAGTTTCAATGCTCTGTTTTTAGCCCGAATAGAATCACTAAGTGATTTTATTTCTTTTACTAATTTTTCTTGGTTAACCATGTTTGTAGCAAGACGTGTTGTACAACAATGAATGTGTTATACCACGTTTAATGTATTAATATAAATTTATCAAATCCTATCCTGTATCGACCATTGTTTAGCGGTTGTTCCTTCATAATTGTTAGGAACCCATACTTTTCAGCCCAAGCCTTTCCACACAACTCTTTAAATCGTTCAAATGTCATATCCGCATTTACATGATCAAAATATATATGTTTTAGGTTGGTTTCGTCCTGTTTAAATACAATTAACATGTTTGCATTGTCTCTAATGAGTTGTTTAGGTATTTTGCTGTAAGTTTGGCCAATATAAATGCTATCTATGTTGTTATGTCGACCCATAGCGAAGTAATTCCTTATTGTGTTTTGGTTTTCACAAGATACATCGTCGAATATAAACACGGAGAATGGTTTAGCTTCTTGTGGCTGCATGACACTCTCGCTTGCATTAAACTTTAAATATTTAACTTCAGGCACATTAGTCAATATTTTTTCCAATAATTGATACTTTGGTTGTTGTAGTGATTTTGAAAATACATATAGATTGTTAAATCGTAATCCTTTAGGGTTTGTAATCAAATTGAATACTACATTAGTTTTTCCACAGTTGGAAGGTCCGGTAACCAGACAACGAACGGTGTTTGGTAACAAATTGCCATGCTTCCCACTATTGAATTCTGAATTATCCACTGTGAGTTCATCTATATTATTAATAGTAAAACTCTCTTTTTGTGGTACTATCTCCATCCTTTGTAATGGTTCAACCTAAAATGATTCTCTATCGTTATATCAAATCCTTTTTAGGTATCCAAGAATCTTCCGTCTTATTAAATCCTAACCATCGTACTTTGACCTTATCTTTTTTCCGTTGCAACACCTTTTCAACTAAATATACATCGCCTACTGTTGATTTTAACATTTCATGTCCATAAAACCCTCCTTCAAGCAATTGTCCTTTATTATCTTTTAAAATATATGTCTCAGGTACTGTAGGTTGTACTTTGAATACAGTAAAAACCTCATTGGTCCAATTTGGCAGGTATCTTTTACTGAATACACCTTTATATTTACTTATTCGCACTTTATCACCCACATTAAATTTTTTAGGCTTTAGTTTTTCAACTTTTGGTTTAGTATTCGTTTTTATACGTTTTAATACAAGGTTTTCATTTTTACTAGTTACTTGGTTTGGTTTCATCCCGATAGTCCTATGAAATTTGTTATTGTAATCGTTTATAAGTTTTGGTAACATATCAATCCATATGTGCGATCCTCTGTTGGAAAACATTTTATACATTGCACTTTTTAAAGTTCTGTTGAATCTTTCGATTATTGAGGCTTTTACTTCTGAATTGGTTGAATAATGGTTTATATTGTGTTTTTTCATTAAATTTGCAAATTCCTTATTAAAATATTCTTTTCCATCATCTGTTTGTAAATGTTTAATAGTATGTTTGTCTCTTTGTATAGCTGTTTCCATTGCTTTTGTAACACTTTTGCCACTTTTATCTTTTAGTGGTAAAGCATCTGCCATTTTTGAAAAACAGTTAATAACAGTCAATATGTATTTATATCCTTTATTTTGTTTGCTATAAGGAATCATTTCGATTAAATCCGCTTGATATAAATCATTAATTCCTTTTATCACCGTATTTCTTCGTGGAAACTTTCTTCTTGCAGGTTTATGAAGTTCGTTGACAATTTGTTGCTTCAAGTCCTTCATATTGCAGGTTTCAATGTTTGTTGTATCACATGTATAATCACAATGAATGTTGTTTTAAATATTCACATCATTTATATGGGTCAAGGTCATCCAAACTTTTGTAAAAAAATGGGGAACACGGCGTTGGACTTGCCGTGTTCCCCATTTTTTTACGGAAGGAGAAAGGAATAAGGTCGTAGTTGTAGAAGGACGAAGAATAGGTTACTAGTTGATAGGGTTTAGAGAGTAGTGGCCAAAAGGAAGAGTGTGGATTTTGTCGGGCATAATGTATCTTTTATCATCCCGAGCTGACAACGCTTTTTTAATTTCAGTGACACTGTAGACTTGATGCTTGAAGCTTCGGATATTGTTGAATGTTGCTGATATCGTAGTATCTTCAAACAAACAAGTCTTGTAGTGGTCAAATGTCACGTGTTTTTTCAAATAAGATGTCTTCACTCCTTTTGCTTTCTTCACTGTCGGTGTGTTGTTCTCGTGGTACATCTTAAATGAATACAATTTCGCCATCAGCGCCACTATTTCTTCTAAAGGCATTCCATTTGCTTCATCTTTGAATTTTCCAATTACTTTTTTATATTTTTCATTAAAATTTGGATGGTTTTTCGGATAGTCAGAAAAATCGAAATCTTCTTTGTATGGAAAAGTCCTTAGGTCTTCATACATGTCCAAAGTCTTTATCCAGTAGATAAACGCGTCCGTATCCATGTATGCGACTCCAATGTTTTCCCTTCCGTAATATTTAACCATTTTGTTATAATGGAAATCATACATCAGGGTTTTACTTATATCCAAAATCGACATACCTATGTATAACGGACGGTCCATGACTATTGTTGTTTTCTTCATATTGACAGCGACTAGATTTTCGTTTATAATCATGGATGTTCCGAAATTTGGTTTTTGCACTAATTTTTCCAATTTCCTAGGATCACTCACTAATTTTACATTTTTGTGTTTTCTTTTGTTCTCCAAGGTCTTCCCAAAGATGGCATTGTTCATTAATTTATAGAAGTCCTTTTCAAATGCTGTTGTCGCTGCAGCTCTTCTTGCAGTGTTGGAATCAATATATGGTTTCAACCAACAAGACTGGGTGAATTCAATTGCTCTATGAATTCTCACTATACGTAGACCCAATTCAAGAGCCTGTTGAACTACCCAGTAGTGAGCCACATAGCGATCCTTATTCTCCAAGGTCATCATCAATTTTGGCCATCTTCCTGTCGGTGAAACTTCAGTCTTGGCTAGGAGAGGCAAGTCGTAGTGATGGTCATGAAGGTGCTCCGGGTATTCAAAATCACAGTCCAAAATATAGCCTTTTGGACCATCCTTTGGAATCTGTGAGATGTCTCCGATGGTGGCCGGGTCGATCCACTTGAAGTCAGCGTAGGGAAGCGGATTTGACATTGCCCAACCATAAAGGTTGTTTGCATCAAAATAGCCAAGGTAGACCGATGGTTGTTGCTCGTCGAAGCCGGGGATGTACTTGTTGTTGGCTTTGACATGACGTGTTACAGCTTGTGTCAAACCGCCCCGTACACCAGATTCCATCATGAGCACCATATCAATATCCGTTAGAAGTTCCAGTCGACAGTTGGTTGACTTTAGCATAGCTTGCCATGCTAATCCTGGAGATGTGTACGAGTGTAGAGGGTCCAGTCCATAGGCGGAGAAGCAGGTGTTTCTGAATTCTTCCATCACATCGCACAGCAGAGTTACGTCCAATTTTATATAAAAGTCAGAATATTCCCCTAAGGTTTGAATGTTTAGTTGGTTCCAAACATTACATGCATGATTGTAGTCTTCAACGGAGATTTCACTTTCGTTTAATTTGCTGTTGAAGGCTTCAATCGTCGGTAGACTGGTTTCTTCAAATTTTTCTGTAGAAGTTATGTAATCGTAGGGGAACACTCCTTTCCGTAATACTAGGTCTAATTTATCTTCAGGTACAATTTTTCTGGTTTCTTTTAGGTCTTCTCTTCTTAGGTTCTCTGACAATTTGGCTAAACTAGATGCCATAAATCTGTAAGAGTCTACGAAGCGAAGTTTAATTTTACCTACTGTTTTTGAAAAGCTGATGTACTTTTCCAATGTTGTAGCAAGAACATCAATTTTACCGTCATCTCTTCCTAACTCCGGGATAATAAAGTGGGAGTCGTAGCCGCTAAGATTGTGTAAAACGACAGGAATAAAGTTTGGCAGTTTGTAATTTATATTGCATGAATTACAAGCAGCTCCTCTGTATAACCCTGTCAGGTGATCGTGATCTCTTACTTTTGGATTTTCTTCACTGAACATCTTCTTGCATAAATAGCATCTTGTCGCTAAGTTGTATTCTTCTTGTTGATTTTGGTTTAAAGGTTCCATAGGTACAATATTACCGAACAAGCGTTGAACCTTTCCAGCAATATCGTACAGTTGGTCTACAAAATACTTAGCGGCTTCTTCACCACGGTAGAGTATTGGAGTGGATGTTAAACCATAGTCTTGCAATTGGTTTTTAGACAAGGTTGATTTAACTAGTAAACAAAAACTGTTGGGCTGATGCAACTGATATTTTGTTCTTCTAGTCACTTCGCCGTCCGGCAGCTCCTGTGGTACTAACGTTGATTCAAAATCTGCATAGACCACTATTGGAATTCGGTATTGGTGAACTGTCTTGTTAAATTGGATACACGCTCGAGATGGTGGTGGCAGACTAATCTTCACTTCATAGTTCTCGTTGCAAAGTCTTTTATGTTCCAATAACCAGTCCAATCCTCCACGTCTTGAATCTTTCCAAGAAAAGCAGAAACATCTCTTGCAAACTGTAATCCTATTTACTCTTTTGGTCAATTGTTTTACAACTAAGGCTTCAAAGTCCTTTATCCATACATAATGGGAAATTTCACCCTTAGTTATCAATAGCAAGTCCGTGTGGTTTCTTTGCTCAACCTTTACTACCCGCAAAGGATAAACGTTGTTTGAATCATCCAGACCAAAAACATTCACTGAAACGCCAGGATTTTTCTTTTCAAATTTGTCTATGTCTTTCAATGTAACTGGGTAGGTGAGGCCTTGAAAGTTGTAGCGGTGTTCATTTTCGTAATATTCTCTACCAACTCTTTCAGGATGATCTTTAACATACTTGGTTAACATTGCATACTTAAAACATTCATTACCTTCATTTTGCACATTCCTACACGATTTAGTGTTTTGGATTTTCTTTGGTAAAGGGATAAAACTACTACCCCTTAAACCATATCCATGCTTGTGAACCCTTACATCCATACCTTCGATTGATGACAAAGTCCATCCAGATCCTCTTCCTTCATGTTCTTGAAGTTTTGTTATAAGTTCTTCCAAGCATTCTTCAATAATATCATCGATGTTGGAGGTGAAGGTAAGGGTTCGGTTTTTGGTAATGAACGCTCTCAATGCTGTTTCACCATCAGTATTGTTAAACATAGCCTCTAACACCATTCCAAATTTAATAAAATTTAGCCTTTGTAATTCTTCCCTCAACGTTTGACCAACAAGTTCCTTAGCCTGGGTTATGAATGTTTCCAATTCCAATTGAACGTTATTAATTTTGAAATGTGTTACAACTCGTCCTGGCAAGGCTGTGGTGCGCAGTTGTCTTACATCTTCCAGTTCTTCTTCTTCCATATCCTCTTCTTCGGTGTCCTCTTCTTCGGTGTCCTCTTCTTCAATAGGTCTTGTAGCAGTAGATGGTCCAGCACCAGCAAATTGAATCACACTAGGTCTTCTTCTTTGCATTTGCTGTAGATAGCTGTCGTAGTAGTCCATCTGCTTCTGGTGCTCTTCCAAAAACCGGTCAATTGAGTCTAAGTCTATTTCATCCATGGTAATATCTTCTTTTCTATCTTCGTCTTCATGTACTTCTCTGTGTATGGTGAAAAGATCTTCGTCTTGAAAGATTTCCCCACAAATGTCGCAAAGAGCCATTTCAAACAGTTTGGCTTTGAATGCACACTCTGTGAATGTCCACGCAATAATGAGCAGCGCACTCCACCGGGACCCTTTATATCCGAGGCAGATAGGTGGGGAAAGTGACGTCATATGGAAACAGGTTATCACTTATGTGCTAAATTTAGCCTTTACACAACCGTTTGTAATACATTTATCAGTAGGCTTGATATATTGATGATATTTGGTCTAGATTCAATAATTTGTACAAGTTTTTTCAAAGATGTCTGTTTGAGCAAGTTTATGTAGGTCAAGGTCATTTGGAATTATTATTTTGAGCGGGGGATAGAGCACTAAGCAGCATCATTTACTACAAAGTGCTCTATCCCCCGCTCACATTCTTTTTTAACTTTTTGTTTAAACTTTTTACAAGGGTGAAACATCACCATCAGAGTCGGAATCATCCTCATCACGGAATAGGTAGCGATGACAATACATAATTCTTCTGGCAACTAACATCCTATCCATTGGACGATGGGGAGTGTCTTGTTCTTGTTCTTCTTCTTCTTCGATTTCCAATTGGAATTCCATTTCCGACTCAGATGACGACTCTAATGTTTCGTAGGCATGCAAGTCCACCTCATTGTCCGTTGAACCAGCTTCGTCAGAGTCCGTTTCAATATCCATTATCTCTTCCTCCTCCTCTTCTTGATCAACCGCAGGTAGTTGGTCCTCTACTTCTATAATTTCTAGAGGTATAACCTCCAGAATAGAGACAATTCTGTTGCGATGGAACACGGTGTTGTCAAGTGGAGCCATGGTATGAAAGTGGTGTATCTATCCAATTGGTTTGCCCTTTTTATACCCCCACCAACTATACATTTTATGTGGGTCAAGGTCACGTAAAGATACCCTTTGAGCGGGGGATAGACCACTAAGCAGCATGCTAGTCCATTGCCGCAAAGTGATCTATCCCCCGCTCTATTCCGCAGACCACACTCAAGTCCAAGTCCACATCCAAGTCCACATCCATATGTTACACTTTATTATTACTGCCACCAAGTAATTGTCACTCGCACATTTACTTGGTTTTGATAAAGGTACTGCACAAACTCCATATTGGTTGTTTGTTCGTTATACAAATGCATCATGAAATATGCAATCTTATCGATTGCGGCATTGTCCAACGGTTCGCAATTCACAAGTTCCAATGTGCCCTGGCTGGTCTTCTCCTCTATAAGTTCCACCACTTCGTTGATGTCTTCTTCCAAGAGGATGAACTCAACACTGAAGCTCTCCATTGTTGTTGATAGTGTCTAGACAAATGCTTGACTAAATGCTTTATTCATCAGTCCTACATATATACCAATTTCCCCCTCCTATTACCCATTCCCCCTCTACCTTTATATGGGTCAAGGCCATCCAATAATACCCTTTGAGCGGGGGATAGACCACTAAGCAGCATGCTAGTCCATTGCCGCAAAGTGATCTATCCCCCGCTCTGTATTCCACACAAGTCCTAGTCTTTACACACACACATAAGCCCCCAGTCTTTTACACTTACTCATATACTCTGTCCTCCCTGCCAATTAAGAGTTCCCCATGTTTGCCACTATTTTCAATTAACCTTTCCAAGTCCCAAAACACAATGTCCAAATTAACCAAGTTCGCTCGTCCAATTTGAAACACACTATTCCCCCCAAAGTCACTTGCTCTCACTTGTTGTCCTGTATACTGCTTCTTCTTCCACGCTACAATCACTACCCTACCTTCTTCAACAACCATTCTTTTAACGTTATCATACACCTTCTTCAACATCCCTTTACAGTTTAAATAGTTTATGGTTACATACTCCCACTCCTTACCAATGATCAGTGATCCACTCATTTTCTAGCGTTCCACTGGAAGGTTCAAAGCAGAATGAAGTCGGGATGTACAGACCCCCCTCTTTTATACCAGTTAACCGGTTGTCCTTGCTGTAAAGTGGGTCAAGGTCATCCAATGCTACCCTTTGAGCGGGGGATAGACCACTAAGCAGCATGCTAGTCCATTGCCGCAAAGTAGTCTATCCCCCGCTCTGTATTCTACACACACACACACACACATGTCCCTGTCCAAGTCTTTCATTACATACCCAATATATATTCAGTTCCTTCATCATCACTATCACTCATCACTGCTTCCACAAACTCCACAGGATTAAAGTTAAATTGTTTCAATTGTTCTTTTAAGTTTTCAATTTGTTGGTCCTTTACTTCTAAAACACTGTGAAGGTGTGATATGTAATCCGCTGCCTCGTTGATGCTTGCTACTCTCGGATCGCCTAACTTCAAGCTGGGAACTACACCCTGCAGCCTGTAGTACGCCATACGCCTTTCTTGCTCCTGCCGTTGACCAGGACTGAGCAAGCCTTGCCCGTCTTGGCTCACCTCCAGCAAGGTCCGTAGCATTGGAGCTTTGCAGGCGTTTGCCCGAGCAACAGTTATGCTGTGGAATGGTCGAGCAGGTCCACGAGTAGCAGGCAGGACGTTGGCAGCACGCCTTCTTGAAGAAGAAGAGGAAGCCTGAGAAGTTTTGCAGTTGGAAGCCATGTTGAAGTGAGGTATTCAGCTAAGCGATACAAAGCAGAATAACCAAACTGCACATCAATACCCGTATATATACACTTATCAGTGGTGGGGGTACTAGCTAGCCTTGGTAAAGTGGGTCAAGGCCATCCAAAAACATTACCAGAACGGGGGATAGATCACTAAGTGGCATGTTAGTCCATTGCCACAGAGTGATCTATCCCCCGCTCTGTATTTCACATTCACGCACACATTCATACATACACACAAGTCCCAGTCCAAGTCTTTACCCACACACCTATCCACTCTCATCCTCACTATCATCACTGTCCAACAGGCTTTCACACTTCTTAATCAGTTTTTCCCATTTACTCCTGACATAAAGTAGCTCCCTGCGAGTATTCTCTAGCATTCTGTCCCTTTGCTCTATCACTTCGTCGTACCACTCGATGATGTTTGGTGGAGTCTGAGTTGATGCATCCGTCGTGGTTGGTTGAGACGCTCCGCTGCTCCGCAACTCCTTCCTCACAGGACCAAAGCCGGAGAATCGGACACGACTTCTTGACGAAGGCGCCGATCGGATTGGTCCAATGCTCGGGCTGGAGTTGGAGGCGACCGGGCCAGAGGTAGAGGCTGGGACGTTCATAGCAGACATGGTGGTGTTCAGCTTAACGGTGTAAAGCAGAATGAGAGGACGGTTGATCACCACTCCTATATATACCCATTTTTAGTGGTGGGGATAACACTGGGGGGGGGGGGGGGTTAAAAGAAATTTTGCTTAGTCTTCCCGGTCATCAGTTTTACATACCTTTAGCACACCCATTATTTTGGTTTCTTCAATAACTTTACACACCTCAAACACCCAAGCAAACAGCTCATCTATGTTGTTATAGTTAATTTTTGTCCAGTGTTCATACTTATGAGTTTGGTTGTTTATAATACATAGATAAAATGTAGACCCGTCTTGTCTTATACAATACTCAACTTCCATTCTATGCTGGTTTAGTACTTCCCAAGCATTGTGTTGATCTATCAAGAAGTCACCACCTTTGTAATTGTACCGTGACATGTTTACACGGAGCACAGAAACTGACTGAAGCAAATGAACGGCTCATACAAGCTTAGTAAGAGCGTTAGAGTGGGGGTATCACGTGATACACAACATTAGTTGTAAGTAATTTATATGGGTCAAGGTCATTCAAACTTTGAAAAATTTTTACCTCCAAACACTTGTAGCAAGCTACAAGTGTTTGGAGGTAAGTTTTTATTTGTTAATGATTTATTTGTAACTTAGTCTTCACCCTCAAGGACACGGTTTGAGATTGTCCCAGTGACTTTACATCACCGCCAGGTTAAAGTATTATACAAGTCAAGTATTTTTTTTTTATTAGTTGACTTGTATAATACCCCTCTCCCTTACTTTAAGAGGGTTAAGACTAAATTTGGAAAAATAATTTGGAAAAAGACTTTTTAAATATTGTCCAACACAGCCTAACAATTTTGTTTTTTTTTGGTGGGCCCATGTCCTAGTCCATTTCCCACACGGTTTCACATCCTTTCCTTCGTATTAGATAGGCTTTAGGTATGAAAAATTCTCTTTGTACCATACGAGGTGGTACTTGCATTGTACAAAGGCGGCCTTCACCTTTTACAACGATTTCTACTTTCTTATTACCTGCTCCATATGTCTGACCAATGAAATAGTATTTTTCATCAACCTTTAGCCTTCTAATATCCCGCGGTTGCGGACCGTGGGGATGTCTGAACTTGAACGTTTTAGGCTTAATGTACAGAGTATAGGGTTTGAATTGCCGAAATTTGACTGTACTTTTGAGGTGTCGTTGGCAGCGATCCCCTTCTGCACAAGCAAGTTTCTGGCAACACAAAACCCCAAACTTACTAGACATCCAAGCGTAATCGCATTTCTTACCCTTGCCAGCAGGGGCTTTAACGCGTTTACGTTTCTGTGTTGGACTCTTTAGCGGAGTGTCTTGGAGCTTCTCTGAATTAGGCTGGCTAGAAGGGATGGGGTTGGAAGGAGGTAGAAGGGGCAAAGATTGTTCAAGCGGGATGGAGCAAACAATTTTGGGCGGGGTAGGAGAGCGTGTTAGGTCTATGGTGGGAAGATCAGGGGAGAAGATGGATTTACGGGGTAGTTTGGTTGGTGTAGGTGGCATGGGGGATATAGGTGAAGGACATTGGGATGTAGTGTATGAGAGGATTTTCCGGGTTCTGCTGTATGGGGTGATCCTCGACCTAGACGTCTCTTCAAAAGCCGCAGACTCCGATCCTGAGTCCGATAGCAGCGAGAGTGCTGGAGAGGCTACCGGGACTCGGCCTGACGACTTGACGAGTTCTCCTGACGATGGCTGTGCACCAGCCTCTTCCACTGTCGCCGGCAATGGCGACAGGCTGGGCATTGAGGCGGGCTGTGGTGGCGGCGGCGGCGGTGGCGGCATCGTCAGGCAGCTCAGGATGTTCGCAGTCATCAGGTATTCCAGGATCGAAGTCGAGGATGATGAGGGTCGAGACGCGTCGGTCGAGGTTGAAGTTGATGGGTAGTTTTTTAGCTTCAGACCCATTTTACCCATTGTAATAAATGAAAAGAAGTGAACGTGTAAAACAAAAGTCTCAAGAGCGAGAGAGAGTACCTGTCCGTATGGGAGCTTGGACCGGAATGAGAAGTGCGTGCAGCCCGGCCGCCTTATATCCCCACCGGGGCTGCCACGCCCAGGATATTAGGGGTGGGGGTGGGGGTGGGGGTGGGGGTGGGGGTGGGGGTGGGGGTGGGGGTGGGGGTGGGGGTGGGGGTGGGGGTGGGGGTGGGGGTGGGGGTGGGGGTGGGGGTGGGGGTGGGGGGGGGGGGGTTCGCACTTTTTGGGGGGGGGGGGGCACTTTTTGTCGGGGGGGGGGGGGGTTCGCACTTTTTGCGGGGGGGGGGGGGGGTTCGCACTTTTTGCGGGGGGGGGGGGGGTTCGCACTTTTTGCGGGGGGGGGGGGGGGGGTTCGCACTTTTAAAAAAATAAGCCCCACTTGAGGCATTTATGTTACCATAGCTGAAGCCTCCCAAGGGACCCAACTATTAACAACTCCAAACTTGTGGGTTACAAATACCTAACTGTTATATTTTTTTTTTAACAGACATTAATGAATTAACTGTGTTAATAAGACCTGACTGTTAAACACTTTGAAAGATTTTACATATTTAGGTCAAGGTCACAAAAAAACTTTAAAAAAATTAAGCCCCACACCCCCCTTTGGGGGTGTGAGGCACTTGGGTTGTCATCGCTGTAGCCTCCGAAGAGACCCAACTATGACAACAAGGCAACATCAATGTCGTGTACCCTTCGCCACGCAAGACTTGTAAACATTTACTGCATTGTCTTTTCAGTAGTTAACAAAGATTCATTTACATAATTTTGTGTTTCCAGAAGGAAACAAACTGAGGACACCCTAGTGGCTTACGTCCTCGTCCGAGTGCAGAGGCCGCCGCAACCTTTTGCATGCCAGCGTACAAACGGACATGCTCCCAAATGCCATCCGCAACCTTTTGCATGCCTGGCAGGAGCCTACCGATAATTAAAATAGGCTTTACACGGGGGCCTACTCCCGTAACCTATCTTTAATATTTTTCATTTAAAATGCATTGAATTTTTACAAGTCTTTGTAGGTCAAGGCCACACGGACATTAAAAAATTTCGGCCCCCGTACATCCATGGCGAACCACGAATGTTCGGGGGCCTTGGGGACTAAAAACACAAATAGCTAACAAAGATTCATTTACATAATTTTGAGTTTCCAGAAGGGAAACATACTGAGGACACCCTAATGGCTTACGTCCTCGGTCCGAGTGCAGAGGCCGCCACAACCTTTTGCTTGCCAGCTTACAAACGGACATGCTCCCCAAATGCCATCCGCAACCTTTTGCATGCCTGGCAAGGAGCCTACCAATTATTAAAAGTGGCTTTACACGGGGGCCTACTCCCGTTCCCTGACTTTACAATTTACTTTGAGCATTGCAAAAGCTCAAGGGGGGATTGCTAAAACAAGCGTATACACTTTAGAAAGATATAACACACTTACAACACACAATTGAGCTCAACGTAGTCAATGCTGGAACAAGCACATACATGTTAAACACATATAACAAACAAGACACAAAGGATAAAAGACACACAGGAGACATAAGGTACAAGTAAAACACTCTCATATAAAACAATTCGCAATACCCAAACGCAAGCGCAATATCTTACAACTAATACAAGTCTTAAAGTTAGAGTAGACTTCGCTAAACACTGAAGGCGCCATTCAATGTTTAGTGATGCCTATGGCGGTCCGTCCCGATCGTTCACGTTCAACGCGCGGGAGCGGACTGCGAGCCGGCTCTGGCTGGGCCCCCTTATATCCCCACCGGGGCTGCCACGCCCAGGATATCAGGGGTGGGGGTGGGGGTGGGGGTGGGGGTGGGGGTGGGGGTGGGGGTGGGGGTGGGGGTGGGGGTGGGGGGTGGGGGTGGGGGTGGGGGGGGGGGCACTTTTTGTCGGGGGGGGGGGGGGTCAGGTAAGTTAAGTGGGTCAAGGTCACCCACAACACTTGTACTCTAAGTGTTGGCTATACCCCCACCACAACTGGGTCCCTAGGCTGCACAACACCGCTTCGCCAGTATGTCTCCGGCTTCCATGCGGTGCGTCTCGCTGTTCTCTAGCTCTCTATATGTAAGTAATTTTACAAGTTCTGAATGTAGGTCACTACACTTTAACTCTGGGACGATATCGACTTGTAGTATTTCAGTGTTTTGACTCAAGGTCATCACACTTTAACTCTAGCACATCAGTTATCGTACCAGAGGTGCTCAATAACCTAACTTGTAATGTTTAGGGTGGCGTTTGCACGCCACGTGGTATCGCCATGAGTGTCCAGTCCAGGTTTTAAGTTAAATTAATTTTACTGTAATCTTTTCCATTTCCGCTTCGTTTTGCCAAAGTTTAAGGTGTCGCTTAATAAAGTGGTATTTCTCTAAAGTTATAGGAGATTGCAAGGATACAATTAGTTTATTTAGGAGACTCTTCATCTTGGAGTTTAACACAATTTCCACTTTGACTTTGCTTCCACGGCTCTCACAGCCTAAGCTGTACAGGAATGTTTCTTCTAGTGCCAACTCCGGCCAAGAGAACAGTGTGTTCACTGTAGGACAGCTCATGGTGAAGTGATGCGATACTCCAGCGTACCACCTCACCTTCCCCCGCCACTGTGACCTTCCCCCACTCCTGCTGTTTCCCCCACCTCTTTTCCCTTGACTCATGCGCTACAAGCAGTCTCTCAGTATTGTGCGGACTTTTGTGAGGTGAAGCCATGTCGCAGGACACTTTAGGTAAGAAACTTAGCCGTGTTAAGACTTTATTAGTTGCTCACTGTCCACCACTCAAAGTTAGGAGAGTTTCAACTTTAGCTAAGTGGCGCAAACTGTTGCGCGGACACCCTAAGTTTTATACAAAACAGACTAATGTCAGTTTTACTGATGAGGATTTGTTTAGAATGTTGGATGAGATGACTTTTCCTTGCAAAATTCAGTTAGTTACTCCCATTCCTGACAGTTTGGAGTCTTAGTCTCTCAAGCCGATATACCTAGAGTACGCGGAGCCTGGAGGTCAGTCGCTCGGTGACTGTCGTGGGGTGCGCATCGGTGTCGGCGCTCCGTTGTTAGGTTTTCAAGGTCACAGTAATATCAAATTGTTGGTGTTGTGCTGGTTCAAGGTCACCTGAGGGATAACCGATTGCCCATTTAGGCAGGGTCATGTCAGAAACTCGAGTTTAACTTGGCACTTTTGCCGTTTCTCGTCGAAAATTCGCTCCAAGTGGTCAAGGTCACGGGGACTCTGACTGAAACTCGGAGCGTAGTGCGAGAAACGGCAAAAGTGCCAAAAAATTTTAAGTTTCGGCGTGACCTTGACCTCAGTGGCGTCGGTGACGTCATTTTGATGACGTAAGGGGTGATGACGTCATCAGCACGTCATTTCTGTGACGTCATGGGTGTGACGTCATAGAAATGACGTCATTGGTGATGACGTCATCGATGACGCAATCGATGACGTCATCGATGACGTCATCGGTGAGGTCATTGACCTCGATGACGTCATCCCTCAGGTGACCTTGAACTGGGCCAGCACCAACAATTTGACACTACTGATCGCTCCTGTGAAGATCAAGGTTCTCCTCGAGCCCATAAGGGACACCGTGGAATAAGAATCACACAGTACCGTATGTGATAGCATTGTGACTCATGAAAACCCAGGCTAATAGACTAGTTTCAACGGGAAAACTCTATCAAAGGAAAGTGTGAGTGAGCTTTCATTAAAGGCTTTGGGCACCACGGGACTCAAATTACACCAAGTAACTTTAAGTATCCCCATAAAAATCATTCCTATTTAAAAACACAACGAAATGAAATAGGGGACCGGTAAATATCCTCCTGAGTATCAAATCAAATCTCAAACGAATTCTTTTGTGGTCAAAACCCCCATAAAAATCCTCATAGCTGAAAAGATAATTTTCCTGCACTGTTCTTGTTTGAGAGCACATTACCTGGGGGACTCGGCATTTGCAGTTCTCATCAAATGTAGCAGGTAAGTTCGTAATTAAATATAATAAATTAAATAGCCGTTCCTATAAAAAAACTTACTACAAAATTAAAATATAATCTTTAAAAAAATATATTAAAGCAGTTGCAACGAATACATTACAACTAGTGCTACCTGTGCAGAGCAATGCGCTGCATTTACCCGTGTACCTATAAATAAAACCTTGCCCCTTTGCATAAAAATCAAGTTTCATTTGGCTTTTAACATGCGTTTGTCTGTTATACTATCAACAGCTGTTTTATTTTGAAATTCAATCTATATATTAATAGGCAAGCATGTTTCGTTTCCTCCTTTTTTCTCAGCTCGTGTGCCTCGTAGGATAAATCCGAGCATATTGTTAGAAAGGTATAGTCCTGTAGATGAGCAGAATCCCATTCAAATTCACATCGGACTACAGGGCCGATGCCCCACAGGCTTTCAAAGTTCCAATGTTAATCTTAATAGCCCAGTCAAAATAGGTTGGTGTCGAAAGTAATTCCGGAGGAGCTGAATTTTTCACAGTTGATAGACTATGATAAGGTGTGCATTTTCCCAAAAGTCTCGAAAAAACCCCCTTGAGCTTTCCGCCCTACGCCCCCTTAAAGTTAAAGCTGCAATATGTTAGAAAATCAACTACAGTTTCGTAAGGAAAAAAGCAATCGAAGTGGGGTTGCTTTTATTTTGTTCCTAATAAAATTTGCTACAGAAAATTTCATTACCACTTGTTACAAAAACCTTAAGATTTTGCGGGAAAATTGATACAAACGTAAAATAGTATATTTCGTCACTAGTCCGGAAAGTGGTCGTTATCGGTGCAAGATCGAGTTTCAAGTACGAGGCGAAGCCGAGTACTTGAATTCGATCGAGCACCGATATACCACTTTCGGACGAGTAACGAACAGTACTTTTCATCATACCACCTTTAATAAATATACAGTTTGGATAAAAATTAATAAATTTTAACCTATACACCCCCTCTTACGTTGTTATTTGTTTTTCTTGTATTTGAACTATTTACAACTAAACAATCAGCTGTTTGACATTTATATATTGGAGTCAACGAGGCTTAAGTTACTGTAAGTAGAATATCAGCGCTAGTGGTGTCAAACATTGGAAGTTTTTTCCGGCCTAGTCCCGAAAACCACTGTTTCGAGGACTAGTCCCGAAAACTTTGTTTACAAACACGTTTATCCAACCCACCGGGAATCAACTAGTTTCGATCACAGCTGACGGTTCCGAAAACAACGTTTATCGCAATGGTATGATGAAAAATGGATTTTTTTTTCTTTTCATCAGTTAAAAACCTTCCCTTACAGCTCCTTTGTTTGAAGTTTATATGTAAAACCGTTAATCTAAAATTTGTAGAGAATAATTTTAGCTTTACAATGATATATAATATCACTGTGTTCGGTTTGAGGATAACGAGCAATATTGTATTTTATTTTATGGTGACGGTGAAAAAAGGCTCTGATCTTGGGCCATTTCAGTACAGATATTATTGAATTTTAATGCCTTCCCCTCTTACTTTTTCTAAGAGGAATGACTTAGAGGAATGGAACTTCATACCAAAATCCATCCATCAATCGGTTCCATATATGGCTATTAGTACTTCATTTTGAGATACAATGTGATTTTTTAGCCCCGATGGGGGACGGCCCACTAGGAGTCACAAGAAAATCTTAAGTAAGCATAGGGTAATATGTACCTCATATTAAAGGTCTCACTTAACAGAATACAAAGCCGCAAACCCGACCTCAATCGGACAACCGAGCCGGAAATCCCAGGCGTTTTAACTTTTCATTAAAATCTTTTATAACAACTTCTAAATTCAAAAACTTCCATTGCCTGCTACTTATGGCTCGGTTGTCCGATTGACGTCGGGTTTGCGGCATTGTGTTCTGTTAAGTGAGACCTTTAATATGAGGTACATATTACCATATGCTTACGTTAAGAATTTTCTTGTGACTCCTAGTGGGCCGTCCCCCATTGGGGCTAAAAAATCACATTGCATCTCAAAATGAAGTACTAATGGCCAAATATGGATGTATGAAGTTCCATTCTTCTAAGTCATTCCTTTTAGAAAAAATAAGAGGGGAAGGCATTAAAATTCAATAATGTCTGTACTGAAATTGCCCAAGATCAGAGCCTTTTTTCACTGTCACCATAAAATAAAATACAATATTGCTCGTTATCCTCAAACCGAACACAGTGATATTATATATCATTGTAAAGCTAAAATTATTCTCTACAAACTTTACATTTATGGTTTTACATATAAACTTCAAACAAAGGAGCTGTAAGGGAAGGTTTTTAACTGATGAAAAGAAAAAATTCAATTTTTTACGTTTGTATAAATTTTGCCGCATAATCTTAAGGTTTTTGTAATAAGTGGTAACGAAATTTTCTGTAGCAAATTTTATTGGGAACAAAATAAAAGCAACCCCACTTCGATTGCTTGTTTCCTTACGAAACTGTAGTTGATTTCCTAACATACTGCAGCTTTAACTTTAAAGGGGCGTAGGGCGGAAAGCTCAAGAGGGATTTTTCAGGACTTTTGGGAAAATGCACACCTTATCATAGTCTATCAACTGTGAAAAATTCAGCCCCTCGGGAATTACTTCCGACACGAACCTATTTTGACTGGGCTATTAAGGAGGAAGAAGAATCTTTTGAATCATTAGACAGCTGCTGTAAAAACAACTGCTAGAAAAACAGGAAGAACAGGTGTTTCAAATATAATGTTTTTAGAAGTCTTGGGTTTAGATAAACTGAAATTTTCATCGAATTTCGATCATGAGGCGATCTGTAGTACAAATTATTCCCCATGTTAATCTTATGGACAAAAAACTAACTTTAAGGGCTTCCTGTGGGCCTCAGAATTAAAATACAAAAATATGAAACCTTATTGCAAAAGTACGAATTAAGACGAATCTTTTAACACCTAAATCGTTGAAATTGGCCCAGAATTGAGGGAGGAATAGTGTTTACAAAAAATCGGCTTCACGTATTACATATATAGATAGATAGAATAGATATTTACAATTTACTGCCAATATAGGAAACTGTCGTCTGCCGATCTATGGCACTCTTTCCCGTTAGTTAGCTGTACACCGCTGAAAGGGTGCAATCGTTTCCACCGATCAGGGGCGACCGTCTCCGTAGATGGGAAGCATTCTTACCCACCGCTCGTGTTCATCGATTTCATCGATTTCGGTGCTCCACTCCGAAGATCGGGGGCCCTCTCCACCACTCACACCCAATGATATAGAGTGGTCTCTCCTTCGCAATGGCACCCCTAGGTCATCGGCGCTCTAGTTGGTCGCCTAGTTTGCCTGCCTTACTATATAGAAGAGCCGGCCCTGGTACTGAGAGCCGACTGAGGCACGGTCCTTCATCCGCCTGACGCGGCTTTGGATTATGGTAAAGGAGTCCCGGATGGATGGGAAGCGGCACGACATCCAGTGTGTGCCGCACGGTGAAAACACCCCGCCGGACTTTACTACGACAGTGTGAAAGAGCACTAACTTGCACTTGCTTTGAAATTAGCCCAGTATCTCCTGAGTGTAAGGCGTAAATTACCATCAATTAATGCGCTACCTCACCCAGCAGGGACAAATCTGCTTGATCGAAAGTTTAAAGTTACTTGACAACGGTTGTAAGTGACAAGTGACGTCAGTGTCCGTGCATATGACGTGTGAGGTGACGCCAGGGAAGTGCCGTGGCCGTGGCCGGCCTTGCTCCGCAGGGCGTGGTGGCGGTGGCGAGATGGTCTGTGGTTTTTGTCCATCTGGAGTCTTCTTGGTCGTTTTACTGATCGTTCCTCCCACCGCCGCCATATATAAAGCCTGTGGTCAGGGCGGGGGTATTGTCTCGTGCTATCGTGCCCGTGCCTCTGACAGTCATCATGAAGGTAAGTCATTAATCATTCCACTCTTAAATTAATCAAAATAAATAAACACTTTACAGTTGTAACTCATTCATCATCAAAAATATGTCTTTTTATGTATAGAGTACTGTAATTTTAGAAATAAAGATGAGAGGGTATAGCCGTGGTTAATAAATTATGAGTATTTAGACTTTAGAGCACAATATTCTAAATTTGTGGATTTCTTCCTTAAATGTTGTCAATATAGGGTCCTAAATATAGGTACATATATACTCATGTACTTTCAAGTACATGACGAATAAGTTACTCTAGTTGAAAATGGCTTGTTAGAAAGTCATATTTTTTATATTCCTCAATTTTCGATCGAGAGTTTTCAATTCCCCTGCAATAACTAATCAGTTTTCTGACATTAGTTAGTGATATTCTCCGCGTCTCGACGTCACTAAATCTCTCACTCACTCCATCCTGGTATTTTCCAAACGTCAGAAATGTTACGCTTTCAACATTATAGAAAGTTTTATTTTTTATCTTTAGTTTAAATTTTTTGAATAGTAATTTTTACAGTCTTAAGGTTAGATTTTATAATATTGGAGTGATAATATAGAGAACAAATTTAATTATTTCAATCATTTAAAGGGACAATAATTTTGTATTTTTGATGGTTTGAGTTTCTTTAAGCCTATGAATATTTTCTTTTTTGCCATTACCTTTAACATGTTTTGACTATAAGTTTAACTAAAATATTTTAGGCAATATTTTTAATACGTCCCCCACGCCTCGCCACCTTAGGAGAGTGAAAATACTTTACCATATGAAATAAATCGTATAAAAATTTTGTTTGCCGTTGGTGAAAACCACATTTTTCTATTCTTTCAACTCACAAAAATACCATCGTTCAAATAAAAATATTTTAGCATGTAATTTTTTTATTAGAATACCAAATAAATATGTTTTAGTTAAATTTGTAAAATGTTTGTGAAATGGAAACTTTCCATGGAACGGAACAGAACTTCCTTGGAGTTTTCGTTATATTTAGAGCCCTATAGATTTTATAGAACCGAGTCATTTGACATATTACTGTCATAGTACAATTATTGTCTTAGTACATCAAATGCGCAAAGCATTATTATGTCCATGACATTTTAAAAAGTGATAGGGACTACGGTATAAAATCCTTAAACATATTTATTTACACTGTGAAACATGAGTTTTAGATGTTATTGATGTTTTGTTGTTGTTTCCATGGATCAATGTTCTTGCTCTTGGATAATGTACTTTAAAAGTTAATTAGGACCATGAAGCTAGTACGTCTAAAGGTAAGAAGTCCCAACATCATCCCCAAAAAGAACAAAATAGTCCGTTTATGTTTTATATGATTTGATAAACCAACATAATAAAAAGAATTGTTAAACTGCACAGGGCAAACATGGGTGGATTTACGTTGGAGCATAGGATGTGTCGCACCCCCACATTTTTGTAAGGATTATTGTTTTAACAGATGTAATGAACTACATTATAAACCATTGAAAATATTATTGCGGGCAAGAAGTTCTCACAAGATTTGGCTTTAGGCCTTTAAATAAATTAAATAAATTAGATAAAATAGGCCTAAATTAATTAAATAAATTAGATAATAAATTAAAATTAGATAAATTTAAGGCTTTATTTAAGGTTTCCCCGGAAGTATAATTAAGAGGTAATGGTTCCTGGATTCCTGAGTTATTTTTCTGATTTTAGTTTTTTCGGTGGAAGTCTGATAGTGATTTGTCTTAAGAGGGGGATAAAGGTTCAGTCCTAGTGGACGTTGATGAAACTACATGAATACGTTTAGCATTTTTTACAAGCATACTGAGGGCGAGATACAATATCTAGTATTCGATGTAGAACACTGTGAATAAAAAACGCTGCTGCACTTCACCACGTGTGAGACCCAAGACTCAGGTGTAGATGATAGTGAGGAAGTAGATTTGGCCGCGGAAAGTAGGCTTTTAATTAATACATGCTATTCATTGGTTACGTTTCAGCCCAAGTCTCATCGGCTGCCGACTCGCAGGGTTTCATTTTTATTTTAGGTCCAATAAAAGTGGGAGTGGTTTTAAATGAAAGATAAATACTTGGACTATTTGACCTAGTTTTTCATTTTGATATGCTTTTAATCCAAATCAAGCTAAAATGGATCTAAGTCTATCTAACTTTGATCAACTTCGTCCATTATAGCTTAATATGGATTCAAAATATGGAAAAAATCAGAAATTAAATCAAATAGTCCAGTTTTTATCTCTCATTAGAAACCCTTCCCACTTTTATCGGAATGAAATAAACTCGGAAAATTGGAGCAGGTGAAGCACTGCATGATGAGTTCATGCTATTGCTTTAGTAATTCAATATCATTTACAGTATTCATAATACAATATGCATGTTGCCCGTGCTGGCGCCAAACCCAGAGTTCGAGCTCTGTACATTGTGACGTCCAAGTAAGGGACTATCCCTCTGGAGATAGTTTACCGTTGCAAAGTAATGTTGCTTTCCTCGCCTTTGTGTTACACATCTTACAAACAGTGCATTGCTCGTCCCACCCCTCATGCCATGACCGCTGTGTGTGTCAACAGACCGCCGTCCTGTTGCTGGCCTGCCTGGCCGCCGCCGCCGCCGCCCCCGCCGTCCTCTACCCCGCCGCCACCGGCCCCCTGGTCCACGCCCCCCGCTACGACTCCGCCATCATCCGCAGCGACCGGCTCGGCGGCAACTTCGCCTACAGCAGCCTGGAGGCCCACGCCTACGCCGCCGTCTCCCCCATAGTGCAGAACGTCATCTCCCCCGTCGGAGTGTCCTACACGGCAACCCCCATCCAGGTATATCTTCACATGAATTGGTTTACGCATAAGCTATTCATTTTTTCGACGAATCCAAAATCTACTGGAAAACATAATACAATTATTTACACAGCTAGATACTAAAAAGCTCTCTGAGCTGTCACTACTGGATTTTCCATGAGCCCCCAAGTGATTCCTACATCTAGATCTTACCTTTGGAACGTCCAATTTTAATTAATTATTATTCATTCATAAGAGTCACAGGAAATCCAGTTTCTTATTTTGTTTTCGAATGTAGAGCCTATGAACTGGTTTTCGTCTAGCTAGGGGAGATACCTGTTTAAATCCCCAACTTAGTTGCAATGTAGAATATTTGAATTCCCCAGGGCTCTCCTTCTTGATATGTCGTGTGAAGAAAACTTTAATATAAGAAACCTTATCTTAAATTTTAAGAATAGTATGATATATATTTGATAAACTACTATAACCTTCTGCATTTCTAACAATAAAACAAAATTGGGATTTATCCACATCTTTAGTATTTGCATAATAATCTAAATTTTTTAAACATTTTTGTACTACGCTGAAAGAGGAGTAAAAGACTATTTGTACTAAACCAAATTAAAATATTAACAATGTTGTATGTACGTTGCAGTACCCCGCTTTCGCTGCCTACCCAGCGTACGCGCCGGCTCCCGCGTTCATCGCTAGTGCCCCTGTCGCGGCCCCCATCGCTCCCATCGCCCCCATCTACCCCGGCGTCGCCCCCGTGGCCCCCGCCGCCCCCGCCGCCCCCGTGGCCCCCGCTGCCCCCGAGGCGCCCGCCCCCGCCCCCATCGCTGACGCCCCCGCCGCCCCCCCCGCCCCCGCCGCCGACAACATCGAGAGCTCCGCCTCGTCAGACGACTCCATCACCGTCGAAGCCGCATAGACTGATCCTTCCTGTATGACTTAGGGCATTATTTTTGTTAGTTAGGTTAAGAAATAAAAGTAAAAATTAAAATCCCTGGTTTTATTTCCTTCGATTAATTATATACAGATTACTTTTGTATAAAGTACAAATAACAACTTTAGTGTTTATATAACTTTGTAAAAAGGGTATATAACTGCAATATGGCCATTTTAATTTATGTCTACTAGGCTACGGTTTCTTAGGGCCTAGCAATTTTCGGGCCGTTCAACGGAGTGTCTCCCTAGGCTACTTTATATTGACGAGTGACCAGCTGAAGAAGTAAAGAGTTGTTTACAGATGAATGCTTTACAACTTGGTCTTAGCGAATTTTTTATTATAGGGAATACTTTATTGCGGTAGTACGCATGGTATGACCTAAGTCCAGGACTACTTTACTTTTTTATTTTGAGGTGCCCAGCAGAAGCCAAAAACACACACACACACACACACACACACACACACACACACACACACACACACACACACACACACACACACACACACACACACACACACACACACACACACACACACACACACACACCATATATATAGATTTCATAAATTAAAAAAAAAACCCTATCAACATAAATGTGTATTATCCTAAATAGACCTCTCACTTCATGAGAAGGACAACTCAAAATTATGTCACTATAGACTTAGAATTTGACCGATCATCAGTACAGCATGCACGACGCACCCACCTGATGTGCAAATGATGTAGCAAATGTAATTAATTATATGTAGATTGAGAATTAAAATAGAGGGTATTAAATTTTCAACTGTAGTTACAATATTTAATTAATGGGAAGTGCAAGGATCTGTTGAATGAACGTAATATTAAAATATCACGCTGAATCTTTTTGCTTAAGCTAAACTTTATATTTAAAAAGTACTATAATCTTGACTCCCACGTGTGGTACCATTATCACATACATCTCTACTTTCCCGATGGTGTAACTCGACTGCTGCAGGCACTGCAGAATAATAATATCAAATACCGGCCATAAAGTATGAGTGTCCACCCGGCACGAGTAGCCTTGGCATTTGCGTCCATCGTGGCTCCAGTGTACGCACGCGTCCTTGAGTCCTTGGACGTCGCTTCCCAGGGCAGGGCAGGAAACCCCTTCCTCGTGGCAACGGTAACCGGCATCGTAACTCACCGATATTACTCCGCTCCCGACACTTCCGACCGCTCCCTCTCCCGCTCCCTCTCCCGCTCCCGCTCCCTCTCCCACTCCACGGCTCCACGAGGAAGGCCTTGAGACTGCGATGTTGCTCACGATCAGCCTAATGGATTGTACTGGAGCTTGGAGAGTAACTGGTTTATTTATGGTCTTGCCTCGCTTAAACGGCCGCATAAAGCAGCGTGGGACCTATCCTAAATTTTATAATCGATATTAAGGTTCTGCTGGAGGACCAAAGAGGAATAGAAAAATAATTCATTAAATCATCATCTAGCCTACATAAAGTGCCGTATCACTCTAGGTCGTAAATTTCATCAACTGAATTGAAAAAAAAATCCTAGAACAGCGGTTGATATTAGGCTACTGTATTTTATTAAAACTACTCCATTTCAATTTCATAAAAAAATCTATGGGTTTTCAACCAAAGAAATTTATACTAGATCTCTAGAAAGCAGAAAAGAAAGTTAAAAGAAGAAGGGAATTGATGGATGAATTTTGCACATTGATAAGCGAACTTTAACTAAAAGTGGGTTACAAACTGCTTCAACTGAGGTGGAGTGTAATGAAACAACATCGAAGCTATGTAAACCTACACTGACAAATGCTTGAAAGTTTTAAAATACAAAAATCGGTAAAAAAACTGAACAGACAGAGCAATTATTAGGATACTGAGATGTTAAAAAACCCCTGCAGCTGTACCCTGTTAATATTCAGTATCCCTCATTCCCCATGAAGTACTGTATACCTTAGGCATTTCTGAATTTTTGTTGCTGTAGGTCGCTAAAGAATAATTGAGTAAATTATGCAAGAGACAAATTGCGTATAACATGCTGTCTTAGGCAGTTCATTATCCTCATATTTTAATAATCTAAGGATTTGTTCACACAAATAAAAATAATACCCCCGTCGCAGCAGACCTGCGTACTCAGCGAATTTCCAAAGAATTATTATTTCAACATCAAAGAACTTTGTGGCTATCTTATATAATTAATAATCTTTACAAGGAAATATAATATATTTTATATCATTATATTTCAGAGTAAATTATTTTTATTTAATAATTTATATATTAATATTTATATTGCAATAAATGACTTTTTTAACAGTAATAAAAGTGCATATCCAAAGCTTCCATGCAAAAGGAATTATTTGTTTACAAATAACAAAACATAAACATTTCAAATTTGACAAATATGCAGAAGACAGCTGATCAGCTGATTAGGAATAGATACTTTATTATCTCCATCTCTCTTGCTCCCATTATACACTTATTTTCCATGAGAATACCATGGGATTTAGCATGTAGGTTTGCTGCCATGTGGGTTTTTTATCAAATCTTAATTACTCACCACCTAGTGAAGGTTCATAAAATTTTTTATTAAAATATGTTGATAAATAAGCGATATATAACTTTTTAAAGATTTACCCATAAGAATAACATGGGAAACTTGATTTGAATTTTCTCCATAACCAGTTAATCTATTTTAATGATTAAAAATACTAAATTGTTTGTTTTTTTTAAGCTCTTTTGAATAGTTTTAGTTAAAATTCATGAATTTTGAAAATTGAGGTCCAAAAATGCCAAAAACCCAATTTTGACCCCTTTGAAACCCCATAAAACCCCGTTCCCATAACCCGACAACGCTGGTTCGCGAACTCATGAAAATAGATCTGGTCTTACACCTTCATACCAAATTTGATGAAAATCGGAGGTCCGCTTCAAAAGTTATCGGTACCACGGTTATATATATATATATATATATATATATACTTATATATATATATATATATATATATATATAAGTTATATATATATATATATATATATATATATATATATATATATATATATATATATATATATATATATATATATATATATATATATGAAAATGAACGAACGGTGTTTTTGGCTTCTGGGGACCTCAAAATGAAAAAGTAAAGTGGTCCCGGGCTTATGTCTTACCATGGCTACTACCGTAATAGCGTATTCCCTATAGGGAAATTCGCTAAAAGGCTTTCAAAGATAAGTTTAATTTAATTTACATTATGGCAGCATGAGAATATAAACAACAATTGGATATCATTATGTCTTAGTGTAAAACTAAACTACTTAACCATAATTACAAACTAAATAAAACCAGACACATCTTTAACAGTTTTATACTACAAAATAGAATATTAATACTGATACCTAAAGCTAAGTAATGGTTTACTATACGTAAACAGTTAATATTTCTTCTATATGCAATATTCGAGAAGAAAGTACTAAGGTTAAGTTGCCAATGGTTTCAAAGTTGTATCCATACTGTGAGATCGCCTCTAGAGTTGGAATAACACAACTCTGACTCTGACCAAGAGAGAGAAGTTGGAAAATACACAAAAATTAACACTTGTACCCAAGTTGTCAAACAGTATACCAATTAAACTAATCGTTAGCCATTTCAGTTATAATTAGAATAGCCAATGCTATTAGAATTCGAGCTACAAAAATAGGCCTACATTTCTTTCTTTGTTTCACAACTGTTTCAAAATACATTTATTCAAAACTGTTTGAACACAGCAATCAGAGTATGTTTTCAAGACAATTTTGGCTGTAATTTCAATTTTAAAACAGCAATCGGTTTAAAAGCCTATTAAAAGAATTTGAGTTATTATACGCGTAGTAACTTCAAAGAACTTGTTGTTATAGGTACAATGTCTTTTTGTTCCTAGAGTCTCGACTCATCTCTACGAGTAGCTCGTCACAGGAAGGGCAGGCCCTGGGAGGGTGCCGGAGGGTAGTCGACGTTCTTCCTCTCCGGGGACTTGTCGTCAGGGGACCGCGGGGGGCTGACCGGCAGGGGGGGAGGGGGCACGTCGGGGATGTCCCTGTTGTCCGGCCGGTTGTTCTTCACCATGTCCGTCACCTGAGGACCAACAATAAGATAGACAAATCGCAGTGTCTTATATGGTTATTACTTAAGTTAATTAATCCATTTTCGGAAAGCGGTACACAGATGCCTGTGCGTAGGCATTTATTGTTGTCATATAAATAAAAAATTATTGCTGAATCTGCGTGACCTGAATGCATAATTATTAAAGAAAAATCATAAAAGAGAATACTTGTTAGATGACCACTTGTGTTTGGTTGGATCTAATAATTTATTTAGAAAGACCATGTAGTAGTGAAGTTGACATAAATCGAATAGGTAGTTTTATAGTAACTTAAGAAAGTAAACCCATTAAGTTATACTCCAGTTAGCCATTTAAAAAGGTATGTCACTGAAGATACCCTAATGTGAGCGTGCCCTATCTGATACTTCCATTGACTATGTACACTAGCGTAAATAGGCTTCTCATCCTATGCATTTTGTTTAATACCGAAAATTGGATAGTTCGTGTACGCCGCACCTGAGGCACTGCAATCGATGTTGTAATTATTGAGCTGGATTTTCAGTGCTGCAAAAACACTTTACCACAACATAAACATCTTCAGGTATAAAGGTTCAATCCCTTTTTATGGAGAGTGGGTAGGTAGGTATGTGCTTTATCCGTCATATGTCACTTGTACTTCACGTACGTCGCAGAAGATCGCACCACCGTAAATAGGATTCAAACACGCCTATGCTATGAGAAGTCTATTCACGTTAGTACATATAGTCAAAGATACTACTGTCCCTGAACGTATTGCGAGCCCTTGGTCGACCGTCACTTTTAGACACATAAGTCCCGTTACTTTTCTCCATACAGCTTGTCAGCATAACTTGCAGTGTTAATGACTTCTAAGGTTGCAAAGGGAGAGTTGAACCTTTGAAAACTGTAACGGTTGTAACCATAACCTTGCCTTGCTGAAGTAAGAGAATGCTATTGTTTTACTGTGATAAATTATAGTCATTTGTTTAATAATGGGTGGACTTTTTTAAAAAAGTGCAGTGGTTTAGTATAAAGAAATAATATAAACTGTATACTCTGATATGTTTTAGAGCTTTATGTAACTTGAAGTCTTCCATTTCTTGCGATAGCCTACCTATATGAACTTGGACCTGTTGATATGATAAGTTTGCCTCAAATTAACTCAGGATCAGATATGTTTTGAAACAACATTGTTTACCCTTGGATCCTTGTAATTTACCAGATTAATCTGTATTACTATACATAGATAGAGAAACAGATAGCAAATGTAAACCTAAAGGCAATCATTGAAGCATGTACCTGTGACAGCATGGTAGTGTTCATTTCTGATCTACATGATTGAAACAATTTTCATTTTCCTCTCACTATTTTGGTGTGGGTGTCTCATGTCTAAAGCTTGTGTACTTATGAAGTTTTTAACCTTGTGGTGGTCACGCACCTGGGGTATCGTCTGCTGGGGCTGCAGGCTGAACAGCTGCGGCGAGGGGGCGGCCGCGGGGGGCGCCTCTGGGTCCCGCAGAGTGTCGTTGAACCCCGGCAGGCTGCTGTAGGCCTGGAGCCCATAGGGGTCGGGTGCGTAGACCGTGTAGGGCGCCGGCGCCCCGTATGGGTAGGGGTAGGGCGCGTAGGGCGCGGGGCGCAGCACGGGCGCCACCGCCGGGTAGGCTTGGCTGGGCAGCAGCTGCTCATCGCTGGTGATCAGCGCGTTGTAGATGCGAGGGATGCGGCGCAGCTTGGCGGGATCGGCGGCAGGAAACGGAAACGCCTCCAGTGCCGCCAACAGAACCTGCTGACACACACACACACCTCGTGTCAGCCATCACTATATATCGTGTGGGTGAGTTTGATGGAGTACGATTGTAAAATCAAACTTACCCGACTGTCAGTTTAAGTTTTATAGACTTGGTTGAACAAAACTAAATGTTTTTTTCACCATAATACTTTATTTCCCTTGAAGGAAAATTTGCTCAAACCCCTGTTTTGGGGACTGGGAAGAAATAGTATATTTCATAACAAGAGTGGAAAGTGTCTTTTCCGGGCCGAGATCGAGTTTACGAATAACTTTCGAATTCGATCAACTTGGGAATTTCGATCAAGGCACGGAATAACACTTTCTACTCGAGTTATGAACGATATTTTTCATCACACTGTAGATAATTAATAATAGTAATTAATTAAATAATGCAAGTTTAAGAAACCACCTATGGATGCTCAATTGATTTCCGCAGTACAATGAACCAGCTGTGTTTTACACAGCTGGTTACATTATTGAGAACAGCTGATTTAGGGAATAATATACTCTTAGCACCGCTAGCGCTACTTGTGTCAGTAATCATAACTAATTACTAGTGTGGGAAAATCAACAGCTGATGTTTCCTCTCTAGAGAGGGAGAACGGATTTTCTACACTCTCAGCTGGTGATGAATATAGCTGTTTCCCGTACAGTGTGATGAAAAATAACATAATCCTATACTCTTATACGAGCAATGTTTGCTTGTTTGCTTGCTTGCACAATTATCTCAAAAACGGCTCCGACGATTTCCTTCAAATTTTGGAATAAACTTAGTTTTACCTTAAAAATACGATTGAGATGGGTCTCGCCCCCAGGGAAAATCCGGTTTTCGCGCTAGAGCCCTTCAAAGTTTCCATGTTATCCTTATGGAGATTTTTTAAATTGAACAAAAATCAGCTGATAATTGAGCTTTGTGTGAGAACAAAAGTAATAATTTTACCGAGCTTAAGCTCGGTCCCCCTGGTACTCTAAGATTATTCAAGATAATAAAAAAACCCAGGTTCGGTGTGGTGGTTCCTAAATTTTTGAGCGCTTACTATACGTTACTATCCTGTTCCAATTTCAATAATTTAAGGTACCACAATAAATTTTGATATACAAAAATTAAACCTGACTGCTCTTCTATCATTAATAATTTAATACTAAGCCCAACAGGTTTTTAGAAGTTGAGTGAGGAATGATTATAAATGACGTACCAAATTTGGTTCTCATCTCGTGCGATACTGCCACAATGACTATCTCTGATTCGCGTAAAGTAATTAGTCTGTTTGCTTATTGTGTTGGCAGCATAGCACGAGCATAATAGCCTACGGCCTACTGGAAATCAGTTAAGTGATTTCGTCGGATAAGTTTGATGAGTAAAATAAAAGATCCATTCTCATTTACCAAGGACTGACTGACTGGCTGTAAGGTATCAAGATTGTATCAACCGTATACTGTATGAAATATAAATCGCAATTAATGTCTCAATTTTATTAACACTTCCATGTTCTTTAATCCGATAAGAGTCAAGAGTTTTCCTGAAAGCAATTAGTTTTAAGATTAATGAACTTGTTTGCTCCAAGCATGTCGTGATCGTGGAACGAATTGTGAGGAAGTATTGATATCAAAGAACGTCCTTGCCTGATGAATACATAGCTCAGAGATTCGACCTTGTATGTGTTGTGTTAGCAAGTGTCTTCGAGGTTTCTGCATCAATAATGACATTAACTGTAATGCAGTGCGTATGGTCGACTGGCATGCCTCATGCGGGGACTCATGTGAATCGATTATACCTAAGAATTCAGGTTAAGAACTCAGCCATTGATGATGATTTTAACGTAATAAGAAGACTAATCTATTGATTAAAAAATGTACAAAATGATACTGTAACTTCGTGAAACATATTTTGGTAAAAAATAAAAAAAAAATAAAAAAAAAAAAACGCCGAAACATAAATAACTATTTACATATATCAATGTTGGCCGAGAAAGCAGCTTTTACCCATGATAAATGGACTTCGGTGTCAAATGTAAGTTGATTTCTATGTAAAATCAATTTCATAGATCCGCAATGACGCAACAATATATTTTATTTCCAAAGTAAATTTACGAAAATATTCCGATGGAAATTGTAACAGTTGTGTCCCAAACCTTGGCCCCCACGAGGTTAAACTAGAGTGCAATAGAGATAGGGAAGTTAGCTCCCCGTTGATTAGTGCCATTTTACCCACGATTAATGATTACCGCCGTTTTCTGGGTACAGTCCTTTGTTTACACTTTCCCATTAGTTTTTTGACATTTAACCTACACCTATCCTATTTTTCTATCGTAACCAATTTCAATAGCCTATTCACAGACGATCAAATCAAAGTGGTAAAGAAAAAAAAGAAGCAAATAATCAAATGTTTTAAAAATATCATCTATAATTTATTAAGCTCTTTGCTACCAGTCAGAGTAACTGATAACAAAAAAAAAGGTAAAATGTGACATGGTTGCAAAGGAAACGGCGGGAAGTGTGGGTAAAATGGTACTAATCAATAGGGGACAAAACATTAACATGCGTTTACCTATAGCCTAGGCGTATACCGGGTGTTCTAGACCACCCGTACATCCCTTTTAAAAATTACAAAATAAATTTTTAACAAAAACCAATGGCATTATTCGAGGTAAAGCGGTTACGCTCTACCGTCTGAGTACAAAATTATCCTAAACTCTCCTTTTAAATATTTTGCATCAAAAATTTTTAGTTTTGTCATAAACCACTTTATTTTTTTAGAAAATTTACAATATGGTTGAGTTTATTGGAAAATGTATGGAAATGTAAAACTAGTTCCTTGGTGATCTATATTTTTTATGGAATATTATTTAATATTAGGTTCGTTGTAAGACATTGTCATGCTTGAAGAGTTCTGTTTAACGCCAAATGTTCAGAGATAATGGATGTGAAATATTTCCCATGATATTCTTAAAGGGAAAACTACACTTACACCGCTATATTATCTATTAGACAGTTAGGATTAGGAGTAAAGATTAAATTTTAAAGCTGCCTTAAAATTACATGTAGAATCAATAAATGTCATAAAAAGTATGGTTTGTATTTAAAATTAGCGACTTCCGGTCTAAATAGGCTACTTCAAGTACACCCCAAACATCAAAACTAGCCTAGTGTTAGAGCGTTAAAGCAGGAAACCCACTAGACCGGCGGCGACCGGCGAGCCCGGCGATCGCCGTCGATTTTTCCCTTGAAAACCCACTTGTCCGTCGCCGGCCAGTCAAGCTCCGTCAGAAACGGTGCTTAATACAGCAGTTGCAATGGAGAGTTCGTCGGACGATGAGATGTTTGTGATAGCCACGGCGTGTGGTCATGAAGAGAAAAGGTTAAAGAGAAAGAAGCATATGTTCTGGGTTCAGAAATTTTCAAGGAAAGAAAAGAATATGGCGAATTTCACCATTTGTTCGAAGATTTGAAAAAAGACGACGCGAAATTCTTTTTTGTACTTTCGAATGCCACAGAAGAAGTTTTATGAGTTGCTTGAGTTACTGGAGTTCCCCGAGAAACACAGTAAATTCCATCAACGTTTCATCCGTACTCATTGTACGCAGCTGTTACGGCACTGTCGATGTAACCACATTGAAGGTTGGAAGTCGACTGCAAAATTTGACGGATCCGCCGGGTCCGCCGGCCGGCGAAAATGCCCCCAAGAGCAATGGTCGCCGCCGGTGACGGACGGTGACGGTACGGAGCCCTGCCGGACGGGTATAGTGAGTGGGTTACCGCCCATTTAAATCAAGGCAAAGCAATGTTGTCGGGACTCGCCGGCCGCCGCCGGTGACGGACGGTGACGGTGGCCGCCGGGCTAGTGGGTTTCCTGCCTTTAAAGGCGCAATCTGTTTTTGTGCAAAAATAATTATTTAAATTTTTAAAGCGGTGTACGGGTGGTCTAAGACACCCGGTATTTAGGAAGTTGGTTTTTGAATGTAGGATGTACCTAACACAAGTTGATTAAGCATACCACGAAGACCAAAAATATACATTTGATTGAAAGCTCTTGACGTGAAAACTCTAGAAAAATTTACGATGGATTACACTCTTCAGCCGTTCAACAAATATATATATATGTATATCATTAAAAATTGATGTGGTGCCTAAAAGTTTCAAGGTAGGCCTACCTTCTTTAGGTTTTGCAATAAGGGTGTATTTTACATGAAATCTGATGGTAAATCGGTAGTGGGGAATTAAATTATGTTCAACATTTGTATTTGAGATTTTGCTCTATCTTTTACCATTTTCGCACGACAACACTTTAAGGTTGGAAGTTGGGTTTTTATGTAGAATGTAACACACGTTTCTTAGGCATTCTCAGAAGTCAAAATCTCCGCAAACATATACTTGATTGAATGTTTTTGACGTCTAAACTCCAGACAAATTCGGCTCGTTCATGATCATCCACCGCAAACTGTTTCGTTTATACTTTTTGTCTATCACGTGACAATTCCAGACACGTTATTTGAGGGATTTGTCACGTGATCGTGATAGGAAGAAATATAAACAAACCTTTTTTGGTGGATCGTGAACGAGCCCATTGATTATAGATTATACACTCCCAACCTGTATATGAGAATATTTATATATTCCATATGTATAGGCCTATACATATATGTATATGAGGCTCCACTCTACACGTCTTTAAAGTTACAATATTATTCTTATGGAAGCGACATTTTAGTGATGAACACATGATTACATTTACGAATATTAATTTATGAATAATAGCTGTTCTCCTTTTAAGTATTGAGGGAAGATTGGTAATAAAAAACTAAAGAATATTATAAACTTGAGGCGAGTGATCGCAGCGAACGAGCTAAATCTGAAGGCGAATGAGCTTAGCGAACGAACTCACCTGAAGGGCAGATAATGTCCATAGATTTGGCAACGATGCATCAACTCTCATCGGAAGATTTTCGTACAATTTCATAGTCCCGAAAGTGATTTTTTGGGGAGAGATGTGTGAGGCGAGTGGCAGCTGTTTCAAAACCAATGCTTAAAATCAATGTGCTTCTTAAAAAAAGCAGTCTTTTATTTTAGTTTACCTTTCGTTGTTATTTCGTTGCCAAGATTTTCTTCCTTGTTCTTCGTAACTGCTGAGAAGTATTTAGTAAATTCGACTAGTAAATATAAAAAGGGCCACTACTAACACCTCACAACAACTTCCCTTCATCACTTAATGGATGTAAGCCAGGCCTATAGAAACCCCCATTTATGTAGCACTCCAAAAAAAAGTTTTTTTAGTAATCTTCTACTATATATTTGTCAAATACCACTCACTCATGTATCAGAGAATCTCCATAACCATGGGGTATAGAGGGTTGAAATTTTGCATGGACGTTCCACTTTGCTCAAAAATGCTCACTAAGAAACAGTTTTGCAAAAATTCCTTCAGGTCTCCGCCCCACAGGACTTCAAAATTTCCATCTAATGTTAATCTTATGGCCAATTTTTAATACAAATCAAAGCAACAACGAATCTGAAAAACTATGGGACCTAGAATGTTAAAATTTAGCACGGGTGTTCTTCTTTGCTCATAGGTGCTCACTAAGAAACGGTTTTGCAAAATTCCATCAGGGCTCTGCCACACAGGACTTCAAAATTTCTATCTAATGTTATCCATAAGGCCAATTTTTTGTACAAATCTAGGAACAACGAATATAGAAAACTATAAAACCTACGATGTTGAAATTTGGCATGGACGTTCTGCTTTGCTCATAGGTGCTCACTAAGAAAGGGTTTTGCAAGATTCCATCAGGGCTCCGCCACACAGGACTTCAAAATTTGTAATGTTATTCTTATGGCCAATTTTTAATATGAATCTAGGAATATCATATCTGAAAAACCATATGACCTAAGAGAATTATTTGGAACACTTTCAATAGGAGATCCACTTCGCCCATCGGTGCTCACTAAGAAACGCATCTTCAGTGCTCTTGGAAAGCATCTTCAGGGCTCCGCCCCTCGGGTCTATTAAATTGGTCTAGGGCCAATGGGGTTGAAATTTGGCATGGTCATTTCTCTTTGTTCAAAGGTATTCACTAAGAAACGGTTTTGCAAATATAGTTTTTGAAGTCCTTTAGGGCTCCGCCCCACAGAACATCAAAATTACTCTATTGCATCCGTTGTTGAAATTTGACATTGACGTTCCTCTTTGCTCACAAGTATTCACTAAGAAACAGTTTTGCAAATACAAAGATTATTATTATATAGTTTTGGAAGTCCTTTAGGGCTCCGCCCCACTGGACTTCAAAATTACTCAAGAGCATATGGGGTTGAAATTTGACGTAGACATTCCTCTTTACTCATATGTACTCACTAAGAAACGGTTTTATAAATATAGTTTTTTATGTCCTTTAGGGCTCCGCCCCACAGGACTTCATGATTACTATAAAGCCTACAGGGTTGAAATTCTACGTGGACGTTTCTCTTTACTCATGTGTACTCATGAAAAAACAGTTATGCAAGTCCTTTAGTTTTTGAAGTCCTTTAGGGCTCCGCCCCACTGGACTTAAAAATCACTCTAGGGCCAATGGGTTTGAAATTTAGAATTTATGTTCCCGTTTGCTTATAGGTATTCACTAAGAAAAACGGTTTTCCAAGTATAGTTTTTGAAAACCTTTAGGGCTCCGCCCCACTGGACTTCTAAATTACTCTTGGGCATACAGGGTTGAAACTTGACTTGGACGTTCCTCTTTACTCATTTGTACTCACTAAGAAAAGGTTATGCAAAGATGGTTTTTGATGTCTTTTAGGGCTCCGCCCCACTGGACTTCAAAATTACTCCAGGGCATTCGAGGTTGAAATTTAACGTGGACGTTCCTTTTTACTGATATGTACTCACTAAGAAACGGTTTTACAAAATAAGGTCTTTGAAGTCCTTTAGGGCTCCGCCCCACTGGACTTCAAAATTACTATATAGCCTACAGGGTTGAAATTTAGCCTTTTTACTTGTTATGTTGCCTACTAAATGAAAAATGGTTTTGCAAAAATAGTTTTTGAAGTCCTTTAGATCTATGGGTCCTACGTAAGGTCTATGGGGTTTGAAATTTGACATATTCGTTCCTCTTTGCTCATATGTGATCATTAAGAAAACTTTTTGCAAAATTCAATGCTCTGCTTACACAATTCTTAAGAAAGAAGATTTCGTTGCTCTTTAAAGAGATATTATTACATGTAAAATGAATTTAATCATGGGCGAAGCCGTGACGGGCAACAGCTAGTCGTCAGATATATTTAAACACAAATATCGGTGGAGGACAAAGGCATAACAAACTTTTAAAGAACTCCTGCTGATTGCACGAGCGGATGAAGCTATGTTGCTACTGGTACAATATTTATCTAACGGTTCCACGTTCTTGTTGGTTTACATTTGGATTATAAGTTGATAACTAAACCTTGGCAATAATCAAATTATTGATTAAAAATCATAGCATCGTAAATATTTAACCATAAATCAAATTTTTATGTACTTTAAAATTCCTTACTGAAGCAGAGGCTAAAAAGAACAATTTCTAAAGCACCATGATAACAGTTATTGTTTTCTGCAACACTTGCAGGTAACAAAGAGTAAAATGTTTATTTTTTAGTCCTATTGAACAGTCAGTTAGATACTCCTGGGAACCATTGCTCTTATGGGAGCTATGTAGCAAGCCTACAGTCATCTTAATTCCAACAACCCTCCAACAAGTAGGAATCATATTTTATATTCGACTCTTACACTCACCGCGACGCCGATGGCCCGGAGGAGCATGGTGGTGGAGGTGGAGGTGGCGGCGGACGGAGGCGAAGGTAGAGCGGACACTGAGCGGCGCTGAGCGCTGAGCGTGCGGCGTGAGCGGACTGAGCGGTGCCGAGCGAGGAGACACCTGCAGACGTTGGCGAGGGTCAGGGCCGGTGGAGTAACCGATTACACAATCCCTGCACACGCGCATGCACAACCAACACACACGGGAGCACCGCCGGATGGTACAGACACAAATGGGCGTCACACACGAGCGTCGGAGTCGGATCGAATGGTCCCGTTACGATAGACTGAAGCTGAGGCTACGGCTCGGTCCAAAGGTTAATGAGAGAATAGACGAAGCCGAACCATTGCGATGAGTGGCATATAGATAGAGCTAATACAGCTATGGAATAATGCCAGTACTAGAGACCTCTCCTGGTCGAAATTCAACCGATACTTCACCTTATCTGGACCCAATCAGCTCAATTGAAACATAACTTCTTCCTGATTTCATAGTTTTTGTTATTACAATAACCGCATGATGATTCAATCAATTACTTTTCTTCTATAAGATCAAAATTAAAACTTTGAAAGCCTGGGGCCAATCTGAATTATAATGGGACTAGCAAACAGCCCGTAAAAAATGACGGGTAATTTTCATGATGATTATTCATTAATTTGATGTTCACATTTAAAAATGGTCACAGAATTTATTTATACACAGACAACATAGTATTAAAACTACATTTTTTCCATTTCTTTAGCAATGTGAACAGTTATCTATACAGGGTGAACAACTTAACTGTGCCACCATTGGCATATCCTAAACTATGTTATTTAGAGAAAACTTTAAAGGGGGAACATCACCTATTTTTTCAAGGCAATAAAAAATATGAATTCCATTTTCTTCTAAATGGCCGCCATTTTCCAATATGGCGGCCAACTTTAAAATTTCTTATGGAACACCCTACATTTAATGGTGTTTTTAGAATATTCATGTAATTTCAAGACATTTTTATCCTTTGACATTTTTCTCTAAACCTAACGGTAAGCGAGCTATAGGTAATTAAAGTTCATTTTTAGTTCCATAAGAATAACATAGGGCAAACTTTATCTGCCCATATCTCCGAAACCATTCAGTAAAATAAAAAATACTCAAGAATAAAAATGTCTTAAACTGATGTTTTAATGTCATTTATTTCATAGTAACATCAATTTTTTTAACAAATTTTATTTTTTTGGCCGCCATATTGGAAATAAGTTAATTTATGCGTAAATGATAATTTTTATGAGTTAAATGTTCTTGAAACGTCATTTTAAGACATTTTTATTCTTGAGTATTTTTTATTTTACTGGTTAGTTTCGGAGATATGGGCAGATAAAGTTTGTCCCATGTTATTCTTATGGAACTAAAAATGAACTTTAGTTACCTATAGCTCCCTAACCCTTAGGTTTAGAGAAAAAGGTCAAAGAATAAAAATGTCTTAGAATTACATGAACATTCCAGAAACACCATTAAATCTAGGGTGTTCCATAATAAATTTTTAAGTTGGCCGCCATATTGGAAAATGGCGGCCATTTAGAAGAAAATGGAATTCATATTTTTTATTGCCTTGAAAAAATAGGTGATGTTCCCCCTTTAAAGTTTTCTCTAAATCACACAGTTTAGGATATGCCAATGGTGGCACAGTTAAGTTGTTCACCCTGTATATTAATGGGCAACCATGTTTCTTTTCCTCCTTTTTTTTTCTCAGCTTGTGAGCAACGTAAAAGCTCACGTACCGCTCCCCAGAGGTGGCGCACGGCACAAGACTACGCACATACAGATTTGCCCCCCCCCCCCCCACTCCTTCACAACCAAACACCAGCGAGGATTGACAATGATGCCCGAACGAAGTTTGTGGAGCCGCGCCTCACCCTCTGGATCCGCCACTGCCCCTGTCTTAAAAAAAAATTCGAGCTACAGACTTGCCTTGAGAGTAGGCCTACCACTAATGGCTCCATGGCTCTACAGGCATTGAGCTGGCCGTCGATCTCTTTGCCATGCACTCTGTTTAACCTCACGGGACAGCAGTTGGGCAGTAGAATCTACCAGGGACAAAGCAGTAGTTAGCAGAACTTGTATGTCAGCTCCCCAGCAAGGTGATGGACAATTGTAGTGTTGGTTTTCACCTTATCTGCTGTCTTTTGTATGATGCTTTTGAAGGTGAGAGCCCGGTCAATTGACTCCCAGATATTGTGGGGTTATGCTTTAGCTCAAGCCTGCCAAAAGGGGGCGGGGGGGAGTGGAGTGGCATTTTCGTGTCCTCAGCATTACATTAAAGCTGATGCATCTAATGGGAAGGTGTTAAACGAACAACTTTGGCAACCGTACTATCTCATTATTGATTTCTCAGCTATGCTGGCTGGCGTCGAAATGAAATGGTCCTTTCCATCGACAATTTAGAAGTGAAGGCCTGGTTGGGTGCCCCCCCCAGGGGCAGGGTGCACCATGGGGAGACCATGCCCACGGCATGGTTCGTATACTATTGTATAGGCCTATCTGTCATTTTAATGTACAGAGAGTCTGAGTTAATCTAAAAGTAATTGCTTCAGCAAGGTGACGTTCGAAAATCATGTCGTAGTCCTCGCACTACAAGAACGTTTAGAGAACAGTCCGACCGGGAACATTCCAAAATTTATGATTGTACAAGGGACATATCACAGGGACTAAAAGGCGCGGCGCGGCGTGGTGTTAGACAGGTCAAAGACGTTATAAACACCATGGAGGCAATTGTTCTCTCACAAAGGTGGTTAGAACAAAATACAGTATTTATTTTTGGGATTCTGGTCCATGGTTACCATATAACCGGCATTCCCTTATATTATTATGAGATTACCGAATTTTAAAATTTCAGTAAATTTCTGAGGTTAAAATTTCAGTAAGAGGGAATTTTAACATAAAGCGGAAAATATCCTCATTATCTGGCATTACTAATTTGTGCAAAATAATTGATAATCTAATTTATATTCAATAATATTTATTAATTAAATGTTTTACAAATATTTATAATTTAATACAAGTCAATTAAAAGTCGAAGCCTTTGGAATATGTTCTTTGAACATAGGTTTTAATGAAACTTATATTTTATGTTTGTTCAATATAACATTTTTAAACAGTCGGAGCATGTAAACTTATAGAAATAAATAGTTTCATGCATCTGTTCAGGCTTAGAATTAGGAGTTTCAATTTCATTTCTTAACTTTGGTAACGTTATTTATTATAATGCTAACAAGTTTTTTTCACTATTTCATAAGATAGATGACAAACAATCATGATACTGTGTTACTGACAAATTTACAATAATGAAGTTTTAAAAATAGTCATGACAACGTTTTAAATGTAAAATTAAAGGACAGGAGTAATATTTTATTTCATAGAATTTGGTAAAGGCAAGAAGTTTGGACCATGACAATGGGGTCCAAAGTACAGCTGCTTATGGCGACTCATGGCCTGCCGCTGTGCTGGTCCTCCGCGGTCAGCGATCACAGGTAGGCCTACAACTTAAAAAGTGCGCAAAATGTATAACCGTTTGAGTCGTGTTTAAGTGTGTGTGTGATTGCTTTAAATCACTTTTTTAATGAGTGACAACAGAGCTTTTGGATTTCTCTTTTAATTTTTCTTGAAATTTGAACTGAAGATGGAAGGGAGTAATTTTCTGAAACCGTGGTTAGGGATTTTCTGGGATTACTTTAATGCTGGGTACGGACGGAGGTAAAGTAGCCCGTTTTCAGTTGGTCTTATCAGCTTTGGATTATATTTCACATTAATAACGACCTTTTCTTGGTATTTAATGACAAAGACCCACACACTTAATATTAAGCTCGCGATGGCGACGTGGGTACTCTCCAATCCTGCGCGCGTTTGTTCTGGTGAGCAATCGACAACACCTACACCAACTTGCAGGAAGACCCCTTTTCTTACTTTCAGTATGGGCTATACCAATACCAGTAAGAATACAAATTCCACTCGTAGGTCTAAGATATTTTCTCCGGACTAGGTGGAACTTCAATAAAGCTAAGTCTTTTCTTCCAAGAGAGTCTAGTGTCTTACAGTCTAGCCTTGTGAAATATTAAAAAGCATTTTATGTTTGCCTAAACCTGGATATGCGTAGGCCTATGTATACGCAGACGAAAAATAAATTTTAAGCTTGAAAAACCATTGGAAGTCTATATAGACCTTTTACTAGCGATGAGCTGGAAGCAACGATTAATGCTATGCCAATTGGCAAAGCAGCAGAAATTAATGGCACTTTCTCAGAGTTTATAAAAAAAGAGGTAAAAGGGGCAGACAGTGGCTTCTTAAAGTTTTTATCAACATATCGGAAAACCGGCAATCGGTTTCGGTTATCGGTTAAGGACACTCCTCTAAGTGTTTGCTATTAGCTGCTCGAGAGGTTGATAAACAACAGAATTCATCCCCGTCGAACAAGCTGGATATAGGCGCTGGCATATCAGCACCAGATATTCCGACACGCATAGGAAACTCACTAACCTGACAACCCTCGCTGAATACTTTTAGCCTGCGAGCTGAATCCAAATCTAACTTAAAACTGAGATCTCTTGCTTCCATTTGTACAATAGACTGTCCAACCAAAAGCACAAATAAAGTTGAAAACGCATAAAGGCGTTATCTTCTTACAAAAATCTGGCTGGTATTCCTAATTTTAGACAAAAGTACCTTGACTATCTAAGTTAGCCTACATTATTTTTGTTTTGTGGCGGAAACCGGAGGTTTTGAATAATGGCGAACCTTCTGAATATCGTTTTTACACCGCCATAATTGTAGAAGCATTTCTTATGTCCTGTTTCATATCGGTGTTTCATATCGGTGCTAAAACATAATGACCACCCACAGTATCTGGGAGTCACTTTAGATCGGTCTCTCACGTTTAAAAGCCACTTACAAAAAACGGCAGCTAAGGTGAGAACCAGGACTAACATTGTCCATCACCTTGCTGGCTCCACATGGGGAACTAACGCACAATTTCTGCGAACCACTGCTCTGTCATTGGTATATTCAACTGCTGAGTACTGTGCTCCCGTGTGGTTAAATAGGGTGCACGTTAGAGAGATCGACGTCCAGCTAAACAGGACCATGAGAGCTATTAGTGGTACCCTCATGGCAACCCCTGTACCCTGGCTCCCCGTGCTGTGTAATATCGCTCCTCCTGAAATAAGACGAAGGGATGAACTCATTAGGGATTACACAAAGATCTTATCTGCTCCACAGCTGCCCATCCATGATTACCTACCCCAGAATGCGGGTCGATTGAGGTCCCGAAAACCACCGCTACGAACAGCCTCCCAGTTGATGGACACGAACTTCACCATCCATACTAACTGGACTTCCTCCTGGGACGCTTTTCAAGGTCGTAATCACTTCTTGATAGCTGACCCGACCGTAGCGGTAGGTGGTATGAATCTTCCTCGGAAGCAGTGGACTATACTCAATCGTTTCCGCACTGGAGTGGGAAGATGTAATTATTGGATGTACAAATGGGGAATGACACAAGACCGGTCATGCGACTGCGGAGCAGAGTATCAAACTATGGAACACATAGTCGAGTGCCCACTGAGTGCCTTCCCCGAAGGATTGGCCGGTCTGCATAGCTCAAGTGAAGCTGGGCTGCAATGGCTGAGCGCCCTGGATTTAGCTCTATAAAGAGAGATCTGATTTTTATTTTAGTGTTTAGATTTTTACTAATACTGACTCAGGTGCTCTGCACCGCATAATTTATTTATTATTCTTAAACCATGGTGGCTGGCTAAATGAGCCATACGATATATATATATATATATATATATATATATATATATATATATAATTTTAATTAATGAACATGAGTACCCTTTTATTAAAATCATTTTATTTCACTGACACGTGTTTCGGACTTTTAAGCCATGGTCACAGTGTTAGGAAATCATAACCTTACATGGTTTTTTTTTTTTTTTTTTTTTTTTTAACAACATTTATTTCTGGTTCAACATACAGAGTGTTATACACAGAACATCTAAAAACATAATTTTAACAGTAAATTAACATTGTGGGTTCGCTCTGAATTAGAGACACCCTGTAACTAAAATAAGTTCATAGAGGGGGGAAACACTTTCAAAGTTATAAAATTGATAATAAAAAAAATTAGTAATAGATTATTAAAATATGAATAATATGGAAGGTAAGAAAACTATAACAAATCTTGATAAAGTCTTGGGCGTAGCCTTCTATTTGGGAGGGGTAATCCAATTTCAAAATATTGTGCACCTGGGACGTCATTTAGGCGATGCGAGAATTTTAATGTAGACTTACTGATGAAATTGGCTATTGGTTCTATTCCAAGTTCTCGATGAATTTGTGAATTTCGAACAAACCATGGTGAATTAACTGCAATTCGCAGAACTTTGTTTTGAAATATTTGTATTTTAGAAAGTTTTGCAGATGATATTGAAAGGCCCCATACTTGACAGGCATACAAAACTAGTGGCCGGAGAATAGTTTTATAAATTAATATTGCACATTGTGTCTGAAGTGTAGATCTTCTGTTGATTAGTGGAAAAAGGATAGAGAGCCGAGAATACGCTTGATTAAGTTTAGAATTTACATGAAGGTTGAAGTTTAATTTTTTGTCCAATAACACTCCTAAATATTTTACTGCCTGGTCAGGTGGATTCCAGTTTATGGGAGAATTATTTATGATGATTTCAGGTGGCAGCAGTGGTCGTCTTAGGGTGAAGATCTTCGCTTCTGACTTTGTAGGGTTCAAACAAAAGTTCCATTTATTGAACCATTGTGTCACGTCATCGACAGAATGTTGAAGCTGCTGGTATGCTTGGAGAATGTCACTGTTTTGAGTGATGATGGTTGTATCATCAGCGTAAAGGGCCAAGGTCGCATTCTGTGGAATTGGGATGTCATTCATAAATATGTTGAATAATAAAGGCCCCAATATTGAGCCTTGGGGCACTCCTGCTGAAATTGGGCGATATGAAGATGACGATGAATTAATTTTGACACAGAACTGACGGTTAAGTAAAAATGATTTAATTATTCGTTTTAAATAAAGTGGAAATCCCAGACAATCAATTTTATAAAGAAGGCCTTCATGCCATACCTTGTCGAATGCCTGGGAAACGTCAAGGAATATAGCAGTTGAGTGTTCCTTTCTTTCAAAACCTTTTACAATTGTTTCGACAATGCGTTGAATTTGATGCGTAGTTGAATGTTTAGGCCGAAATCCAAACTGATGGGGAGGAATTGAGTTTGAGTCTTCTAGAAATGCATTTAGTCTTCTCTGGATAACTTTTTCTAATAATTTTGATAGGCAGGACAACAGGCTTATTGGTCGATAGCTGGAGACGGAAAATTTTGGTTTGTTGGGTTTGTGAAATACTATAATTTCTGCCTTTTTCCAAGAATCAGGAAAATAGCCTTGATGAATGCAGGAATTGAAAATAGAAGTTAAAACTGATATTGCTTTCTTGGTTAGATTTTTTAGAACAACATTTGGGATTAGGTCAGGTCCAGGGGATTTTCGCAAAGGAAGCCTCTTGATTATGTCCTTGACTTCAGCTGGAGAAACATAATGTATCGGAAGGTCAGCAGTCAATGTTGTGGTTTTCATAGCTTCACTTACAAGAGCAGTGGTGTCGTCATCGGTAACATTGTTTGGAGAGAATGCTTCTTGGAAGAAGTCAGCAAGAGCGTTACACTTCTCGAGGTCACTTTCGTAGGTAATGTTGTTGTGTCTCAGGGGAGGAATTACCGTAGGGGTGCGCAAAATGCGTTTAGTTGCTTGCCATAGACTCGAGTCATTCGGGCTTAGGTCACTCACATAAGTTTTGTAAGAAGTTATTTTGAATTTGTCGATTTCGAACTTTACTTGACGTATTAGCTGGTTAAGCCTCCTACGCATTTGGGGTTCCCTATATCTGGTCCACTGACGTCGAGCTTGATGTTTAGCTTTGATTAGGTTTACAATCCGAACAGGTGGAGTGAGGAAATTGTTTGTTTTTGGAGTGAATTGTTTAAATGTTGCAAGTTTAGTAGCTCTGTGAATACTGGTAGTTAAATTTTGAATAGCAGTATCAATGCCAATAACTGAATCCAAGTTTTTGGGCAGCTGAATTAATTCGTCCAGTTTGATGCCAAAAGTTTCCCAGTCAACCTTTCCCGTTATCAATCTTTGGGGTGGTGGGTTGAAGTCAGGTTGCAACATGAAACTGATTATAACAGGCAGATGGTCAGAGTCCAGTTCAGGTACAATGTTGTGTTGGATTGGAGCTGCAAAGTTTTGATAGAGGATAATATCTAAGATGTCTGGTTCACAGTTGAATTGGAACGGGTAAAACGTGGGTTCCTCCGGAGCCGACACATTTACACCAACGTCTGTAATAAAGTTTAGTAGGCGCGTACCATTAGGATTATTAACTCTACAACCCCAGTTTTGGTGTTTGCAGTTGATATCCCCGATGATCAATGTGGGAGTCTGAGCTGTAAATAGGTTCGTTAAGTCATGCAAATGAAGTCTCCGGTTAGGTGACTTATAAGCAGAAACAATATTTACAAAACTCCCGTCATTCAGGGATACTTTAACAGCAGTAGCTTCAATTGACACTAATCGAGGTAAGTATAGACTATTGTGTTTTATTGATCGTTTAATAAAAATAGCAACGCCTCCAGATGCAAAAGGAGCGGCCCGGTCCTCTCTATAAATATCATATCCACTTACTTTAAATGGTTGATTATTTACAAAGTGGGTTTCCGTTACACAAGCAATGTCAATATTATGACGAACTAAAAATGCAGAAAATATAGATTTTTGTTTGTATAACCCATTTGCATTCCAATTCAGGATTTTTAAACTTTGAAATTCAACCACATTAGGCAGTGTCATTTTTTAAGAAGGAACTTAAAACGTTAGTAAAAAATGTTTTAATCATTGGAATTATTGATTTAACTAAGTCCATTATTAGAGTTTCAAAAGAGGATGAGCTGGGCTGTTCAACAGCGACGGGTTGGTCTGATCCGTTTTCTCGTGCTACATGTGTTGAGGAAACAGTTCGGGTTCTTGTGGGAAGTTTGTGAGGTGAATGTTTCCCGTTGACAACAGCAGCGTAGGAAACCTCTGATGATTGGGGTTGGGTAGCTTCAGGCAGTCTTGTTTGAGCATCAGTTGGAGAGATACCTCCTGTTGGGGGTAAAAACGGCTCAGAATCGACCTGCCTAGACTTAGATTGTTTTAGGTTTTTAGTTTTAGACAAAAGTCCCTGGTAATGTGAACATCCCCTGAAATTGGCAGTGTGGTTTTCTCCACAGTTAACACAAGTAGGTGTAACATCTTTAGGCAAAGGACACGCAGAAAAATGGTGGTTACCTGTGCAGCGAACACATCTGGGGTCTAGACGACAAAAGTTTTTGGTGTGGCCATACCGTTGGCATCGTGTGCATTGAGGAATGTTCTTATTTTTCCGTTTAGGTTCAACAGATACAATGGAGTGACATAATTTAGTGATTTTGAAAATTTCCTGACCGGCATCATTGTTCTCGAGCTCAACAACACACAAAGGAATGACAAGTTTTTGTTTGTTAAGTAACCTGGTTACTCTACAAACTGGTAGTTCGAAGCTTAAAAGTTCACCTTTGATTTCATCTTCAGTCAAAGAACACGGTACATTTCTCATAACAACTTCCAGTTTCTTGTCCAAAGTGGTTTGAAAAGTGTGAAATTTAACATCGGATTGTTCATAAAAGGATGTTAGCTTTCTAAAATCGGATATGTCTGTAAGGTTGATTTTAAGAGATTTGCCTTTAACTGATGTAGTAAATTCATTGGTCACATTAATCTTTATATCTTTAATAATTTTTTGGTGATTATTTACTTCGTGAAGGAAAATGGGTGGGATTTTATTTTGTTTTTGTTTAGGTTGAGCAGGGGATTCTGGGGAAGATTCGGTATTACTCGTAGATGAATAGTTGTGATCAGAAAGTGCATTAAATGGGTTTTGTTTACAAAGTTGAGACGGATCTAATATATACCTTTGATGAGTTTCGGACATGGAGTTAGCTTTCGCTATTTTCCGAGGAGAGACGAAGTTTTCCTCTTCTTTTTCTTGTTCCATTTCGTCGTGAGATTCATCGAAGAAATCAGTATTTGTCTTATTCATATTTGTCGAGTCAGACCATTGAATTGGGAAAACATTGGTGGAACACGTGTTGTTTGATTTAATTGAAGGTTTGAGGTTAAGTTTATGTTTGAACACAGATTTTTTAATTTTGTGATTTATTGCTTCTAATAAACGTGTAGATATATAAATTTAATGCTCTAAAAAAATATAGAAAACAACGAAACTATAGATAACTCACTTTTAAACAAATAAAACGTAATAAAAACGCGCACACAGAAAAACTTAACTGTAAAGAACAGTTACGATCAGCTGTCCGTTAGAACCTCAACCTTACATAGTATTATCTAAATTAAAACAATATTTAATATCAGATGTTCTGTACATATTTTCTTTTTCTTTTTCTTTCTTCATTTGGTATAGGTGTTTTTTTTAATTTTAATTCTTTTTTAAATCCATCATTATATTAAATATCGGGTTTTGTTTGTTCACCTGCATTGTATTTAAAATGTCATTTTGGTTTCTTTTGTAACCTTGATAAATATGAAATTCTTCTTTTATGTTCATTCTGTTTCCTTTATTTTCTAAATCTAAGATGGTCAAGTTTTCATTTAAGGTTTTATATTGGTGATCAGATTGTAGGATGTGTTCGGCAAAGTTTGATTTTTGGGTCGTCCTATTATTAGATTTTATTGCTTGGATGTGTTCAGCGTATCGTTTTTTAAAGGATCTTCCAGTTTGGCCGATGTAAAACTTTTGACGATTTTATAAATCCCAGATTTTTCAAACTTATCAATAGGTGTTCTTGTTTTTGCCAAGTTGTTTATAAGTTGAAAAGCATTATTTCTCTTTTTAAGACTTATTTTGTAGTCAGTTTTGAAGAATGTTTTCCGTATGCTCTTGTTTAGAGTCGTGCTAAACGGTAAGCATAAATATTCACTTTTTTGTTCATTTGTAATGACTTGTTTAGACAGTTTATTTTTCTTCCTTATTATCATTTTGTCTATTATTTTTGGTTGGTAACCGTTTGCTGTGGCTATAGATTTTATGATTCTCTTTTCTTCGTTATAGTCTTTTGCATTCATAGGTACATTAATTAATCTATTTATTAGAGCATGAAATGTCGACATCTTATGTTGCCATGGACTGTTAGAGTTTGCTAGTATTATAAGGTCCGATTGTGATGGCTTTCTGTAGATTTTGAAATTATGTTTGCCATTTTCTTTTGTTATAGTCAAGTCTAGAAAGTTTATTCTTATTGAAGATTCTTGAACTTCCATCGTAAATTTAATCGATTTTGATATTGAATTTAAGTATGAAAGTAGATTGTCAGTTATTGTTTGATCACCTTTTATTAAACATAAAATGTCATCAACATAACGAAACCAGTAGATGATATTTTCTTTAAAAGGGTTCGTGTCATTCATTATTTTCGTTGATTCTAAATGTTCCATATATATTTTTCCTAATAGGCTTGAAAGGGGTGACCCAATGGCTAAGCCTTCTTTCTGTTTATAGAACTCAGAGCTGTATTCAAAGTAGTTTTGATTAATTGCGGTTCTGGTTAGTAACATTAAGTCTTTTATTTCTTCTGCAGATAATTTATTACTCTTTTTAAGTTGTTGTTAACAATATCAAGTGTTTCTTTTACAGGCACATTAGTGTACATATTGGTCACATCAAAAGAAACGAATTTGGCGTTTTCTGGTATATTTATTTCTTTGATATGGTTTATCAAATCTATGCTATTATTAAGATTATGACCATTAGATGAGGACATGTTGTTCTTTAGTTTATTATTCAAGAATTTTGAAATTTTATATGACGGAGCATTACGGTAGTTCACTATTGGTCTGATTGGGATGTTGATTTTGTGCGTTTTAGGTTGTCCTCTTAGTTTCGGAGCACTTGGTTTGATATTTTTAAGTCTATTTTTCTCGTTGTTTGGTATAATTTTAGATTTGAAAATGATGTTGTTTAATTGCTTGTTATATTCATTAGTGGGGTCTTTAAGTAACTTTTCAAAGGAATCATTATTGAGGAATTCTTTTACTTTTTCATCATAGCATTTTTTATTGATTATAACTGCTGTATTTCCTTTGTCTGCCTTGGTTATCATTGCATTGTTATTTTTAAGTTTGGTCGCTATGGATCTAACAATTTCTATATCATTGTTGGCTTTGCTGATATTCTTTTTGCGTTTAATATCCATACCTGATTTTTTCAATTCATGGATAAAGATCTGCCTGATTGGGTCCTGATCCTCTTTTTTCTGGGTACGGACGGCTGCTTCGAATTCAACTAGTTGATCTTCTACTGTTCTTGGTTGATGGTCTAAGTTGATGTTGTATTTTATGGATTTACCAATCATTTCTTCTTCTTCTTTAGTAAATATAATATCAGTCAAATTCTCCATTTTGGAGTTAAACACAGGTAATACTTCGTTATTTCTTTCTTGTTTTTGGTTTTTAATCAAATTTTGTAATTTCTTATTGTGTGTTTTTTCTTTTTTACGCAAAATACGTTGACACCATTCGTTTATGTACTCGTCATATTCTACAATTGATTCAGGATGAAATTTTGATGTCATTTCTTGCTTTACTTCAGTAATGTTGTCATTTATATTCTTTAGTTTTGAGTACAAATAGTTTATTTCTTCTTTTATCCAAATCGTTTTTGCAGTGTTAATTGCTTTTATAGCTGCTGGTGAATTTGATTTTGTACTCAACTTGACATAGTTTGGAATAATTTTTTCTTTTAGACATCTCTTATTAAATCTGATATTAGATTTAATCGTTTCTTCTTTGAGTGTAAGGTATTTCAGTCTGTGAACTATCTTGGGGTTGTTAGCCATTTCTATTTGATGATGAAATTCACAGTTAAGGGATACTATTATTAATATAATTTTAATTAATGAACATGAGTACCCTTTTATTAAAACTAGAGATCGCCTACTGGTCGAAATTCGACCAAAATTTCAGTTGATCTTGACCAAAAAAGTTCAAAAACCTTTTATAACTGAAACATCTGTTCTTCCTATTTTTCTAGCAGTTGTTTTTACAGCAGCTGTCTAATGATTCAATTAATTCTCCTTTCTCCATAAGATTAACATTCGAACTTTGAAAGCCTGTGGGGCGTAGCCCTGGAGTCTGATGTGAATTAGAATGGGATTCTGCTCATCTACAGGACTATACCTTTCTAACGGTATGCGCGGATTTCTCCAACGATGCACACGAGCAGAGAAAAAAGGAGGAAATGAAACATGCTTGCCTATTAATATATAGATCATGTTATTTCACTGACACGTGTTTCGGACTTTTAAGCCATGGTCACAGTGTTAGGAAATCATAACCTTACATGGTATTATCTAAATTAAAACAATATTTAATATCAGATGTTCTGTACATATTTTCTTTTTATTTTTCTTTCTTCATTTGGTATAGGTGTTTTTTTTTTTATTTTAATTCTTTTTTAAATCCATCATTATATCAAATATCGGGTTTTGTTTGTTCACCTGCATTGTATTTAAAATGTCATTTTGGTTTCTTTTGTAACCTTGATAAATATGAAACTCTTCTTTTATGTTCATTCTGTTTCCTTTATTTTCTAAATCTAAGATGGTCAAGTTTTCATTTAAGGTTTTATATTGGTGATCAGATTGTAGGATGTGTTCGGCAAAGTTTGATTTTTGGGTCGTCCTGTTATTAGATTTTATTGCTTGGATGTGTTCAGCGTATCGTTTTTTAAAGGATCTTCCAGTTTGGCCGATGTAAAACTTTTGACAATCACTACAACTGATTTTATAAATCCCAGATTTTTCAAACTTATCAATAGGTGTTCTTGTTTTTGCCAAGTTGTTTATAAGTTGAAAAGCATTATTTCTGGTTTTAAGACTTATTTTGTAGTCAGTTTTGAAGAATGTTTTCCGTATGCTCTTATTTAGAGTCTTATTTTGAGATATATATATATATATATATATATATATATATATATATATATATATATATATCGGCGTTTCGAAGTTCTTTCACTTGATATCAATAATTACATACAGAAAACTTATGTAAACTCGGTACGATCCTCCATAGTTTTGGATCCACCTTCCTCAAGCCTTGTTGACTCATTTGAAGCGCCTTCAAAAACAGGCACATACTAGCTGTATCAGTCTGTGGAGAAGAGTGTATCTACTCGTTGAAGGCGCTTTCCACGTTAGCCAATTTACTGAATGTTTGATCCACAGGAATACGACACTGTACAGAGAAGTAGTGATACTACTGTGAAAAACTGAAACCCAAATGTAGGGTCGGTTGTCATTGTTAGCTCATCGTAATTAAAGTTTGCTTTTCAACAATTTGACAATAATTTATTAGGAATAATTTTAAATTTATTAAGCTTTTTACACGAGCTATTCAATGTGTGCCACCATCGACTGTAAAGTACAAAAATAAGTATGCTTCTAATTAATTTTTGTATGTTCCAGAAATACATTTAACATCCATTTAAATTTCACTGAACAAATTTTAGACTACAAAACCTTGTATAGAGGGGGTGTTCCATAAGTAAGTACCAAAACTTTGAGAATAGGTTCCACTATAAGACGAACATTAGAAATAATTTTTTTCTACAAACGCCTTGTTACTGCGATATCCACCATTTTGTCTTTTCCACAAAATAATTTTTATTTCCTGAACAAATCGTTATATTAAATTCATATTTATCATGGGCCTTTATCCCAAGGTTAATTGTTTTGAGAAATAAATAATTTTTCAAACATGTATTTTCAAAATGGCGACCATTTAAAAAATTTTATTGCAAATATCATAAAACAGCAAATTTTATCCAAACTTAACGAGGCACAAAAAACTGGACGTTTTTAATCATTGATTGCACGATAGTTAACGGAGTTATTGAGATTTTTTATCATCTAAACTAGTGATAATTATCTACATAAAATAATTTTTTCCATAGAAAAATTGCAAAAACTTCGGTAATTAATGTATGATCTCTTACTGCGATATAATTGTTTACATATAATTCAAACGTAAAGTTTTTTGTGTCTTGTTCAATTTTGATAAAATTTACCGATTTTAAAGTATAGTAGGTCTACACATTTGAAAAAAATCTCAAAACGACCATTGTTGGATTAAATGTCCATGCCAAAATATGAACTTCATGAATGATCCGTTAGCATCTTTTGTGTATACGTTTTCCGCAGTCCTGCTAAATTGTGTGTTTTTAGCTAAATCCAGAGGTGAAAATCAAATTTTTAAGTTAAAAAAAAATGACATATGTAAAAAGCAAAAACCCCATTTTTGGTGTACAAAACCTCCCAAAACGGAACCTTCCGGTACCGTAGGTCGAATATCTGGTTTACGAACTCATCCAAATAAAGGTAGGATTAGGCCTACACATCACTACCAAATTTGGTCTCGATCGAACCGTTTTTAGCGAATTTCCCTATAGGGAATACGCTATTACGGTAGTAGCCATGGTAACACCTAAGCCAAAATATGAAACACATGTTACTTTTTCATTTTGAGGTCCCCAGAAGCCAAAAACACCATTCGTTCATTTTCATATATATGTATATATATCTATATCTCTATTATATCTATATATCTATGTGTCCGTGGTAGTGATAACTTTTGACAGGGACCTCCGATTTTGATGAAATTTGGTATGAAGGTGTAAGGCTAGGTCTATTTTCATGAGTTCGCAAACCAGCATGATCGGGTTATGGGAACGGGGTTTTATGGGTTTTCAAAGGGGTCAAAAATGGGTTTTTTGCCTTTTTGGAGCATAATTTTCAAAATTCAACAATTTTAACTGAAACCATTTAAAAAAGCTTAAAAAAACAAACAATTTACTATTTTGAATTTTTAACTTGGCTTAACAGGTTACAGAGAAAAGCCAAAAATAGGTTTTCCATGTTAATCTTATGGGAAATCAACAAAACCCTGTATCTCGCTTATTTATTGGAATAACTTGAAAAAATTTGGTTTGTACATTCACTTGGTAAGGTTCAACTGATATTTGCTTACAACACCCACATGGTGGCAAACCTACGTACTCACCCCTATGGGGTCTATGGGGAAAATGAAAAGAACACCATAACTTGATAATATTTGGTATGTTCATTCACTAGGTAGGATTTAACTGATATTTGCTTACAACACCCATATGGCGGCAAACCTACTTACTCACCCCATGGGGTTTATGGGGAAAATTAAAAAGTGTCGAAAATTAATACGGTTTGACATTTACCTCGTAACTATTACATTTCCTAAGAAAACTAACATTTTCTAACAACATCCCAATGCAGCCAACCTACATACCCATTCCTATGGTGTTAATGGGGAAAATACAATATCTCAAGATCGTTTGGAAATTCGCTGAGTACGCAGGTCTGCTGCGACGGGGGTATTATGAGAAATATAGTGTCTAGGGACACGTACATACATATACATATAGTCAATAGCTTTTGAAAGAAACCTCCGATTTTTATGAAATTTGGTACAGAAGTGTAGGGTAGCTTTAATCAGGTTAAGGTCGAAAACCAGCTTGATCATACCGTGGGAACGGTGTTTTATGGGGTTTCGAAAGGGTCAAAAATGTGTTTTTGGCATTTTTGGACTTAATTTTTTTTAAATCAACCATTTTAACTAAAACAATTTAAAAGAGCTTAAAAACAAACAATTTTGTATTTTGAATTTTGAACTTGGCTAAATAGGTTACGGAGGATATCCAAAAATAGGTTTTCATTATTTTCTTATGGAGAACTAACAAAACCTTCTATCTCACATATTAATTGACATAACTTTATCAAATTTTGTATGTACATTCACTAGGTAGGGTTCAACTAATATTTACTTAAAGCACCCATATGTTGGCAAACCTACTTACTCATTCCCATGGGGTTTATGGGTAAAATAAAAAATACTGTACCAGAATTTGATGAAATTTAGTATTTACGTGCACTGGTAACGGATTTTTCTATGTCTACTTACAATACCCCCATAGCATCAAACCTACATCCTTGTTCTCACAGTTTTTACGGGGGAAGTTAAAAAATAAAATCAATTAATCCTATTGGAAATGTGCTGAGTATGCAGGTCTGCTGTGGCGGGGTATTATATGTTTATATGCGGTAACATGGTCCTTGGCTTTTTTCAAGCACCATTACCGCTCTTAGGCATGCGCAAAATGAAATCCGCAACAAAACTACCCCAGCAGAGCGGCATAGAGCCCATTTATTATTGACTGGCACAGTGATTAAATTTAAGCTGCTCATCTTCTTAGGCCAGAGAAACAACTTGCAGCTTTGCAGAAAGTTAACCGGTTTGAAATTAAGAGTAAACAGTTCCATATGTTAAATATGTGAAACTTTAAAACCCCTTTGAGATGGAATTCAATAATGAACATGGTGTTAAAAATTTATGCTAGGAAAAGGTAATGTTTAGACAATGTTTCTTAACTAAAAATTTAAAAAAAATTATTAGTGTTCAGAAAATTGTTTAGAAGTATTAGGTTAAGAATTATTAGGCTGTAAAAATAAGTTATGAGTATTTGATTTCGTTCTGTAAAAATGAACCCGGTTATGGTTTTTGAATCGGGAAACAATAGATGGCGTTTGGGATGCATTAGTGCAGTTTTATTACACCCCGATTGACTAAACTCTAATAGCTTTTTTTTCTTTAATAAATTGGATGGAGAATACAAAACAAGAATGGACATAAAATTCAATTTTTTGTTATTGAAACCAAACTATTATTAAACCAGTTATTTATTATTAATAAAGTTAACCAAACAATTTGTGCAGAAAATATGCAGCATACAGCTTGTTATAAATATGTATTTTGTTGCGAAAAGTTTGGTTTGGTTAATACATAGGTCCGAGTGCATAAGTTTGTAATGCGAATTCTCTATAAGCCTAACTAGACAAATACGCAAATACAGGTGATTCCCAAATATTAAAATGATTTTTATCTAATAATCGAATAAAAAAGCAAAATATCGGTGTACAGTACACTCTCGTTCATCGGAACTAATGTGGCGGACGGCCGTTTCGGATGTCAAAAAATTCCGATGAAGCGGAGGCCGTCGTTAGACATCATTTCCGCCCGTACGGTGACCTATCGTGATTGTATTAATTCTTGTTTTTAAGGCAACACTAGAGATTTTATGAAAATAAGGCACTCAAACTTTGAACATGGTAACAAATGAACCTATAGGAATAAAAACAACGCAGGAAATAAAGATCTAAAATCGTTATTCTCATATTCCATATTTATATTAAACTCATATTCCAGCAGTCAACTGACTTCCACGTAACACAGGTGCAGTCGCGACGCGAGACAGGCGAATGACAGTTTGGGAAGCGGTTGAAACGGATGTTCACTTCACGCCCCCTTCCACTTTCTATTTTTGTGCGAATACTCCACGGCCTCGTAAATCACATCGATGGGTACAGATTATGGAAAAAGCCTGATGACGTTAGACGCAAAATGTGATACTTCAGTGTTGTGCGGATAGAACGAATGGAAATTAAAGGCGCTAAAACGGAAAAATTATTTATTTCGTAAGAAAAAAAATTAATAATATCCAGATTTTCAGTTCCGATGAAGCGGAGTTCCAATGTCGCCGAGTCCGATGAACGAGAGTGTACTGTATTAGCAATATAATAATTCTTAGGATTACCAATATAAGAAAACCATTACACTAGCACATCCCCTCACCCGTTACTCGGGTGGTCAGTTTCCCGTCATCCAGTGGCTCAGTTTCCGCAAAATGGAATCTGACATTTCTATGACCCCAACCGATAATGATGCGGTGGCACTAACTCCGTTTGCCGCCATTTCTTAGGTGTAGTCTAAGGTAAAAAGTGTTATCAACCTAAGTTCTAAAACGAGAATGTTAAAATTTAAAATAAGTTACTATGTATTTTGAGTGAAAGTAGCTAAAATGTGCATTTTGTGATGTGAGGTATGCCTATTTTGTTTTCCAAACGAACGATTCTTTAAGTAACACAAACGCAATGTAAACACTTGCTTTTACTTCAGTAAACCCAATATCATATATCCCTCGTATTTCCCATAATGTATAATATGATATCTGCTATAGTATTATGGCAAAAAGAGGGTTATACGTGGAAATTCCTTATGGGCGGGAAAGTCCTGTACGCCCTGTTGAACAAAATTATATATTTTTCGAAGCTCCAATCGAGGGTACTAATGACCCTTTTTTCACATAACCTGATTGATGGATGTAGTGGTTTATTTTTGAAAGAACTCGAATTCTTCTACGTCTGCAGCCATGAATCAAGAGCTAGCCACATACATTTCAAACCATAGAAAGTCAGATAGGAAATCATAGAAAAACAAACAAAAATCTCAAATTTTATTAGAAAACAATACAATTCTGCTGCCAGCAGGGCTGCAGATAACAGTTGGTAACTTCTCGAAATCAAACGATTTTCATGAACCATCGCGGGACTGTCGTGCCACTCTCGACCGCCGTGGGAGCTGGCAGGGCGATGACTCCTCGCGAGGCTGCAGGTCACCGTCTCGGGGGCTCCGCCCCGGCGGACTCCAGACTAGATGGGCTCCACGGGGATGGAGGTCATCCTGCGCAGCATGAGCAGCGGCAGGTGGGGCTTGAGCGCCAGTACCACGACCAGCACCGGGCTGAGGGCGAGGATGAAGGAGGCGTAGACCAGCAGCAGCATCCACACCGGCACACTCACGGCGGCGGACAACATCTGCCGGCACCATCGACAACAATATTAAACATGTACTTCACTATGTGACATTAACAACAACTGTGTAATAACCCTGTATAATATCGCACGTGTTTCGACCACCTCACATATTTTCCTCTTTGAAATTGAAAGCGAGGATTCGTGTTCTGCGAAAACTAGCGCGCCATGCGCCGGGCCCTAATCCGCGCCCTCTTCCAATTATACTGTTGTCAACTGTATTGTTATCTAATGTTGTTACTAATACCAATAGAAATGAAAAATATTTACCAGGCTAGGGGGAAAGATCGCCATCTCTATGGTCATGTCATTTATAAAGATAGGATAACAATTGAGTTGAAATATAGGGCGTGCATCATTTGCGCATCATGCGGAGAGCCAGGTAGAACGGATGCTTGTTTTGCGCATCGAGCTTCAGAGGGCTCTCAGTTATATGCATCGTTTGCGCATCGCAGGGTGGTGGAAGCGGCATTATTTTTATTTACAAAGTTATTGAAAACTCATGCCCGTGTTCAAATAGTCTTTTGAATGATTAAACGTGTTTGGCATAAGACATATAAGTTCAAAAATTAGCAAAACAATATCAAGAGAACAGAAATAATGGAAAATAATCGGACACAATATCACGGCCTTGGCCCGTACATTAACACTTGGATTTCATGCTTACCATTTGTAGTTTGTTTCTATTGCAACAGTGAATTTTATGAGTGGTTTTATTCTGAGGAGTTAGTGTAAGAGAGACTGCTATCTACAGTTAGAATAGAGGCAAACTTGCCATAGAAACAATTCGTACAAAACATTTCAGCCTGAGCAATTACAGTAATACAATCCTCACCAACCATTGAAAGTAAAATAAGTAAACACTCGATGTATTACAAAAAAGGTTTATACATTACAAACTTAAATTATTCATGAATGTGCGATACACATGTGTTGCCGTCCAGTGGTATGTGTGTTTTTAATTTTTCGTTGAAAATTCTGAAGCCTAATGTGTCTTGAAACTAATTACAAATATAGAACAAATTTGTGATTGTTGGCAGGGCAGGACTATTCTCGTAAGACGCAGTAGCGACTATTCTGTTCTTATAGTCGTAAACATAGTTACAATTGCCCAGTTAGCTAACAGCTTCAACTATAAAAGCTGATGATGAAGAGATCGTAGCCATAGCGTGAGACGTTACCACCGCCGAGATGTCTCTACAGTAGGGCGGCGGCGGCAATGAGGCAACGCTGTCGCAACAGTCGCCTCGCCTTGCCTTGCCACTAGCCTACTTGGGAACCGGTTCTACACACCGCACACTCACTGATACACGGCCGCGGTAAATTCACGCAATAATGCGTTATCAATAGGGAAATACAAACTGATAAGACAGTCCGAATTCGGAGGACCCAGACTTTTAAAGTCGATCACAAGTGGGTCATCAAGATCTTTTGCGGACGAGCTCATTCGCTTTACTTACTCGTCTTTCGGTTTTTTAAAATTTGAGTGTCGTACTATTTTCTAAGTGTATTGTATCACATATTAAAAACTACTCTATAAGACTTGGATTTTACTTGCACGTAGTTATTGTCTGATTTTAGTATTTTTGCTATTTATTTACTTCTTGTAAATTCACTTAAGAAGGGGCTAAGGGGCCCCTCTCAGAACCTCGTGCACTGCTTCACCCGCTTGCATTTTTCGCCATTGTTTGAAGTCTGTTAAAAGTAGGTGGGGTGAAAGGTAAAAACTTGGGCTATTCGTTTTTTTATTATTATTTCGTATTTTGAGTCCAGTATTATAATGGTTCAAAGTTGATAAACTTTAGATCAACTTTAGAATGGGAGCAGGTGAAGCACTGCACGATTAACTTTTAACCCGCAAGACATCAGAATGGCCGCACGTATTTCGGTTACGGCAACAGCCACTTGACTTGACTGCACAGGCTCTATCCCTTTAGCCCCTTTTTAAAGGTGTGTGTGTGGGGGGGGGGGAGGTTAAAGGGATAGAGCTTATTATTTTGCCTGCGCAGTCAAGTGGCCGTTGCGGTTGCGGTAACTAGCGGAATATGGTTCGCATTGTTGCACAACCATTCAGAGGTCTCGCGGGTCAAAAATTCATTGTTGCAGTGCTTCACCTGTTCCCATTTTTTGGCCTTCATTAAAAGTCTGAATAAGTAAGATAAGTTTTAAATCAAATCCAAAGACTTGAACTATTTGGATTTTTTATTTTTATTTTGAATGCATCTCAAGCTATAATATGCTTGAGTAAGGGCACCAATAGGAATCAACGAAATGTCCTAAATAAATTAATTTCTTAATCCAATACCTTAATTTTTGCAATCAGCAGTAAATTCTGAAAATAAGAGTATGTGAAACCCTTTTTTACAGTAACAGTTAAGAGTTTTTCGAACAAATGTTTCAGTGAGTAATGTCGTAATTACGTCTTGATTGTTGTTACCGTATTATATCAAATACTAATCGAAGATTGCAAATAAATAGGGGGTCGGCTGCAATTGTATGCTTGTGTGTTAGAGACCAAGGGTGACTAAAGCAGACGACGTATGGTCAAGTGCGTCGGTTGAAATACTACAGATTCACTTTTGAAGCCATTCAAATTCATCAATATCACTTCAGTTACACTATCACTACAAATTACAACCTCCCAGAACGACTGTAGTAAGTTGTGACGTATGTCTGTCTACTGATTGGTATTGTGGGTTATTTCACTGTGGGACAAGGGACAACAATAGCGCATGTTATGCTGCGTCGGCGACCTTGTGGGTCACCGGACACGGCAATGCTCGCCCTGCAAGGCCGACGGTTGAGATGCGACGTCATCGCAGAACTACCGGAAGCACAGAACAAGGTATAATGCAGGTCGAGTTGATATACGTCAATTTGGCTTTCCCATGTGAAGAACTATAATTAAAAGGGTGCTGATGCAATAATAATTCATCCCGTGCGTTTAGAACTTAAGTTCTCACAGTGGCAATAAATGTACAGTACCTATAGAAAATTGTGTACGTTATTTTCGAACAGTTGAAGAAAATCAAATTATTCTTTAATTTACTAACGTCTTGTAATTGCAAAATATGTCATGTTTATCGGTATTTTTTATTTATTTATTTATTTTTTAACTCGATCCTCCTCTCAAAAATATTTGGGTGAATGTAAACTGTAAACATACATGTTTTGTTAAAAAATAACAGTTGTTGTAAAGTAAAGTGATTAAAAGCAAACTGTTCCAAAACCGAAACAGCTGTTGGACTGAGAATGACAATGGTGTAAGTATCACAATGGAGTGATAAGCTACTATTTACTGTTTTTTTCTAGTGAGTTATGGAGCATACAGTAACTGGGATTTCACGATATTTAAAGTAATAAAGATAAAGGGTAAATAATAAGGGTAGTGAAGATGAAAAGACCCAGTGACATAATCTGGTTTTTAGAGCGACGGAGAGGATATTTTTTAAACGCATTTTTTTCAGTAAAACATTTTGTGATATGTTTATAAAAATATTTCAATCAAGTATCAACACAAATTTATGTATTTCTATCAACAACAAAACCGTGGAAAATTACCCTTTAGGAAAACCACTTGGTCCTTTCTGTCATAAACCCTTGTAAAACTTTAAATGAAAGTGGTGTAGGTGTAAGTCACTCAAATCCATAAAAATCAACCTAAAAATGAGCGTAATGCTAAATAAACAATCCATTAAGATACTGTACTAGGCTTTTATACAATCCAGAATACAATAAACCGTTTCCAAGATGTAACCTAGATTTTTTAGCTAGTTTCACAAAAATCTTAATGACCCAAAACTAAGATTCAGTGACTTACACCACTTTCATTCTAGGCAGCTCAGATTATAACAGAGGTTTTTGTTTATGCTGTGATGAAATCCTATACTATAATACGAGGAATGTCTGAAGGGATGTGTGTTCCAGGATCTCGAAATCTAGCTGTTAGATTTTGCTTAAAGTTTGCATTAAAGAGTGTTTTGGCCCAAAAATAAGTTTAGAAACAGCCTCAACCCAAGGAAAAATCGAATTTGGTCTAAAATTGAGTTTTAAAATTGTAATTTTTAACATTAGTCTTATGGGTTGCTATTTTGGTAACGAAATAACAACGAAATGTAAACAAAAAGAAAGAAAGATTAATGTTAAGCAGACTTTTTGAAACAGGTGTTAACTGTGAAGAGGTATAGTTGGTTGTTGGTGGAAATTTAATTGCTTTTTTACCTTGACACTATAACAAAATGAATAAAACCAACGAGCAAGGCTCGGTTAACCTGGTACTGTTTTTTAAGCACTGTAAATCCAGCTGAATAATGACAACATAGATTGCAGCAATTCGGTGCGGCGTACATTAACCTTCCAAATTTTTGTATCAAATTAAACGCATTGGATGTGCACTATTCTGGTTAGTTACATAGTCAATGCTTATACACAATATGTTGTGATGTAAAATTACCAGCTGCTATTCAACAGAGAAATAAAACAAAATCAACAACAACAACAAATAAAAGACCTCAGTCAATTGGCTAAACAAACCCTTCCCACCACTTTTCTGTCCCCTTCTACAGTGGATCAAGATTAAAAATACAGACAATGGTTTTAAATAAATTAATTACATCCTACCAATCCAATGTTGTATTATCAGTATACCTAATCGCCAAAAATACAATAATTTATAGCTGTACATTAACAAATGTTTCAAATGCTCATCCCACATCAATGCTCTTCTAAAGTGAAGATTTCAAATGTCAATGATGGATTGCGCTTTTATTTTAAGTCCGATTCTCGTTAATTTGTTGCGGAAACAAAACTACAGGCCAAACACTTTTCAACGGTACCAAAATCTTGAAAATCCGTTTAAAATTGTAGGAGGGGTTTTCATAATAAATAAATAAACTTAGCGTAGGTATTAAATAAGTAGTACCAGGGGGCCGAGCATATGCCCGGTAAGCTCAAACAGTATGGAAAGATCAGTTACAGAACGTGTGGTTGAATGCCCAGTGCAAAAAGGCTTAATTCTTGTTTAAGACTAGCTCGATCGCTTCGCTCACTCGCCTTTCAGACTGTTTCAATTTAGGCCTACGAATGCTGCACTCTGGTGTATGTATATTTGTTAAAACACAGGTTAAATATGTAACAAATGGATTCTAATTATTTAGTTAACAGCTGTTTTCAGAGTTCTTCCTAATTCTTTTCTTTTTTTTTAAGTTATACAAATACAATTCTACAAATAGTTGTTTTATATTTTTACGTGAATTTTATGTATCTAAAGATAATCAGCAGAATTGAGTACGATTTAAAAAATTATAAATTATTTTTATTACAGTTGTAGGCCTACCATTTAATAATTTAGTAACTGGTTGCAGTGCAAAACCATATGTTTATACTTGAACACGTGGTCTTTACTTTTGCCAGTTGAGTCAGCTGTTTTCATTATTGAATTTTTACTCTATGGAACATAGAGTATAAAATTCTATACGATCGACTTTAAATTTCACTTAGGCGAATTTTAGACCCCCAAAAGGCTTTTTTATTACTAATTTGATTTCAATGAAATTCTCAGGTTAGATTTTAAGTATTTTAAACTAGGTAATAAACTATAATTGAGCAATTATTTTCAAGTATTAAAAAAGCTTATTTCCGGAATTTTTGACAGAACTTTAGTTGTTTAGGCTACACGATTTGACTAATGTAGTTGCTATGATCAGTTTATATTCCCCCATCGCAGTTGAGTTGTCGCTGTGTATGCTGAAAACAACATAACCTTTTCTTGTTTATATCTGCTCGCCGTTATTAAATAAAATTTAATTGATATTTTGACAGACCTATTTGTTAAATTAAATACATCAACACCAATGTATACTTGTCGAAGTTATAAATTATGCCAAAAGATAGGCATGTTGATGTGGAATGAATTGCTGTCGTACGGAATTATGCGATTAACTAATTTATGGGATACAACTAATATCTATTTGGGAGGAAGATTTAAATTGAACAACTAATTAGAATGTGTTGTGCCATTGTAGCCTATGTCTCAGGTAACAAAATATATGCATTAAGTGTTAAGTAAGCGTAATTCTACAATACTTACATTACTTGATTTTTATTAATTTGCAATCATGGATTTTAAATTGTATTGTTTTTTCGTTCTACAATCTATTTACCTTTAATATTGTAAGCATAACTATTATTAAATTACTTGCTTGTTTTGAGGTCTTAGCTAAAATCATTCTTTGTATGTATTTATTCGTAGGCTAGGCCTAGGATGTACGCCGGTTGACTTTGGACGGTTAGATGACGTTCCACTCTTCACATTCGAGGAGATGGAAACCTCCGTTCTCTCCCTAAAGAGCAACAAAGGCTCCTGACCCGGACGGGATTCCCAGCGAGGCTTTAAAGAAAGTATTTTCAATTAATGCTGACTTGTTGTTGAGAATGTACAACGCCTGTTTGGTAGAAGGGGTGTTTCCGGCTCCCTATGGAAAACCGCAAGACTTGTACTGATCAGCAAGGGCAAAGGTGATACCGAGCTGTCGTCATCCCACAGGCCTTTCTACACGTTGGACACGGCTGGGAAGCTGTTCGAGAAGCTGATCCATTCCCGCCTGACCTCTGCCGTGGAAGCTGCCGGGGACTCATGCCGCCGTCAGTATATGGGACGGAAAGGGACGGTCAACGATTGACGCTATCACCGAAGTCCATGAAGAGCTGTGAAGAGAGCCGAGAGCCACAACCATTTCCCTCGCTGAGTAGTGCTTCTTGTTAGGCTTATGTTAAGAATGCCTTTAACTCGGCGAGGTGGGTCGATATGTTGGATGCGCTTCGCAACACCTTTCGCGTTCCTGCATATCTGTTGCGACTTATCGAGGATTATCTCCGCTCTCAAAGCCTTATTTACGACACAAGGGACAGAACGTGGACGATGGAAGACACTTCTGGTGCCGCGCAAGATTCAATACTCGGCCAGGATCTCTGGAACGTTGCCTATGACAGCCTCCTGAGGTCGGAGATGCCTGAGGAAACCACTTTGGTTGGGTACGCTGATGATGTCGCAGCTCTCATTGTCGCACGCAACGTTGAGCTGGCCCAACTAAAGTTGAACCGAGTCATGCGTGTGGTCAACACATGGATGTCCGATCACGGTCTCTCGCTTGCGCTTTCCGTAAGACGGAGATTGTGATCCTTACGAAGAAGAGGATAGACACCGTCGTTCTGTTCCGAGTGAGAAGGGAGGTGGTCCAATCAACTCGTGCTGCTAAGTACTTCGGGATTATGGTGGACACCAAGTTAAGCTGGAGGGATCAGATCTTCCGTACGGCGGACAAGGCCGCTAAGGTAGTCACTTACCTTAGTAGGCTGATGGCTAATGTCGGGGTTCCACGATCCAGCAGAAGACGTCTGTTGATGTCCGCGGTTCAGTTCGTGCTTCTTTATGGAGCAGAGGTGTGGGCAGACGCTCTCGATAAAGAGTAGTACAGGTTGCGACTCGCCCGAGTTCAACGTCGAGCGGCGCTCGGGGTGTGTTCCGCCTACCGGACAGTGTCCGAGCCTGCCGTCCTGGTGGTCGCCGGAGTTATCCCTGTCAAGCTCTAGGCAGGAGAGAGGAAGGCAATTTATCAGAGACAAGGCGAGATTGGCAAGGACACGGCAAGAACAGAAGAGCGCTCCCGAACCTTCCAGAAGTGGCAACACAGCTGGGAGCACGACACCCGAGGACGACTGACTGCGCGACATATCAAGCACGTCCAACCATGGGTGGAACGGCGGTCAATTCTTGACAATTCACGGCTATTTTCGGTCGTACCTGAACCGCATGGGCAAGACCGGTTCACCGGACTGCATTTATTGCCCGGGCGTTCCCGACGATGCGGAACACACATTCTTCCGCTGCCCCCGTTAGGAACGGTCCCGCCTGAAGGCCACACAAATTTTTGGTGTATTTTCGGTGGACTCGGTCTGCCAAAAGATCTTGGAGGATGAGGGCAACTGGGATTGTTTATCACAGTTCGTCCGGGGCATCCTCCTGGAAAAGAAAACCGATCTGGACCGCGAAGTGGCCCAGATCCCTTGATCGAGTGGCTGTATAAGGATTGAGCCCCACCGGCTTTAGCCAAATTTAGGCCTAGCCTGACGTAATGTGATAAACAATTCCAGGTTAGAATCCTAAAGAGTAGAGGAGGTTTTTTAGTGGGTAAACCCGTTTTTTAGGAAAGCCCCACATACAGGCTTGCCACCTGTGTGCGTAATGCATTTTTCTCACCTCTCCCTAAAAAAAAAGAATCATAAAAAGCGTCACCTAATAACTTAAAAAGTGAGTAAAAATTCTCGTACGGGACGGACATCGGAGCGTATTCCTAGTTTTTTATTTTGATTTTTAACTCAATAAAATTTAAATTAAAGATTATAAAGAAATAAGAATTTATTTGGCATAGAGACCTGTATTTATATTATTTTCATTCAAGACTAAGTTATTTACAAAGTTTAAAGAAAATAGTTCGAGCCGTTTTTGAGATCCGTGTGCATGCATACATACATACATACATACATACAATATACTCGTATTGGAGTATAGGATAATATTCTACTTTATATCCTATTTTACTTTTCCCACTAGAATAGGCCTTTCTTCGCACAACCTAGATTGCCTTACAAAATTGTTTCGCAACGAAATTCATCTGCTTGCTTCTATCCTTAAGCCACCTATAAACAATATGTATATATAACCAGAGTGTTATTTTGAATCACCAATCATGTAAATTTAAATCAAGTTATTTAACCCCAAGACAAATTCAATAAACTTATTAAGTAGAAGTTTTTGTTGACTCTCAGGGCTTGGAGCAAAAACTTTGTTCGCTCCAAATTTTGACAGCTCTGTATTTGTTACATAGTATTATGTAGGCTATTTTTGTATTTTATATCATGACACCTATTCGTAGTTTACCTATCTATACCTGAAAGACAATCTAATATGCAGTAATGGTAGACGTGTTGGTATAACAGATAAAATTGATATTAGTCATTAGCATAAGAAAAAGAAGATCACGAACAACTTCATTTTGAAACTCTATTCAAATCGGTAAAAACGTTAACTTTCTCAACTGTCATTAGCGAACCGTACAGTTTTGTTAATTTGCATACAATTCAAACGCGATTACAGTGGATATTCTGTCAACGAGGAAGACATCAGATTCAGTTCTGATTTCGTTTTCGATAAACAATGACAAGTTTTCAGTTTTCATATTTCTGTATATGAATAATTTGAAATAGGGGCTTTTTTGCCAGTTCAATAAAGGCTCTAACACACAATACTACTGCAAGCTCAGTGTAAACTTCAAGCTATTTAAAACAAGGCACGCAAAACCATGTATTAGGGTAGTGTATCCTGAAATTTGTTCAAGAATATTATTAAAATTATCTGAATCATAACTAGGGTAGTTGAGATTGACATGAGATTGGATGTCAGGAATCCATCAAGAACATAATTTTAAACTTTTGGATAGGGATATTAAAGTCTTACAACTTTTAGGGAAAATCGTCAACCCCATAAATTTACTTTTATTCCGAAAACGAATTTAAATTTTGCAGGCTAATTTGTTATCAGTGTATCGTGTAGTTTCAAGTTTCCAATATGTCGAAAATAACCAACAAAAAACAAACATAGAGGAGAAAATCCGTTTGAAACCAGGTGTAAAGCTGTGGAAGGCGATGGTATTGATATACCTGCATACTTAAGAGTCATTTTCACCTTTGGGGCCGTAGCCCATTGTTGCGCAGTCGGCAATGTTAAACATACGGCTTTTAATGCAAAACATGGTATTTTATTCCTCTGTTTCGGACGCCATTTTTCAACCGATTTTCTTTAAAGTTGGTAAGTGTTTAGTTGAATAGTTTATTACTCCCCTCATACCTCGAAATTTTGAAAATTTAACAAATATTACAAAGGAAAATACTACTAAGGAAAATGACGTACTTTGCGACGTCACAGAGAGTAATATTTGTTAAATTTTCAAAATTTCGAGGTATGAGGGGCATAATAACTATTCAACTAAACACTTACCAAGTTAAAGAAAATTGGTTGGAAAACGGCGTCCGAAACAGGGGAATAAAATACCATGTTTTGCAATAAAAGCCGTATGGTTAACATTGCCGACTGCGCAACAATTGTCTACTGGCCTAAAGATGAATATTAAGAATGCTTATTAATGTGGATCACACACAAAACCTATCAGCACAATAATTCTTGCTGTGAAAAAAAGTATGGTATTGAAGTTATAATGAACTGGCAAAAAAATTAAAACTAGCATTGAAACTTGTTAAGGACTGTTAGTTCTCGTAGTAACTATCTGCCATAATACTATATTATACTCACATTGAGACGAGCGGTGAAGGGAGAGCGGCTAGCGTGGACGCAAACCAGGCTCGGAATGAAGCAACTTCCATTACCTCCATTCCGCCGCTGCTGCTGCCTCCCCCCTCGCCCCTCGGACACCCCGGAGGTGCTCGGCGGTGACCTGGGACCTGGCGAGTCATCGTCGCTCCTCGGCCTTGACCCTGCCGCCGCCGCTGCGCTGCCGTAACGTCAACTGCTGACTGGCGGATCCGAGACATCAGGAAATGATTCTCGTGACAGTTGATTTGTAAATGAGTTGGAATTACTTGTAATTAATGTGATTATTTTATTATTATTATGTGCATTGGAAATGTGTACTTCATTCTAGATTAATTTATTTGAAATAACATTTTAAATTACCTTGAGCTTCAAGGTCAGCTAGTTTATAATTTAGATATCTCCCATTGCGACACATCAAAAGATGAGGGGAGACATCTTTTTTAATTCTATCTTTAGATACAATTGTGTCCTGTTATTCAGAGTTTTTAAATCACTACCAATCATCAATATCGTATGTAAAAATATATGGAGTGAAATAATTTTTACTTGAATAAAATTCATTCTGCCATACTTGAAATATGATATTATGGCTTTTTAAGCTTAGAAAATGAGTGATTAGGCCTACACCGGTGACCGGTGTGTTCATTCGCTTCACGGCGGCCATTCAGCTTGGTCAGCGATGTAGCCACGCTCATCCGCCTGGTTGACAAAATACGTCGATGTCAATAAGGTTTAGCATGGCTAAAGAGAGTGGATTCACCCGGAAAAAACGTTTACTTTTAAGGTTAAATTTAGTTGCGATAGTTTCTAATTTTGTAGGATTACCATCTACCAAACAGCATTACAATACATATCATGGTTGTCTAACAATTCCGACGAAAACGATAATTATTTTCGAAGAAGCTTAAGAGGAATTCAAAACCTTAAGGTGGCGAGTAAAATATTTTATCTAAAAAAATATTTTATCATAAAAAAATATTTTATCATAAAATCTATATATTATTAAATTGAGATGATTTTGTGACACTTTGTTGTAATTTTGCTTTAATTATTATAGTATCATTAATCTTAAACTTGTGTTTTGTACAATTAATTACAATCGTCAAATTGTAAGTGATGAAATCTATTTCAATTCAAAGAACTTCACCAGATGTAAAAATCTACATGTTACAGTACATTAATTTAACCTCCAACGTAAGTGACATTTAAAGATGTCTGTTATCATAATGTGGTTTTAATTGCAGTGATTTTGCTATAATGCTAATGTCACCGCTATAGTTTTTGTCTCTAATTAGTCCTGGAGATCCTGTCAGAAACATTGTTTAATAGCCTATTTAAATTTTTTATAAACCTCTATTATCTGCTAGAATTTAAAAACCAACTATTAATCTGCTATGAAGGAGAATTTTTAAGGATTGCTGCCGTCGTAGTTTATGCCAAACCAATCAATTAATTTTAACATCTTCCTAGATACATAGTGTCAATATTCATCAGTCCGCATAAATGACAAAGTTTTGTGTTATATAGCAACTTTATTCTACACTATTTTGAGGTGTAAAATAAATCTTTTGTCCAGCCGGGCTTTTTCACGTTCTACTAGAGCTTCTCTTTTGTATCAATTCAAAGATATCTCGACAGTACCTTTTCCTCCCAAAACAAATGGTCTACCAACTGCCCAGAAATATCTTGTCAGACTAAGTATGAAGCAACTTTAACTTAGTTCATTGAATAATCCATAACATGAGTTACGCAAACGACCTCGAAATCAAGATGTAATCCACTTCATAATAAACCTGTATTTTATAGAAAATCTGTAGGGATAATCAAGGGATTTTCAATCTCTAATGTATCAACCTTTGTAATGAACAAAAGTAATTTAATAACCTCTATGTTAGTGGTCTTGAAAATTGTTGAGTAAATAGCCGGATTGAGGCACTAGAGGTACGAAGTTTAAATATGTGAAATCTTGACCACCCTGGGCACAGGGACGTCTTTAAGGTATTCTATATGCTTTTACACTTTTTCTTCCAAGCCAGAGTGGGAAGAAAGAAGGCGAAGACCAGGAGGACACGAGTGGTTAGAGGGGAAGGGAAGAGATAGTTTACCAAGGACATCTGCCGCCTCGTGACAAGGACGTGAGCAAGACCTTGAGAATGCGTGCTGCTGGGGAAATGCACGGAGGAATAAGCAAACTACAAATTACTAAGAATAGTGGTCTTAAAGTAAATCGTATATTGAAGATTTACTGCAAATATAACTATTCGAGTTTATAACAAAGTCCAATATTCACTTCTATGGCAGCCTGTTAATCCTAACTAATTAGATCTGAGTTTTGATTATTCCAAGAGGAATAAGGATTAGTTAATTCATTCAAACAGAATTTTTATCAGTACGATCCCGTTTTCCGTGTTTCTCATACTATAATAAACTTTTGGATGAGAGATAATCATTTTCAATATGGTAATTTCAGGTTTTTAGTCAAGGGGTAGTATTTTTATTCCTTGATTTGTGATCCATGAATCATACATCAATATTTGACTTTACACACTCAATCTGTAGGCCTATCGTGATCCAAATATAGCGATCCGTAAGGTACGGCACTGAGCGTGTAAGACGCGGAATCTCACATTTTGGAAAATATATGACGGGTGATTTTAAATTTTGTTACTTTCATGCTTTTTTTTTGTTTCAGTGCAAAATCTATCGGTGGTCTAATAACGATGTTTTTGAAATTGCAGACCTTTCGCCCTTCTTGCATGGTTATCCATAAACTTTTTTTACCAATCTTATTGCAGATTCTTGTTTTTAAGATTATATTGTACCCACTAATAATCTTATTTTTTTCTAAAAAAAATTGTTTTTAATATGTTAAAACTTGATACAAAACCGCTTATTTCACTATTATTAGCAAGCACCCTGCTTACTAATTTAAATTAATATCGAAATTTTAAGATGATAGCGGGGTACAAAATTATTTTAGGAAAAGAATGACACCAAAATATTTTAACTCGGTTTTCAACTGGGGCGACAAACACGGAGATTCTAAATCCTTGCATCCGCGCGAGGCAGATGGGTAGAGCGCACCCTTAAATAATAAAATTTCGGACTTACTTAAGAGCCCAGATTTAACTACTTTTGCTATTGCACTAAATATGTGATTTGTTCGAGTTTGCCGTTTTGAGGTAATACCTCGTCATTAGCATTATACAACCTCAACAAAAAGCTAAATTGGGTCATTTCATATTAATCAACATTCATTCGTAAAATGACAGTTGAAGTTAAATCAACCTGTTAAATAATTAGATTACTGTTGGGTGTATTGATATGGCTTTACAGTTAATACTGCTCTTGTCTGGAGTGCGCATACTCTTGGAATTATGTGAACCTTATAAGAACGAAAACTAAAAAACTCGAATGGTTATTGAACCCCAAGAGTTAATGTTAATGACTTCATGAATGAAATAAATAGTCTCATTGAACGAAATAACATAACTTATCAATTCCAACTCCCACCACATAACCCTTAACTATTTTGAGTCAGAACAATATTCTAACGGGAAATCCTCCAAAGACACATTTGTTTCGGATAAGTCCACTTGTTTAATCGCCCCTCTGGATCTCAATAACACAGTGCAGCAAAACATGATCTTGCACAACCGTGTTGTTTACCACCGCACTCAATGTCGAAACACTGCATATAGCCACAGCCTAGCTTGTGTGTGTTTTGCCCGTGCTGAGCCCGCGGCGCGGCGCCCAGGCAGTGTCACTCTCACTACCCCAGCAGCAGCAGCCGTCGTCGTCGTCGTCGTCCCTCGCGGCTGCAGCGACTCAGTTGCTCGTCGGCCGTGACTCCGCCTTGCACAAGTTACACGCTAATCTAGTTTATGAATCGTCTGCAATGTGCAATGCTGTTCTCGCTCTAGTTACCTCATAGAATCGCATAATTCTTGTTTTTATAAGACGAGCATTTATTTATGTATAGGGAGTTTCTAAAGCTCGAAGTCTAGTAGTTTTTGCCTTAAAATTCTTATAAAGATAACAATCTATCTATATATATTAATAGGCAAGCATGTTTCTTTTCCTCCTTTTTTCTCAGCTTGTGCGCATCATAGGAGGATTTTTGGTCAAATTTTGACCAGTGGGCGATCTCTAGTACATACTTAATATTCCAAGGTATTTTTGCAATTGGAACTCCTCCTACAATATTCAACCGAGTTTTAAGGTTTTATTTTAAGGTGAATAGGGCATGTAGTTGTTTAAGTAAAAAATTAATCAGAATCGCCCGCTGGTCGATAATCGACCAAAAACTCAGTTTATCTTGAGCCAATTAGAATTCAAATGTTTTATAACTGGAACATCTGTACTTAATAATTTGCTAGCATTTGTTATAGTAAGATGCACGAAAATAGTCCGATGGACATTTAAACAGCTGTGTCCCCCCTCACCCCCTCTCGCCCTGCAATGTTGTCATTTGTGATTATTATTACCATGTGTAACACAGTATAAACATGTGCTTTAGAATAAATTTGGCAACAATGTATTGCCTCTCATCGGACTATTTTCGTGAATCCTACTATAGTTACTAACAGCTGTCTTGATTCAATCAATCATCCTTCTTCTATAAGCTTAACATTGAAACTTTGAAAGCCTGTAGGGCAGAGCCCTATGGGCAGATGCGAATTGTAATGGGATTATGCTCATCTACAGGAGCACACCTTTCTAACGGTGTGCGCGGATTTCTCCTATGTTGCGCACAAGCTGAGAAAAAATGAGGAAAAGAAACATGCTTGCCTATTAATATATAGATCGGTCTTAAAAGGTGCTATCGTTAAAATAACATTGGAATTGTGTTAAAAATGTTAAACATATGTTAATGTACAGCTGTAAATAAGTGTAGTTTTGTGTGATTGCTTATAATTGCAATATTGGATTGGTCCTGAGGAATTGAGTAAGAACTGAACATAAAATTCCGATCGATGACACGATGACATGTAACATAGTCCAAATTAAATTGCTCGCTTTTGAGCAACAAACACACTAGGTACTTTACATTAGATTATTGATTTAAAAACAAACGATTTTTTTAAATTTAATTTAAAAAAACTTAATGACTCCTTCTGGATGAATTATTTTAGAGTAAAACTCCTCTTAATGCCATTGTAAGGTCGAAACATAGAGTGAAAAAGAACAATGGAACCGTAAGACAAGATACGTAACCTGTTGAAGAAAATAAACTTTAATGGAATTTGATTTTTCATTTATCTACAATACTAAGACCCAGTACTTAAGTTATAGAACACCAATGTAATCTAAGTGAATAATGATAGGCCTTAAATATTAAACATTAATATTCAACGGAATTCTAAATTAGATTAAAGAAATAAGTGCCATAATTTAAAATGTTTTGTTTCTAAACAACATCCTTTGCTCAGCTCAATAGCTCTCTGGAGTCTGGATGAGTTTTGGCTTTGTCCGTTAGTCTTCAAGTTGAAATTGCATGCCCTCTCCCAAAAACATTGAACCTTCTCTGGTGAAGATGGCCAGAATCTCAGAACTTTAAAACCCCTTCAATATGCTGCACACTGAGATATATTTGTTTTAATTTAAAAAGTAAATAAAAAATAAATAGTTATTTACTAACTTTGGCTTATTGATCTTCATGCTCACAACGGAATAACAATTAAATGCAAGTAAAATATTTTATTATCACCTTCATTTGGCATTGTGAGAAAAAAAATACTTTCTATAAACTACCTTTAAAATACTTTTCATTTAGGTAAAATAACTCAGAGTTTGCGTTGTGTACAGATTTAATTCATCTTTATAAAGCTTTTTGTTGATTACTTTATTTTATATACTCTACTTTTGTTGATTATTATTTATGTACATCTAATAAAATATCCAATACAGAATTTTCCTTCATTAACTGAGATTTATATATTTTTAGTGAAATTCTACTTTAAGTTATATAATATGAAGCCTAATAAGTAAATGAATTTAACTGCTTGGCTGGTATTGTATTTTAAAGATACCGTATCAGCATACTTTTCATAATCCTATCAGTTTAACATATTGTTAATTATTCATTAGTATTGAATAATTCACAATAAAAAAATACTCCACGGGGTGAATACCAGTATTGATACTGGTATACTATACTAAATAATATGGTTCTTATAAACAAAAATAATAGAGTTGCAATGCTGCAGTTTCAAAATCCTTTTTTGTTCATTATAGATTACATACTGATATCAATGTTAATAACTTGTTATCAATACTAATAAATAGGGTATATTTGTTATCAATGTAAAAAATATTTTATTGTTATACTTTAAACTATATACGTGTTGCTCGAAATAGAGCAATTTATTTTGATACAATACAAATGTTACATTTAGTTCTAGATCAGTGACATCCAACCAATCCAAAATTGTGAATATTAGTAATCAATCACTGAACCATTGACAGCTGTACATTAACAGATGTTTAAAATGCTCAACCCAATCCCAATGTTATTCTAATGGGAAAATTTCAAATTTAATTTGTAGATAGCGCTTTTATTGTAAGTCCTATTCTCATGAAATTTGGGCGGAAACAACTACAGACCAAAAACCATCCAGTGACTCCAAAAACTTTAAAATCCGTTGAGAATTGTAGGAGCAGGAGTTCTCAACACAAAAGAAGCCTTAGCGTATTAAATAAGTATAGATTCTTACGAAGTTTTTGTACAAGTTAGGGTTATCTCTAGTAAGTACCGCAGTTAAGGTTACTTTTAATATTCTTCATCCTAATGCTCTCATATAAGAATAGGGAAAAATACATTTCTAATGTCCATATATATTAGTATAATTTATTACACTACAAATTATTAAATTTATTTAACACTAAAGTATATAATTAACAAGGAATTCCGTAACTGATAAACAAGGTGATTGAAAAGCACTGAACACATTATTATTGTTATTCTATTGAAACTATACATATACGAATGTACAAAATAGCTACCGAAAAATAATTTAGTGTTATTGATGGTTGAATTTAGTTGAAACGGCATATTATACCCGGGTTGGTAGACTTGTAATATGTAATTGCTGCAAAATAAGGTACTGAGGGGGGGGGGTGTTTGTGTGAAAATTTTATCACACGATGATTGTTCGTTTTGAAATAGTAGTAATGGCGGAGACATATAATGGTTGTAATGATAAATTTTTTCCTCTCCATCATCATTAAGATTGCAAAACTGTAGTCCACACAAGGCTTAAGAGGATACAATTTTTGCCCACAATTCCCAAAACAAAAGTTTGCATCCATTGGATGGATAATACAATCAATCTTTCAACCTTGGTATATGAGCTGACATTTGAACAAAAAAAACCAAACCATCTAATGGTATCATATTCTCTCTAATTACGGTAGCTATTTTGTTTACCTACTTTTATAAAACGTGTACCGGTAGTCTTACAATAACTAAATTCAGGGTGGTCAGTGAACCACCCTGTAGATTCTGCGGAAGGTGTGATAATTAGTTATAAATACTACATGATTAATATATCTACTTTTGTGTACAATAGACAAACAAATATTAACTACAACTTAAAATATTACATACAGCAGTATTTAACAAACATTTAATTTGACTTACAAATGTAAAACCACATAATGTAACAAGGATTTTTAATACACTTAAGTTTAAACTTTGGCTTAATAGACACAACCGGGATAGTTTCAAGCTTTTGATTAAAGGTTTTTATTATTAATAAAGAAATCTCAACTGTCATGTAATACAGTAAACTACAAGAATCACAAGGCGAAAATTTAAGGCATCCTAATAGAATTCAAATTTATGTCATGGTTAACTGGTATGTTACCTGCTTTACTAACCATAAATACTTTTGCATAGTACATTACATAGATAGTACTATAAATACAGTACAATAGCACAAATAATTTTTATTTACACTTATTTACAAAACTCTCCTAGCTGGTATATCAAACTTACATACCACTTCTAAAACATTGCAGTGCTAAGTATTAAATTACAATAAATTAGTGGACGCCCGATGTTCACCCCTGTTGAGGGGGGCAGGTGGCTCACGCCTTGGACTTGCTCTTGCGGGCGGATATGTCGACCAGGCGGGGGTTGATGATGTCATCGTAGGGGTCGGGGCCGATGGGGTGAGGGCGGGGGCGTCCAGGGGGCGGAGGCCTAGGGTAGAACGGAGGCTCATCGGGGAAGGGCCGACCCTGTGGGCAAACAAACATCAGTATGCCTTTTTGAAGCCACAGAAACTGCTGCAACATAAAAGGGCGCTTTTACACTGTATGCACTTTTGTGTGCAAACAAATGTTAGGCCCTATATAGGGCTCAACACATGGAACCAGATTTGTGGTCTGGGGATGTTAACAGTGGATGAAACTACAAGCAACAAAATTCACTAACAAAACGTGCTGGTCGAAGGATGACGTTTTGCTTGAAAATTTAGTGTTTAACTTGTTTTATGTGTTCAACATAAATGTTAGAGAAACACGGGATTAAAATTTTGATCCTAATAGGGAAGAGGGAGGCAAGTTTGGGAGTGTTTTCCAAAATCTAATGAATTCAAAATGTGAATGAATTTTCACTTTTATAGGCTATGAAAAGGTATAAACTTGAAGTGTCATTCTATAACATTAGGGCCCTTTTTTCACGCTTTCTAGGAAGTTGCGCAGAGGCATCTTAAATAAGTCTGTCTTTCCTAGACTGTCATGAAATTAGTATATTCTATTCCTATGGTTATAGCACACATCAGGTGATATTAACTGATAGCAAATACCTGTGCTGGAAAACCAACTGCTTTTGCGCTCACCCATTCATATACAAGAAAAATTAATAGTTACATGCAGCGTAAATGTTTCGGACCAGTCTGCATTTTATTTCCATCCCCTGCCAACAGATTTGTTTCAACTGACACTACTAGCGTGTTTGCACCATGCAGTCAAAACGCACCCTAAGCTAGGTTAGGAGGAGGAGTGCCGTCTCTCATTAGTTATGTGATGTATATAATATATGTGATACCGTGCATGATTACAGTCATAATGGACACAATTCATCCAAACCCCTTTTGTACTGGAGTGTTTGCAGGGTCCCAGATGAATCTGGCAAACACAATATTTAAAATTTGTATTGAACTTAAATGAAAATTATTCAATTATGGGAATCACTACTTTTAGCTAGGCTACATTTAGTGAATTACATAATTTAAAGTGAAAATTACATTATTATATTTATCTCTTAAACTTTCTCAATATAATATATTGAGATAGTAATTTTAATATTTTCATTATTATAAATATTATTTTACATTTCCGCTTATTCATAGCCCTTTATAGGAACAAACAACAAACTATATGTGTTTTGACAAATATAACTAGTTTGGTAGTAAAGAACTATTTACAGAATTGATTTAGAGCACAAGATACTGTGTTCATGTATGAATCTTTAAAAAGAGTACTTACAAATACAGTATTTATAACGGCTTCAAGAAATCGGAGGGGATTCAGCAAGTCGTGGCCACGAATCTGAACACACGAGCGCAAAACCATGTCAATCCCACTCATATGCCCCATGGTGCCTGATCATGCTGTATGATTTATGGTTACTATTGTTTTCATTTCCATCTTGAATAATAACGTGTCCCCATAACACAGTGATCAATAGATATATGGAATAAGTTGACTTATTTTTTAAACCTATTTAAAAGAAAGTTATGTTAGATATGTAAGATAAATAAAATTATGACTTTTCCCTCATTATACATATATGAATCATTACTGTTTGTAAAAAATAATTTGAAATATTTTGAAGTAAATAAAAATACAAAATTACGTAACAAATCTCATCTTGAAATTCCTCAACACAATACAAAATTATTCCAAAGTCATTTGCAATACCAAGGAATTAAATTTTATAATAAATTGCCAGAAAATCTGAAAATCAAAAAGATATAAGGATTTTTAAGAAACAAATTAAATTGATTTTGTTGGATGAAGCACTTTATAGAATTGAAGACTTTATGAAGAAAAAACAAATTGACTATATATAAAGATAGAAAAAGGAAATATTATTATGAAGATTAAATAAAATAGATTATTTATCATAAGTTATTATAATTATAAATCATGTATATTTGCAATGCAATTTATTGTTGTGCAATAAAGTATTATTATTATTATTATTATTATTATTATTATGTACACTATATTTTAACTCAAGAACGACTGAACACATTTCGCTGAAATTTGTTAGGGAAGTAGCTTAGAACTAGGAAGAACATATAGAATACTTTTTTTTAAATCGATATTCCTCCATAGGAATCCACCCTAAACTTCTTCAAAGTTACCATGTTTGGGATAGGAACATATGATGAACTGAAACAACATTTTTGAATGGAACATATTATGATTCATTTATAAATTTAGGGAAGGTTGGTATTAAAAATCTAGAGGATATATTATAGACTTACGGGGAGTGAGCTTAGCAAACGAGCCCATCTGAAGGGCAAAAAAAATCCTTAGGTTGGTATTGGTTGGTATTCTGGTAAACACGCTTGGTAAGCTAGACTATATCTATAAATAAAATGGGAGTTGGAAGGATGTTGTAACACGAATTGTTTAATAATTCCCAAAAGTCAGACCCCCACAACCATATACTTGATTGGAAGCTCTTGACGTCAAAACTCCAGACAAATTTAGGGTAGATCACCCTCTTTAATCGTTTAAGAAATAGAGACCTTTGACAATTTCCATGGTAGCTGAAAAGTGGGGTTCCTTCTTTAGTTTTTGTAGTCTAACTCCTTATCTAATCTGAAATCTGATGGAAAATCGGGTGCGGATTAGATTATCTACAACTTTTGTATTATTTAAAATTTTGCTCTATCTTTCACAGTTTTCATACTAAATTTGGAATTCGGTGTTGAATGTCGAATGTGACGCAAATTGTTTAGGCATTCCCAGAATTAACAACCCTACAACATACAGTTGATTGAAAGCTCTTGGCTTGAAACCCCCAGAAAAAAGGACGATATCCTTCACAGGGCTCTGCCCCAGCCATCTTCAATGTTACCATCTTATTCTTATAAAAGCAACATTTTAGTAAAAAATAATTTATGTAATTTAATTTGGTAAAAAAATAATTATATTACAAACTTGAGGCGAGTGATCACAGAGAATGAGCTAATCCTGAACTTCTCATTAAAAGTATTGAGGGAAGATATGTAAAAAATAATGGATTTTACATGCTTGAGGTGAGTGAGTATAGCGAAGAAGCTTAACTTGACAGCAATTAATTGAGCGTAGCACACAAGCTCGCCTGAAGGGCAAAATAGTTCTCGGGTTTCACGAGTAAGCCAGATAGTTTTCAATCAAAATAACCAACATTATAACTGTAGTTTTTTGAGTCATATGAAAAGTAGAAACTCTATTAAAAACTGAATTATATAGTAAGCATAATCAAGCAAAAGAGGGAAGTAAGAATGAGTTTTGTATCTCATTATTCAAGGGTCAAAGAACTATTGTATTCTGCCCTAAAATCACCCTTAACTATTACTCAGCAATTAAAGTATGGTATCAATTAATTTCTCAGTGCATCTGGTGAAGGCCTAGACATACAGTATGAAAACGGGTCAACAATAAACAAGATTTCTTTTTCTTAAAACCCCATTTTCATGGGTATAATATAGTTGGGTTATTGTGTTAGGAAATTATGCTCTGTGTTAAAATTTTGACTTAGAAATATAATTTAAGTTATTAATAAGATGTGGGTTTGGGTGGATTAGGCCAGCAGGAAAGTTATGCGGAAGTTAGTTTGTTTGTGAAGATCCATTAATTTGTATTAAATATCAAATAGTATTATTTCAATTCATACAAATGAAATTATGGATTAATAATAATCTTAACTGTCTCATTTTTTAAGTAAGTTAGCATAATCCCTCCCAATGTAAAATAGCAAAAAGAAACTTAGCCCTGGCACAGGAATTCTGGAGGATTCAAGAAGAAATAATTCCAAACCACCCAGCAGTCAATCCAAATCTGCATGCACACACAACGGCTGACCTGCGGCCCCAGGAAGTCCGGCCGGAGCTTGTCGACGGGGCCGCCGGGGCCCGCCAGCACCGCGGGGCCCGGCTCCTTGGCGCCGAACTTGCCCGGGCCCCCGGCCCCCAGGTACACGCCGAAACCGGGGCTGTTGTAGCAGCAGTACGACTTGCCCTCGTCACAGCTGCCCTGCGAATGGACATCCGACAGGTATTAAGCCACTCAAAACAATTACTTATAGCTGTGGGTAAGTAAATGTAGCCTAGAATGTAGTTACTATACCATTAAAGAATGTTAACAATGTTTTGAGTCTTTGGTAAAATATTTTTAAATGTATTAGTATTAACAATAACCATCCAAGGTTTACACCTAGGCTACTACAAAAATGGGGTAAAGAGTTTTATTAACAGTTTTCCCCAAGATATAAACCAAGTCACTGTACAGTTTACGTTAGTGTACATAGTAAATGGTTTAACCACTTCTCTGTTGTTTAAAATATTTTTTAACTTTAACATTGCAAAAAAAGAAATAACCATGAAACTTGTTTATATATTTGTTAACTATAAGATTCAAAGTAAAAACAAAACTAGTGTACTTAAATTTCGGGTTTGCAAATGTAAGTTTCGCTGGAAAATGTGTTGTTTTAATTACTTAGCTTAAATACTAATGCGAGTCGCAGTCATAGGTGATTAACTAAACCAATCGACTAATATTTCAAGTACAGTTTTACCGTACATTAAGCACACTCGCCGAGGTACTTACAAACTGGAGACCCGGAGATTTGCAGTTGAAGGAGTTGACGCACTTGCAGGTGTCGAAGCTGGTGGGGTCGCCGTTCTTAGGCGGGGGCGGTCTCTCCCAGGAGGGCACGGGGCCGGTCAGCACGGGTGTGCCCGGGGGTGGGGGGCCCGGGGGCAGCTTGGGGGGCAGCGGGGGCGGCGGTGGGGGCGGTGGGCCGGGGCGGGGGCCGGGGTACTGCACCGGGGGCCGTGGACGGGGGCGGTTCGGCAGGTCATTCGGACCTCCGGGACCGTTACCGTTCTCGAACACTTCATAGCGGCCGAACTCACCAGGGTCGTCACTGCGAAACGAGCGCAAAACAGTAATGCTCGCAGGATTCAGATGATCACAGATTATTTGTTAAGCATAGAAATTAAACATAACTCTATTCCAGGCCATAAACACAGCACATAATAATTTTGGATCGTGAATTAACTCAAAACGCATAATGATAAAGTAATAGTAAACATTTTGGGGGGGCTATCCAGTTCTTCACATGAAGTTACTATTTCAGAGGTACTGTAAACAACCTATTACCTTATAAAATTCAATGGATTTTGACTATTTTTTGCGAGAATGTTGGTTTTTTAGGCAGTTTGGAACTTAAACTAAAATATTCAAATGATCAATGGCCCGTCAAATTTACCGTTTTGTGGGGTACATTCATAGAAAAATACATCTATCGAAATAAAACAACACAATAAATTTTGAGCTCTCTCGATCATGGTAAAGCGAGCATTTTTCTGTGAGATGTGCACTGCATTTCGCTTGATACTAGTTGCAAGGCAGCAACGTTCCGCGGCAATCCCATTCGGTCTGCAGGAGCTACATATTGGTAAACTCACTAACGCTCCCTGCCAACACCTGCTACTAACTAGGTGGTGTTGTCCCTGCCTGATAAGTTTCCAAGCTAACATGAAAATGTGTAAAAATACCCCCGTCGCAGCAGACCTGCGTACTCAGCGAATTTCCAAAGAATTATTGTTTCAACATCAAAGAACATTGTGGCTATCTTATATAATTAATAATCTTTACAAAGAAATATAATATATTTAATGGCATTATATTTGTGAGTAAATTATTTTTATTTAATAATTCATATAATTATATTTATATTGGAATAAATGACTTTTTTAACAGTAATAAAAGTGCATAATCCAAAGCTTCCATGCAAAAGGAAAGATTTGTTTACGCAAATAACAAAACATAAACATTTCAAATTTGACAAATATGCAGAAGACAGCTGATCAGCTGATTAGGAACAGATACATTATATCTCCATCTCTCTTGCTCCCATTATACAATTATTTTCCATGAGAATACGATGGGATTTAGTGTGTAGGTTTGCTGCCATGGGGTTTTTGATCAAATCTTAATTACTCACCACCTAGTGAAGGTTCATAAAAATTTTTATGAAGATATGTTGATAAATAAGCGATATATAACTTTTTAAAGATTTACCCATAAGAATAACATGGAAAACTTGATTTGAATTTTCTCTATAACTAGTTAAGCTATTTTAAAGATTCAAAATACCAAATTGTTTGTTTTTTTAAACTCTTTCAAATGGTTTTAGTTAAAATTGATGAATTTTGAAAATTTAGGTCCAAAAATGCCAAAAACCCATTTTTGACCCCTTTGAAACCCCATAAAACCCCGTTCCCATAACCCGACAATGCTGGTTCGCGAACTCATGAAAATAGACCTGGTCTTACACCTTCATACCAAATTTGATTAAAATCGGAGGTCAGTAGTGTAGAAAAGCCACTCCTGGCCCGGAAGTGACGTCACCGGAAGCCACATGCCACGGCACGCAGCTTCCGGTGGGCCAGAAGTGGGGACAATAGATGTCGGGGTGGAGATGGCGAGAGCGTCGGCGGTCGGTTGAGCGAAGAGTGCGCATAAAATAGAAGTTAGTTCAAAATTGAAATTCGACGGTGTTAATAAAAACTCTAATAGTTGAACGAAACTAGAAGTTAGTGTAAAACTGAAATTCAACAATCGGGATGTTGAACTAAATTTGCGCATAAATTAAAAGTTGGTTCAAAGCTGAAATTCAACGATTGGGAGTTGAACTAAATTCGCGCATAAATTAACCGGGGTTGAAGTAAAACCTCGCATAAATTAAAAGTTAGTTCAAAATTGTAATTCGAAGGTGTTAATAAAAACTCTAATAGTTGAACGAAAATAAAAGTCAGTTGAAACATTGCGCAGCCATAACAAGAGAGAGAGAGAAGGTAGATAGAAGTGTTAAGTTCCGCGGATAGAACGAGAATGAAGAATGAAACATGACGCGTCGAAATATATGCGTGACTGTAGATGTCAGATGGTGAATTAATCAATGGGGGGAGTGGAGATGGCGCTCGGTTGAACTAAAATTGCGCATAAATTAAAAGTTGGTTCAAAACTGAAATTCAACAATTGGGAGTTGAACTAAAATTGCGCATAAATTAACCAGGGTTGAAGTAAAACTAATATATGTTAGTAAAAGTAATATATGTTGTGTCCGCAAAAGTTTCAATTTCAAACATTGCGTATCCATCACAAGAAGTATGTTAGACGTGTAGAAGTGAGAACAAGACAGATGAATAAGATATAACGTCGAGCACGCGAAGGTGATTCAAACAGGACGACATGTGCTAATGTAAATGAAAGTTCAGGTTAGTAGCAATTAGACTTGTATAATGAAGTTGGCGAAACGTATATATAATGAGTAGGAAGGATGCGAACAACACAAATGCGAGTTAATTAATGGTCGCGGCGCGATAAACAATCTTCTTTTATAACGGTTATCGCGTGAGAAGATCAGTTCCGCATGAGCGCCCAAGTGGAACCTCCCGTGTTCACTCAAGCGGAACCCCCCCCCCCCCGGTGACTAATCAAGCGGAACCCCCCCCCCCCCCCGGTGACTAATCAAGCGGAACCCCCCCCCCATAAAAAATGGAGATTAAAATCCCCCCCGCCCCCCGGTGGTCACTCAAGCGGAACCCCGCCGGGTCGATGACCGGTCAATGGGCGGTCACGACCGGTTGCTAACCCCATCTAATTACCACACTTCACATCCCATGCCAGCCGTGAACTACTATTGTTTGAATGAAACAGAATTAAACATGGCAGCCACCATGGAAAATTCTAACCTCAAACCTTGGTTTTACGTCACGGCGCATGCGCCGCTCCCACTCCTTCGTTTCATTTTTATGCTGCTATAACTTGTACTGGAGTGAACCAACTTCACGCTACGGCGCCTAGTCCTGTATTACTCACTTTAGCGCTACTGCGAATGCGCCTAGTCTGTATTACTCACTTTAGCGCTCCTGCGAATGCAACGAGTTCTCCGGATCGGAATCACTCCTCGCTATTGCGCATGCGCCGAGTCCTGTATTACTCAATTTAGCTCTACTGTGCACGGAAAGTTCTAACCTCAAACCTTGGATTTTACGTCGCTGCGCATGCGCCACCCCCACTCCTTCGTTTCATTTTTACACTGCTGCGAACTGGAGTGGATTGAAGACCGTACTGGAGTGAAACAATTTCCCCACCACTGCATTAATTACCCCCACCACTCGAAAACCCGAGGAGCGATACGAGCCCGATTTTCGCGTCAGTCGTCAACGAGTTTTCATAGCGAAAAGTCGTTGGCGACTCGGTAAGAGGTTCAAATATATAGTAGGCCTATATATATTTGAACTTCTTATACTACGTTGCGTTCTTTAATGCAATGTGGTATGTGTGTGTGTGTGTGTAAATATTAGTTGTAAGTTGCACTTAATTTAAGAATTAATTTGCGCATTGCGATGTTAGTTATAAGTTGTGTTTAGCGTTAAGGTGTATTAATTTTAAGAATAATGATGGTATTTGGTTGCGTTGAATTATTTGATATTTAATAATGATGTGTTGTTAGTTTTAAGTGTAGGTATTAATAATTAATGTTGTTGTTTTGCCTTTCAGCTAGATGATAGGGGGTAGATTAAATGTAAATTCAGAAGTTCGGTTGAACTTCACTTAGAAGGGGTGGGACATCCGCAAATTGTAGGTAGCGGACTAGGTTTTTTGCATTTTGTTTAGGAATATGATGGGTGGGATTAGCTTGGGTGGGTGTTAGAGTTGCGTTTCTGCATTAGCTGTTCCAGTTTCCCTTCGAATTCGCGGTTACGGATGGACCCGGACCGGCCCGTTACGGATGGACCCGGACGGGCCAAACAAAATTGCGTCGATGTCCCTCGCAGAACGTAACTAGTGGGTTGGGAGTGGGAACCGTTAGGCAAACAGGGTGGTGGGAACAGTTACTACTGTTCCCATCACCTTGGTTCTTTATAAGTCTTGAATGACCTTGACCCACTTTCGGAAGGGTCAATGACCGACCCCCCCCCCGTGTTCACTCAAGCGGAACCCCCCCCCCCCCCCGTGTTCACTCAAGCGGAACCCCCCCCCCCGTGTTCACTCAAGCGGAACCCCCCCCCCCCCCCCGAAAATTAAAATACCTATAACTCGATAATGGATTAACGGATTAGGACAAGCGATACACCATTGAAAAGGTCTATGTAAGACGAACATTTTAGTTAAAGAAGAATTTAGTTATCTTATTTTAGTCGAAAGTTGTGCGAATTATTTGAAATAAATACCCCTCTCTTTCCTTCCCTCCCACCTTCCCCCACTTAACGGCTATTAACCCTTCTCATTAGCATACTGTTATAAAAGACGCATCGACCACGGCTAACGTTTCATTCTGTTTCCAGACGTTACGATGCGAACTGCGAACACAACTACCACGATGTCATCCCTGCCGACTACAACTTCCACTACAGCCTGCTCTTCTATTACAAGTTCAACTTCTACTTCTACTACGGCTTCAACTCCAGTCAAGAAAACTCTTCGCTTGAAAAATGCTCCCGACTGGTATAAGTGCAAGCTAGAGCGTTGTGTTTCTCCTCCATTATTTTTAACACTCTAAGTCTCGTGATCTACTTTTCTGAGGCCGTTGTACAGTTATATGACCTCTCCGACTTGCATTGTTTGCCGGTGTAGCTTCCTATAGCGTGCAAAGAATGGTTCCTAATGAAATCTCATCAGCATTCAAAGACAGAGACAGTTGTTTTGCAAGTTAATTAGTCTTGAAATAATGAAGTAGGAAACGTATATGTAATGAGTAGGAAAGATATGAACACCGCGAATGCGAGTTAATTAGTGGTTGCGGCGCGATGAACATTTGCCTTCATTATCACATAACGACTATCTCGTGAGAAGATCGGTTCCGCATGAGCGCCCAAGTGGAACCTCCCGTGTTCACTCAAGCGGAACCCCCCCCCGTGTCCGTGTTCACTCAAGCGGAACCCCCCCCCGTGTTCACTCAAGCGGAACCCCCCCCCCCCCGTGTTCACTCAAGCGGAACCCCCCCCCGTGTTCACTCAAGCGGAACCCCCCCCCTGAAAATTAAAATGGCTATATCTCGATAATGGTTTGATCGATTACGACAAGCGATACATCATTGAAAACGTCTATGTAAGACGAACATTTTAGTAAAAGAAGAATTTGGTTATCTTATTTGAGTCAAAAGTTATGCAAATTATTTAAAATAAATACCCCCTCTTCTTCCTTTCAACCCACCTCCCGGATCAATAATCGGTCACGGCCAGCTGTTACCCCTCTCATTAGCATACCGTTATAAAAGCGGAGCAAGCGTTGTTCACTCCTCATTCCGCTTCTACACGCCACTCTTGTTGTTTCGTCTCTGCTCTTTACAATATTACTTGCTTTAAAAATGCCTCCTCATCTTAGTGAAAATTTCAGTTCTTCCGAAATTTCTGATGTTTTTGAACAACCTGAAGACACTTTAAATAACGACAGTGAAACTGAAGATGATGATGAAGATGATTATTATAGCGTTAAAATTAGTGAAGAACTGAAAGTTATAGCAATTGATCCGCAATTCCCATTCGATACAAAAAATTCATGTCTGAAGCTCATAAATGGTTGGATTCAGGATCTTACGTACGAATCGGCTCTTTTATATTGTATGATGATTGTAATTCTTTTCTTGTAACACCAAATGATAGAGACCGCATGCTGCAGTGGGCTCAAACAATGAAGGAGTGCTACGAACAAGGTGTGGATGTTGGCGGCTATTTTACAGCGCAAGTGGTTTAATAACCAAATTACCCTTCCCCCACCTTACACCTTATCCCTTCCCAATCCTTATTCCTTCCCCCTCCCCATTTTTAAAACTCATAAAAGGCGGGCTATGAACCTCCAGGTTTCTAGTCTGTACTTGCACCTTGTGCCGTCAAGATGCTTACCACTTTGTCTTTTAATAGTATTACAGGCACTGAGCGGAAATTCTATAGAAAATTTTGTTCTCTACTTGATAAACCGCAAAAACTACATCCAAATACTTTCACCTACAAGCTACCTCTGATGGACAAGGATGATGTAAGCAAAATATCATTAGTTCAAGCGAAATTTCTGGAAGAAAAAAATCTTGTTTATGTAAGAGAAGTGTATCATAATGAATATTCAAAAAGATTGGCTTACGAATTCATTAAGGAACATGCAGGACGTGAAAAAGAACAGTATCCAGGACCATTTTATTTATATCTTTTTGAGAATGGAGCTAGTGTAACGGTAGAAATAAGTATCAAATTAATGTAATTCTCCCTATCAAATTTGTGGGGTGAGGGTTTGAAGTAGATTTGCGCATAAATTAAAAGTTAGTTCAAAACTGAAATTCAACAATTGTTGGTCGAACTAAATTTGCGCATAAATTAACCGGGGTTGAATTAAAAGTTCGCATATCTTCCTATCAAGTTTATGAAGTTAGAATTTTGTTTTGCTGTAAAGTTATTGAAATAGTATTTGTATAAGGAAAATTCATATTGAAATACATGTTGTAATTTAGTCGTAGAGATGTGTACTGTACGAAAGCTGGATTTATAGTGAGTCGGCGCGACAAATGAACTTGTATTTATGCAGATTGTTAAAATGGAATAAAGAGATGATAGTAGCAAAACGCTCGAAGTAGAAAGTGTGAATAATGTTATATAAAGAAATAATAGTTAAACAAGGAAAATATTGAAAATTAAAACTGGTATTAAAAAATATGAACGGACAATCAATTTTGTAGAAGGTTAATATTTTGTTGAAAACGTTTGATTTTCTTGGATAGTGAAGAAGAAGAAGATGAAATAGTGGTAGGGGGACCGTTATAAAAGGAGGATTGTGAGAGCCCATTTCATTTCTCTGCGAAACTTCGAAGAGTAAACATCTCAACATGTATCATTGCGATAAATGTTCGGAATCGTTTCACGATGAAATTCTATTAGACTGTCATAAAGAACTATTTCACAACAACGCAGAAGAAGAACAAGAAGAACAAGAAGAACAAGAAGATCAAGATGAAATAACAGCAACATCTTCAACTACTTCACCGAATCTACAAGTATTTGCTTTACCCGGTAAGGTAGTAATGCATCATAAGATTCAAAATGAAAATTTGAACTTAGAAGAATTTATTAGAGAAGCAAAACCAATCGTAAGTAAAACTTTAAAAGAAGAATTGAAAAGATTGAACTTTCTTAAATTTAGTTTACTACTAGAAGCTATGTTTATAAATGTACAAGAAGAATTATCACCAAGAGGATTCATAACGAAAAATCGAACTATCATAGAAAGTTCAAACATTGATTCAATAGTAGAGAACTGTATAGAAGAAATATTAACCAAAATTCAGGAACATGAAGGAAGAGGATCGGGATGGAGTCTTTTAAGTATTGAAGGATTAAATATAAGAGTTCACAAACATGGATATGGACTAAGGGGATCTAGTTACATTCCTTTGCCAAAAAGAATTGAAGATACAAAATCTTGTATTAATGTTAGAAACGCAGACAATGAATGTTTTCGTTATGCAATGACAGCTAAATTTGTACCAAATAATGCGTATAGACCTGACCAGGAATATGAAAATCAAAGACATAGGTACAATTTTCAAGGAATTACTTACCCTGTATCACTAGGAGATATATCAAAATTTGAGAAGAAAAATCCCGGCACGTCTATCAATGTTTTTGCATTAGATAGTTCAAACAAAGTGTATCCTTTACGTATTGCAAAAGAAGAGCTACCAGATCATACGGATTTACTACTACTAACGCGAGGAGATGTGTCTCACTATGTGTACATAAAGAAATTCGACTCACTTGTTAATAAGCAGCTTTCTAAAGATCGACACAGAAAGGTAATTTGCAAGAGATGTTTCAATTTTAAACGAGATGGACTACACGGAAGAGAATGGTTACAAGAGCACAAAAGATTGTGTAACAATAATTATGAAGCAAAGATTACTTTACCTCCGCAAAGCAAAGCATTCGTTTCATTTGAAAAAGTTCATCATCAATACCGTATCCCTTTAGTTGTGTATGCGGATTTTGAATCAACACTTGTTCCAGTTGAAGATGGAAATTTTGAAGCAAGAAAAAGTGTAAAGTATCAAATGCACAAACCAAACAGTTTTTGTTTAATGGTCAAATCAACATTATCAGAAGAACATTTAAACAGATATGGATTAACTTCGAAACCTCTAGTATACCGTGGTGAAAATGCGGAAAAAATATTTCTTGATAATTTATATTCAATAGCTGGAAATGCACAAAGATTATATACAAATATTGTACCAATGAAACCGATGGACGAAGAAGAAGAAATTCAACATGAAAATGCGACTCGCTGTTTCTTGTGCAAAAATGATTTTACTATTGAGAATTATAAAGTTAAAGATCACGACCACCTCACAGGTTATTACAGAGGTGCTTCTTGTAATAAATGCAACTTGAGCTATTGTTTACCACTATTTATTCCTGTGGTTCTGCATAACCTCAGTGGGTACGACGCTCATTTTATAATACCTGAACTAGGAAGAGACGACGGTAAAATCGATGTGTTAGCTGAAACTTCAGAAAAGTTCATAAGTTTTCCAAAGAAGTTGGAAACCTCAAATTAAGATTCTTGGACTCCTACCGATTTATGCCGTCGAGTTTGTCCAAACTTTCTGAAAACCTAAGGAAACAAGATTTAATCGAAACGAAGAAGATTGTAAACAACGACAAGCTGGATCTGGTACTTCGAAAAGGTGTTTTCCCATATGATTACATAGACAGTTTAGAACGATTTAATGAAACATCATTACCTCCAAAAGAAGAATTTAAAAGTAAACTGTACGACATGGATATATCTCAAGATGATTATAATCACGCATGCAAAGTATGGAACGAATTAGGATTTAGAACATTGGGAGAATATTCAGATTTTTATGTTAAACTAGATGTGACTTTATTATGTGATGTGATGGAAGAATTTAGAAATACGTGTTTTGCGGCATATGGATTGGACCCTCTTCATTCGTTCACTTCGCCTGGACTAGCGTGGCAAGCCATGTTGAAAGAAACAAATTGTAAAATACAACTTCTTACAGATATAGATATGGTGTTGATGTTAGAATCAGGAGTTCGAGGAGGATTGACGCAAAGTGTAACACGTCATGTCAGGGCAAACAACAAGTATTTGCCCGATTATGATGCATCAAAACCAACAACATTCCTGGGTTATTTTGATGCAAATAACTTATACGGATGGGCAATGTCGAATCCCCTTCCATATGATAATTTCAAATGGATAGACCCAGAATCAATTGGAAACATAATGGATATACCGAAGCATGGTGAAACAGGTTATATTTTTGACATCGATTTTGAATATCCAGAACATCTTCACGATGAACATTATGATTTACCACTGCTTCCGAAGACCGAAATTCCTCCAACTGGAAGATGGCCGAAATTAATGATGACTTTAACCGATAAGTCTAGGTATGTTGGACACTACTGGATGATACAACAGGCCTTAGACTTGGGATTGAGAATTACAAAAATTAATCGAGTACTACAATTCTCTCAATCTTGTTGGTTAAAACCGTACATTGACAACAACACAAGAAGAAGAGCTGCTGCTACATCAAGTTTTCAAAAAGATTTTTTCAAACTAATGAACAACGCAATATTTGGCAAGACTTTGGAAAACAAAAGGAAACATAAGGATATCAAATTGGTAACTGATCCAGTAAAATTACAGAAATTAGTGCAACAACCAAACTTTGGTAGATCTGTAATTATTAATGAAAATCTAGTTCTTATTTCCATGAACAAGAAGTCAGTTAAAATGGATCGTCCTTTGTATCTTGGAATGTCAATCTTGGATATTTCTAAAACACACATGTACGAGTTTCATTATAAGAAGATGGTTAACTATTATGGAAGAGATAACATTAGTATTGCATATATGGATACAGATGCACTCATTTACTGGATTAAAACAAATGACATGTACGAAGATCTACGCACCTTTATATATAAAGATGATTTCGACTTTTCTGATTATCCTAAGGACCATCCAAATTACGACTACGACAGAAACAAGAAAGTATTGGGAAAATTTAAAGATGAAACAAATGGTGTGCCAATGATGGAAATTGTAGCATTGATGTCCAAACTGTATTCGTTTCAACTGTACATAAACGAAAGGAACGAACATCAAGTCACTAAGAAAGCCAAAGGAATAAAAACCTCTTTCCTGAAGAAGAACGTACAGTTTGAACATTATAAAAGATGTTTGTTTGAAAATGTTGAAACAACTGCAACATTTAACACCATAAGAAGCTTCAACCATCGTCTTTTCAGTGTGAAGCAAACCAAATCGGCATTGAGCTATAAGGATGACAAGAGATACATCCTTGAAGACAACATAAGAACTCTGCCATTTGGACATTACTCTCTAAACCCTATCGACCAGTAAACCTATTCTTCGTCCTCTACCTTCTTCCTTTTTTCCTTTCCGTAAAGAAGAGGGGACATGGCAAGCCCAATGCCATGTTCCCTCTTTTTTACACTAATATGAAATGGCCTTGACCTATATTCAAACTATATAAAAGAGAATGAACTGTTGTACGGATCAGTATTTTTACAAGCGGTGTGCAAGCAACACCTGAAGATGGAAAGTGTGAAGGACAAGATTGTAAATGAACTACATAAACCAGCAAGAAGAAGATTTCCAAGAAGAAGTACAATTATTAAGGGAATGAATGATCTTTATCAAGCTGATCTCATTGAAATGATACCGCACAGTAAATTAAACAAAGGTTTTAAATATATTTTAACAATTATAGACTGTTTTACTAAAATAGCTGACGCTTTACCATTAAAGGATAAGACTGGTAAAAGTGTTACAAAAGCTATGGAAACAACGATACAAAGAAATAAATTCAAAATCAAACATCTACAGACCGATGATGGAAAAGAATATTTTAATAAAGACTTTGGAGCTTTGATGAAAAAATATCAAATAAATCATTATTCTACAAATTCTGAAGTTAAAGCTTCAATAATTGAAAGATTCAATAGAACATTGAAAGGAGCGATGTACAAACAATTTTCAAAACGAGGATCATACGTGTGGTATGACATATTACCACAACTTATAAAAGAGTATAACAACAAATATCATCGTACCATTGGAATGAAACCTATCCAAGTAAACAGCGCTAATGCTAAGGTTGTATTACAACGCATCAGAAATAATACAACACCTAAATTGGAAAAGTTGCAACCAAAAAAGTTTAAGGTCAACGATAAAGTTCGTATAAGCAAGTACAAAGGTGTATTTAGTAAAAGGTATCTACCAAATTGGACTAATGAAGTATTTACAGTTTATAAAGTGCAACCAACTATACCTGAAACTTACTTATTAAAGGATAACAAGGGTGAATTACTTCAAGGTGGATTCTACGGACATGAATTGTTGAAATCAAATGTCGGTGATGTATATCTTGTTGAGAAGGTTTTACAAAGGAAAAAAGATATGGTTAAAGTCCGGTGGTTAGGATTCGATAAAAGTGAAGACTCTTGGATTCCTTCAAAAGACTTGGTATAGTAATTTAATAGCTCATTGTGTGTTTAACCTTGATACAAGATGGAGATTGTACAACAAAAAGATCGATTTAATATCAATAATATTGATGAATTGACGGTTGACAATGATAGGTTAAATCATGGTAAACATGGTGAATTACTACCAAATACGATAAGATGTTTAATAACTGGTCCTTCAAATTGTGGAAAAACAAATGTTGTTTTTAACCTTATAACTAATCCTAAAGGATTGCGCTTTAACAATATATACATTTTTTCAAAATCATTGCAACAACCGAAATATCAATTATTGGATAAAGTACTTGCAAGTGTACCTGAAGTGAATTTCTACAAGTTTAATGCCAGTGAAACAATTATGCAACCAAATGAAGCAAAACCATTTTCTATTTTTATTTTTGACGATGTGTCTTGTGAAAATCACGACACTATAAGGAATTATTTCGCTATGGGAAGACATCATAATATCGATAGCATTTATATTGGTCAAACATACAGCAAAATTCCAAAACAACTTATAAGAGATAATGCAAATATGTTGATTATCTTTAAGCAAGATGAAACAAATTTAAAGCATATATACAATGATCATGTAAATGCGGATATGCCATTTGAGAAATTTAAAGAAATGTGTGGCAAAGCATGGAATGAGAAATATGGCTTTCTCGTTATTATGAAGGAAGAAGATATTAAAAATGGTAGATATCGTATAGGGTTGGATAAATTTGTATTTATGCGTTGAACTACCGATGCTACATCTAGTTACACGTTGAACTTCACAGTGTAAACATGGTGAATCAAGAAAAACTATTGAAAGAAATAAAATCACTCAGTGATTCTATTAGGATGAAGAATCGTGCATTGAGGATGGGTTTAAGTGAAAGAGAAGAATTTCTAGAGACTACATTTAAACCTATTACGGAACCTTTAAAACAGATATCAGAAACTATTGGTAAACCTCGTTATGAAGGAGATGTTTTACTACCAGTTTCTAAACAAGAAGTACAAGCATTAAAAAAAGAAGAAGATGATGATTCATATACAAGTGCTAGTGAGCAAGAAGAAACAAAAGAAGAAGAAGAACCAATTGTTGAAAAGGAAGAAGAACAACCAATACCTGAAGCTGAACAATCTATTCCAAATTTAACTCAATTGAGTAGCGATATATTACAACATGGACCTCTTGGAAGAAAATATATAATGAAAATGCTACATGACATGAAATCAAACCCGAATTTGAGTAGATCACACGTATACGGAGCAAGAATTGATGGGAATGAATTAAAGATCGGCGATTCAAAGCTTGAAATAACACAAGACGATTACATCATTATTGGTGAGCATAAATATAAAGGAACAAAAGGACTTTATGAATTAATTTTTAAAAACATACCACTAAGATATTCATCCAAAGATTTAAGTGTTTTTAAGGAGATTCTACAAAATACTAACGCTCATAAAAGAAACTACTTAAAGGATGCAATGATTAATCGTTCACGTGCAACAAAATATAACATTGTTATAAAAAAGTTGTTTCCTCCACGAAAATTGCCAACATTACGTACTGCACCAGCGGTGAGACAACCACTGAAAAGAAAATCTTTATCACTTATGGATTTATCACTTCTTGAACAACATAGTAAAAAGAGTAAAGGAGATACTTCAACATCTGGCAAAGGATTGATGAAAAATCTATACAATACGAATGTGATTTACTACAACGACATCAATAAATTGGTTGATAGAATGAGACTATTGCATGAAGCCATGGAAGCCGGTCATACAGGTTTAAATAATGAATGGGTAGCTCTGATTGACGAACTCAGGAATCGCGGCATAATCGTATAATTGTCCGCGGATATATAAGAATTGCAGGCGTATAATGTGTCAGTTCTAACATGAGCGTCGACAAGTTCGGACGATACTCCGCGTTAGGAGTGCAAGTTGGAGAAAACAGAAAAAGAAGTGGATTACCGCAAACACCTGAAGGTGACTATAACATAAATAATAAACGTTTAAAGTTTGTTAGAGATCCAGAAGAAGATGGAGATGCAACAAATTTAAAAACAGTTAAGGAGGTAACATCTACAAGTTTAAAACTCGACGACAACCAACTGTATGATGCAAAATCTCACAGGGTTATTAACGTTGCAAAACCAGTCAATAATGGAGATGTTGTTAATAAAGGTTATTTTCTATCTGCGATGGAATACGCTTTACTGTTGGAAAAGACTAAAAGTGGAAAAAAGTACAATGCTTTAAATTATAAAATAACTAATGTGGCAGATCCAACCGAGGATACAGATACAATAAATAAGCGTTATTTGCACTCTGTAATACCAGAAAAGAAAAAAGATGGATTTTCCTTCTATAAATATACTATAAACGATATTGGATATCCTAAAGAAGAAAGTGATGGTGTTAATATTAAATACATGAAAGATAATTGTATTTTATATAATGGTGCTGTTATTGATTGTCATGGAAAAGTGTTGTCCAATCTGAAAGATGGTTCAACTCCATCGGATGCTGCTACCGTGAGACAAATGAATGAAAGCTTGAAGAAAGGAACATCCGCTTTTGTTAAACAAAATCAGGTGGTGTCAAAGAAAGGTGATGAGTTTGTGCAAGGAAGTGAAAAGTTTACCTTACTACAACTACAAAATAACAAGTGGGATGGAAAAAATAAAAGATTGTCAAATATAAGTTTAGGCACGGAAGAACATGATGCTGTTATTTTAACACAAGTGCCACAACTATCAGCTACTGGTGTTAACTTTATATGTGGAGGTAGACGATTAACCCATGTAAAATCTGGTAAAGATGATAATGATTGTGTTGTTGTGAAACAAACTATAGTTTTAGATAAAATAAATAACTTATATGATGGAAAAAATAGAAGAATATCTAACATATCAGCAGGAATAGCTCCGAATGATGTTGCTACTATTAATCAAGTTATAGCAACCTCTACAAACGATCCATCTGTGTATACATGTAATGGTAAACGTATCACAAATCTTGATAATCCTACACGTAACAAAGATGCTACTAATGTAGAGTATGTAATGAATCTTGTAGGTAATGTAGTTATTGATATGCATAATCATTTGATTAATGCATCGATGAAACACAATAAAATCGAAGATTCTCAGAGAAACCAATGGATTAAAGATGAAATCATTGATAGATACTAGTAAAACTTATGAATATTTAAGTATAGAATACACAAAAAAGGATTCATTATCATAAAGTATTTCATAGAGTGAAGACGTTGGTTACATAAAACAGCATAATGAAGACCGTATCGCTCAGTCGTCGTCAAGACAGCGGCAAGAGAGGACGTGGTTTAACATCAGCTGCATTATCCCTGCTCAGACGGATTCCAATTGGTGCTGTTGTGAATCGAGCGATAGACGCTTTACCATACGAATTACATCTGCCCGGAGGTTATCAATATTGTGGACCTGGAACTAAGTTGTCAAAACGTTTAGCAAGAGGAGATCCTGGAATTAATAAATTAGATCAAGCTTGCAAAGAACACGATATAGCATATTCAAAGTATAAAGATTCAACAAATAGATCAATAGCGGATAAAATTCTAGCGGAAAAAGCTTGGCAAAGAGTAAAATCAAGTGACGCAAGTATTGCAGAAAAAGCAGCGGCTTGGGCAGTAACTACAGCCATGAAGACGAAAGCAAAGTTAGGTGCTGGAAGACGTCGCAGAGGAAGACCTGCAAAAAGAAGCGCTCCCAAAAGAGGTGGAAACATTAAAAAAGGACGTCGTAGAACTCGTAAGGCAAATGTAAAGAAGACTTCTGTTTGGCAAATGGTAAAAAACGGAGCAGGTTTATACCTAAGACCATACCGTGTGTACTAAATAAAAAGAATCAATTGATAATTCCAAATAAAGCCTTAACAAATCATCAGTTAAATGATTATGTAAAATGTTTGAAAATACCATTTTTTCGAGGAGTTTTTATGAAAGATGCATTACCAACTAAAATATGGGAAAATGAAACTGGAATAGTAAATTTGGATTCCACCTATGGTCCAGGCACTCATTGGGTATGCTATAAAAAGCTCGGACAAACCGTTTACTACTTTGACAGTTTTGGCAATCTACCACCGCCGAAAGAACTGCAACATTATTTTCGAAACTCCAAAAACATTTTTTACAATTACAAAAGAGAACAACCTAACAATACTGAAATATGTGGGCATTTATGTTTGGAGTTTCTAGCGAAGAGTGTCAGTCAGCTTTAAGATGTCATCGTATACAGTGTCACTGAGTGGAAATTCATCCACATTGAAAAGTACGCTGTTCCCAGCATTGCGTCTATCCAAGGAAAGATTATGGGAAGCGGCATTACTTGATTTGACTACCTACAACTCAATACCCAATGTTACGGAAGGAAAGAACAATTTACTACATTATTATGAAACTAAGGATGCTTCAGGAAAATACTCAGAATTGAAAATAATTACATTTCCTACTGGAGCTTATGAAATCGATGATATAAACCAATTATTACAGAAACAACTCGGAGAAGACAATATCACCGTTAAAGGAAACAATAATACTTTAAAAGCAGAAATAACTTCAAAATATTATATTGATGTCAGCTTGGAACAGTCGATTGGCAGTTTACTTGGATTTACAGATACAAAAAAGAAAATCTTAACTCCTGGAACTACTCATTCAGGTGATACAACTGTTACAATATTGAAAGTCAATAGTATCGATGTAACGTGTAATATTATACACGGATCGTATAGAGAAGGAGTGAATCAGCATATTTTACATACATTTTATCCAACAGTGGCTCCTGGTTTTAAAATTGTTGAGAAGCCACAAAACTTGATATACCTACCGTTCAACACCAGTTTCATTTCAGACATCGTACTGAACATATTGGATCAAGACGGTGTTAGTGTTGACTTTAGAGGAGAAACGATAACTATACGGATACACATCAGAGCGGCAACATAAAGGTCAACATGGGATTATCATTTAAACCGCAACGGAAGAGTCGGGAGCTCAGTAGCTCCTCGACATTGGAAGAGTTAACATCGGACAACATTCGTTTTCTACAGAAGATTGGATTGAAACTTAACAACGATGGATATCCTGGATATATCTCAAGGACCGACATTCGACGAAACACTATGGGAGAAGGAATATCACACGCACAACCCTTACACTTCATCAAAATTAAACAATAACGATGAAATAAGGATTCCCCGTACATTGAAGGACGGGTATTAAAATTGGATGGAAAAACTGCTTCAACAGTTCCTTTTATAAATAACCCGATGGCATATCTTTTTGATGAAATAAGATATGAGATATCAGGGGTGACAGTTGATTCGACAAAAAAGGTTGGTATAACAACGACATTGAAAGGATTAACATCATTAACACCGCATGAAAAGAATTCAATAGTCACCGCCGGATGGGTTGCCCCTGATAAAGACACTATAACACCGGATTCCAACGGTGACTTTGATTTTCATGTACCTTTACGATTGCTTTTGGGATTCGCTGAAGATTACAAACGAGTAATAATAAATGTCAAACAAGAATTGGTATTACTCAGATCTTCAACTAACAAGGACTTGATACTTGCAGACCCTGCAACTACTGAAGATAAACTGGAATGGCAACTACAATTAGATAAAGTTGTTTGGAGAGTACCTCATGTAAGATTGGCTGATGGACATAGAATCGTATTATTGAGAAAGTTAAAATCTGACCGTGATATTGTGATGCCATTCCGAAGTTGGGAATTCCATGAATATCCTACACTACCTCAGACCGAACGACAAACATGGACCGTCAAGACATCAACTTACTTGGAACGAGCAAGGTACATAATACTCGGTTTTCAAACTAAGCGAAAAGATGTTATCACTGCAAATGCTGGTCAATTTGATAACTGTAAAATAAAGAATTGTAAAGTTTTCCTAAACTCTCAATTCTTTCCGTATGACAATTTGAATGTCATGTTCAGCAAAAAACGTTTTTCCATTTTATACTATATGTATGCAAGATTTCAATCGTCATATTATGGAAAGACTAATACTCCACTATTATCACCTGACCAATATTATTCCAAGGCTCCGATAATTGTAATAGATTGTTCAAAACAAAATGAATCGGTAAAATCATCAAGTGTGGATATAAAAATTGAAATGGAATTTGAAGAACCAGTAGCGGATGGAACTTCAGCATACTGTCTTATTCTACATGATAAAATAGTTACTTACACACCGCTGACCGGAATCGTGAAGAATGTACTTTAAAAAGAATTAGTACAACGACTGCAGATTTTTGAGGTTAGAATTATCTGTCTCAATTTTTGAGGTTAGAATTTCGTTTGTGAAAGACAAGTTAAAAACAAACATTTATGTGAGTGTATAAATTTCAAGGATTCGACGAAAAACATAAAAGCGAGAAAATCATGAGTGGAAAATTCATTATATCTTCGACCGTCGTATGGGAAACATCGTTCGCAAGATGAGTTCTACTAACGGAGAAGAAAATACACCTCTAATGGATGAGAATAGTTCAGATATAGAAAAACAAGTTGAACGAGAAATGGACGAGTTCCTCAAGTTTAACAAACATAACAAGAGAGAAGAAGAAGAAAAAGAAGAAGGAGAAGCTGAAAAAGAAGTAAAAAGAAAAAAGGTTGAAGTTAACATTACAACTAATATTTTAACAGAAGTATTTCTTCGGATTTTCTACCCCATTTCTTCATGCATGACGAAAAGTATTTCAGTTGGAATTTTAAAATCATTGGATTATTCACCGATTGTTATTTTAAATCATGGAAATAAAATGGTTACATTCACTGAAACTTCTTGGGAATCATTTATGAAACATTTACATCTTTTGGAATGCTATTTGAGTAACAACACATTTGGAAGAAGAACAAGATTAAGTTTATTGGAATCAAATATTGAAGTTGATATAGTGAAACATCGTGGAGGACAAATGGTTCGCTTCAGAGATTTAACTAGACATGATGTAAAATTACATTTGACTAAAGAAGAATTTTACACTTTAAGTTGTACTACCGGTCCCGTCACCAGATATTTGAAACAACTAATATTTTCAAGTGCAATAATCAAAGACTATCTAATCGATACATTGGACAGACAACCTTTCGTTCCAATTTTATACGGTCCCGTGGATACTTCAATTTTTAATCGAATACCTCAAGAAGTGGATATGTGGAGACAATTGAACAACTATCACACCAACTTTAATATCGACGAAGAAGCGCAAGAAGTTAAAGAAGAACAATCGTGTTTGTAATACAAGTCAGTTGCTGACGAGACTTCATCATGAACAAACGGGTTTCGTTTTCTAATGTGCCACATATAATGGAAGTTAAAAAAGGTATAATTGAATTTCAAGCTTTTCGAGGAAATGATGGAAATTTTATTACAAAAGAATTAGTAATTTTGGATATGAACACATCTGTAGTTTATCATTACTTATTCAAACCTCCATTACCATTCAATAGACTAACAACTAAAGCGAAAGTTACAAACAAATGGTTGTACAAACATTTTCACAACTTAAGATGGGATGAAGGTTTTATTAATTATAACATGATGCCGCACATTATGAATCATTACTGCAAAGAGTTCAAAACTATCTACACAAGAGGATTGGAAAAAGCTAATTGGATACAATCATTTACAAGCAACGAAGTGATAAATGCAATAATAGATAGAGATTTCCAATGCTACTTCAATGAACTTTGTATTTCATCAAAGAGTTTTAAACATCGAAGGTCACAGTGCGCTTTGAAGAATGCCTACCGCTTAAATAATTTCCTTCAACAGAATGGTGGGGGTAATGTCGGTAATAAAAGTGAGAGCGCTACCATGACGCAGCATGAGTATTACTCGAACCTCCGAAGAGACAACATCTCCGACGGACATTATTATTAACAAGAAGATTAACAATAACATCAAGATGGCATCACAGAACTTTCTTCAAAATTTGGTTGATCAATTTAACGCTCATTCTAAATCAACAATCTTACCGACGAAGAAATGTTCTGAACTAAAAGAAGAAAAACATTACATCATACATACAATCAAGAAGATGGACACTTCAATTGGTGATGCTATTAATTGCACATTGAGCGAGGCGCCGTATACAGTTGGTGACGAACCGAAGTTTCAAATCTTCCTACCGAAACGGTTTGTACAACTTCTACAAAATGAAGATCTTCGAGTTATTCAACCTGGCGCACTCTATTTAGTTTCACACCGACCGAGTGGAAACAACTCAACTGAACTAACTATTCATGTAACACCTACTACTAACTAGTTTGTACATAACATTGTAAATATATGTGTTTGTAATGGTTTCTCAATAAAGATGATATAAAACAAAAAAGAAAAATAAAAGAAGCAACATATTGTTATGTCTTTGTACATAGCGATATGTTGCTTTTTTTAAAAATTCCACGGGATGACCTTGACCCAATTTTGTGTGATAATAAAAGTGAAAATCAACTTGTGAAATTCATCAGTCTACGACTACCTTTCGTACGGTACACATCTCGCTCTCTATAACTAAATACAAAACTTCAACATGTCCTTAAAGGTCAAGTGTGCATCTTACGAAACCAACACCATTACGAGTTTTGAACAACTTGAAGATTTAACCAACGAAATGCGAGTTTTACTTACCGGTGGTTATCACTTAACTGTTGATGTTAGTGCTACTAATGTAAGGATGTTTACTAAAACAAAATACTGCGATGATGAAGTATTTCTTTCTACACAACCTACAACATCTTCATCGCCAACTGGTCAACATAACATCAAGTTCCACAAGTACTACCAATGTTAAATAGCTTTTATCAAATAAAACTAAGGAATCACGTGATCAATGTCAAGTTGATAAAAAGGGTGTGATACTTGGATAACTAATCATTCGCTTCCCAACTCTCGCTGCGTCAACACCTATTTTTAAAGATGTTATACAGAATGATGATTGAACTTGATGGAAAGATCTATGGAAAAGATTACAACACCGTTGAACAAATGACAGAAGATTTAGAAATATTAACCCGAGAAGGATATCAGGCTAAATTAATTTTAAAATTTCCTGAAGTACATCCACTATCGACTGAAGAACTTATCGCTATTGCTAAAGCGGAGAGAGAGAAAAAGTCTGAAGAAAACAAACAGGAGGGAGAGAAAAAGTCTGAAGAAAACAAACAGAAACAAACTTCTTAAGTATCAATTTTCCTTACATTAGTAAGGTATAATTTTTTAAAACTTCGTTTGGATGACCTTGAAATTATCCCCACCACTTTTTGTAGTACATAAAACTGACTATTCAACACTATACACTCTTATTCTTTCACTGGACTCAGCAGCGTCAACATGGAAAAACAAAATTACAAGTACGAACCTCGTTACTGTTGTGAACAACAGTGTACAGATTTAGGACCAATGATGGTGGACGGGTTAGCTTGCACTAAGTGTGAATTTTTCGGATCTTGTTACTGCAAGTGCAAAACAAAACAACTACCGCCACCGGAATTGCGAACTTTCAAATTTTACAAATCAAGATATTTTCATACATGCTGTCCTCAAAGATGTTTCAAATTTCATCCTCTCGATCTAGCTTATTGTCAACGCACCAAGTCTCATCAAGATGATTTTTGTACACATATGATAAAAAGATGTAAATACAGATCAGATTGGTATTCAGATCCTGTTGAACCATCGAATGTGTAATTTCAGTTTTACACTCTTTTTAAAACTTCAATTGGATGACCTTGAGATTTCCCCCCACCATTGGTTTTTTTTTAGATTCCCCCCACCATAAGTCTTTTAGATTTCTCCCCACCATTAGTTTAAGTTTTGTATCTTATTGAATCCACCTTTGAATTATTTCACTTCCAACATTCTAACTAACAACATGGGAACACCTTTCGTCAGGTTTCAACATATAATAACTGAGAGGGAAGAAATGGAAGAATTGTTTCAAAACTTGCTCGCTATAATGGATAGATATTATATGAGATGGATCAGAATTGATGTTCAATATTTACGTCCTGGTGAATTATCTTCATCATCACAGAGTGAGGAGGACGAGGCAACTACTACAGCTAAGATATTTGAATTAAAAGACGAAGAAGAAGAACTTAGCTTTTTATTTAATCATAAGCTCGCCGTTAAATAAGCCCCCTCCCTTGGCGGCGTTCCTCATTTACTCGCCAACTCTCCAACGATGAACAACTCTCCATTGGCACGGATGAATTCTAGTTTTGAAATAAACTCTAAAGAAGAGTTACAAGCTATTTTTAATATTTTACAAGAACTTGTAGATAATTATACAACTATCAAAATGAATTTGGAAATAACATACGATTGTCTTATTTGTGATAAGATTGAAAGTTCAGACGAAGACAGTTTACTAAATCTAACTCCTGCACCATCTGACACTACTGACGGTAATAATGAAGAGCAAAATCTATCCCCCGCCACTTCTTTGTAATTCATCTTTCCCCCCACCACTTTTTTATTTAACTAACATTTCTCGCTTTCACTCCTCATTCCGTCTTCGACTTTTAAACTATCAACATAACTTCTTTTAAAATTTCAAACACTAATACAATCATGATGGATATAATGGATGAAGTTCCCTTTGTAACTAGAATGGAAGAGGATAAATTAAAATTGGAAATTAAACGATTGGAAATGGAGCAGGAAAACCAACTCGGAATATTACGTCTCTTCACACTTTTCAAATACATCATCTGGGGACTCTGCGTTTACCTTTTTCTCGTCGTTGGCGTTTGTTTCTACAACTCCATAGTTCATCACAAAAATTCAACCTGTATAGTTCCTGGTATTGCACATTGATTGTATTTGTTTTTACGAATAAAGTTCAAAACTTAAATCTACCTATCCCGCTATCACCGGGTAGTTCAACTCTCAGAACTATTTCCTGTGCTAGCGGGATAGGCTTTTTTAAAACTTACTCGGGATGACCTTGACATACTTTCCGTAACCCAATTATCAAGTTGAATTTCAGTTTTGTACTTACTTTTAATTTATGCGCAAATTTAGTTCAACCGAGATCTTCTCACGCGATAACCGTTATAAAAAGAGATTGTTCATCGCGCCGCGACCATTAATTAACTCGCATTTGTGTTGTTCGCATCCTTCCTACTCATTATATATATACGTTTCGCCAACTTCATTATACAAGTCTAATTGCTACTAACCTGAACTTTCATTTACATTAGCACATGTCGTCCTGTTTGAATCACCTTCGCGTGCTCGACGTTATATCTCATTCATCTGTCTTGTTCTCACTTCTACACGTCTAACATACTTCTTGATGGATACGCAATGTTTGAAATTGAAACTTTTGCGGACACAACATATATTACGAAGTAATTCCAAACCTTCTGTTTCAAAGATTAAAACTAATTTAACAAAAGTAAGGAAGAAATTAAGTTTTAACCCGTTATACTCTGCTAGAACTTCGCAAGTTAGCGTTGACGATAGTGTTATTCACAACATTTTGCGTTCGATGTTACGTTTCCACAACTTCGAACTTGTTACACCTATCGACTGTGTTCAACAGGTTTTCATATTTTACCCCCACCCTTCTTTATATAAGCGCGCTCACGACAATTCCTGTTTCATTCTCCTGTACACTCTTCAGCTAACATGAACTAACTTTTAATTTGTGCGAAGTTTTAAATCAACCCCGGTTAATTTATGCGCAAATTTAGTTCGACTCCCAGTTGTTGAATTTTAGTTTTGAACTAACTAATAATTTATGCGAGGTTTTACTTCAACCCTGGTTAATTTATGCGCAATTTTAGTTCAACTCCCAATTGTTGAATTTCAGTTTTGAACCAACTTTTAATTTATGCGCAATTTTAGTTCAACCGAGCGCCATCTCCACTCCCCCCATTGATTAATTCACCATCTGACATCTACAGTCACGCATATATTTCGACGCGTCATGTTTCATTCTTCATTCTCGTTCTATCCGCGGAACTTAACACTTCTATCTACCTTCTCTCTCTCTTGTTATGGCTGCGCAATGTTTCAACTGACTTTTATTTTCGTTCAACTATTAGAGTTTTTATTAACACCTTCGAATTACAATTTTGAACTAACTTTTAATTTATGCGAGGTTTTACTTCAACCCCGGTTAATTTATGCGCGAATTTAGTTCAACTCCCAATCGTTGAATTTCAGCTTTGAACCAACTTTTAATTTATGCGCAAATTTAGTTCAACACCCCGATTGTTGAAAATTAATATAATTAAATTAAATTATATTATATTATATTTAATTATATTATATTATATTATATTATAATTAAATAAAATTAAAATATAAGAAAATTAATAATGTAAAAAAAGCTATATAGCCTGAAATTGTTAACTACTGTAGTATAAGAAAGCTTAAAAATTCAGAAAAATTATTGTATTTGAAACATTGGCCAACGACAAAATGTTGTGTTTACGCAATAAAGGATTTGTTGAATTTCAGTTTTACACTAACTTCTAGTTTCGTTCAACTATTAGAGTTTTTATTAACACCGTCGAATTTCAATTTTGAACTAACTTCTATTTTATGCGCACTCTTCGCTCAACCGACCGCCGACGCTCTCGCCATCTCCACCCCGACATCTATTGTCCCCACTTCTGGCCCACCGGAAGCTGCGTGCCGTGGCATGTGGCTTCCGGTGACGTCACTTCCGGGCCAGGAGTGGCTTTTCTACACTACTGAGGTCCGCTTCAAAAGTTATCGGTACCACGGACACACACACACACATATATATATATATATATATATATATATATATATATATATATATATATATATATATATATATATATATATATATATATATATATATATATATATATATGAAAACGAACGAACGGTGTTTTTGGCTTCTGGGGACCTCAAAATGAAAAAGTAAAGTGGTCCCGGGCTTAGGTCTTACCATGGCTACTACCGTAATAGTGTATTCCCTATAGGGAAATTCGCTAAAAAGGGTCAACAAAACAAACATGCCATTCTTAATTGAATGGGTTAACCTATCATATACTGGAGATATTTCAGGAATTGAGTAACCATTTCGAATACCGTAACTTAGTCTATAATTACAGAATAATAGTACAGTGATTTTTAAATAAACATAAAAAATACCCCCCGTCGCAGCAGACCTGCGTACTCAGCGAATTTCCAAATTAGTAATATTAATTTTGACCACATAAACCTGTAAACCAAAATAATATCATCACATGCTTATAAAAATAGGGAAATATACCTATTCTCCTTATGATAAATATAGGGAAAGAGTATGCAGGTATGCTGCCATGGGGAACACTAAAAGTAGATTTTTAGCATAAAAAATTATTTCGACCATATAAAGCCATATACTAAGTTTCATCAATATCTGTCCATTTCTAAAGTAGTTTGACTATTCTCCATATGATTAACATGGGAAAAGAGTATGCAGGTTTGCTGCCATGATAAGCACAAAAACCAAGATTTTTTTCTATAAATGGATGAATCTCAACCAAATGAAGCTGAATACTAAGTTTCATCCAAAAATATTGGTTAATAAGAGAAATATATTAACACATCCTTATTCTCCATAAGAATAACATTGGAGTCCCAAAATACAATGTACTGTCTTTAGACTTTTTAATATCTCGGTAACCAATGGAGATAGAGCAAAGCTTCAAAATGCTAAATTGTGTGTTTTTTTTTAGCTAAATCCAATGGTCAAAGTATTTAAAAAAATTACATATGAAAAATGCAAAAAACTTGTTTTTGGGGTACAAAACCCCCCAAAACTTACCCCTTCCGGTAGGTCGATATGTCTGGTTTACGAACTCATCCGAATAAACGTAGGATTACACATCTCTACCGAATTTAGTGTCGATCGGACATATATATATATATATATATATATATAAATTTTAATGACTATTATTTTTGGTCTCTGGGCACCTAAAAACGAAAAAGTAACATGGCCCCAGCTTATTTCTTACCATGAGACGATAATAGCGGTAATAGCTTCAGAGCCGGCCTTAGCCTGTGCGGGGCCCAGTGCAAACCTCCAGAGCGGGGCTCCCCAAAATTACCTCCTCATCCCCTCCTACTCAAACTTTTTCTACCTCTCTAAAACCCCAAACGTCTATAACTGGCATTAAGGGTTTTATCTTGAACTTATCGTGACATTTAGAGCTCTAGAGCTCAATGTTTAACCTAGAACCTGGCACTAAGAGCTCAATAATGTTTAACCTAACCTGGCATTAAGCGCTCAAAGCTTAACCTAACCTGGCACTAAAAGCTCAATGTTTAACCTATAATTTAAAATGAAGTAAGTTAATAAACATAAGGATTATAATAATAAGGATTTTGAGTGACTAAAAACTTGCCAATTATGAGATTTCACAAGTTTATTAACTTCTATCACAAGATGAAAAGATAATTATTAACTGTATAACATTATTGTTCGGAATAAATAGTAGAATTGAAATACAGCAAAAGAACACTAACTTAGTTTATTTTAAAGTTTGTTTTAGGATAAATGTAAAAAAATTGGAATTTTCTCTTGCAAAATTAAAAAAAGCCTCGTTAAAACAATGTGTGTGAGTTAATATAAAATTGAATGTAAACTTTGCTATCTAAATATTTTAGACAGTTTTATTCCTTACAAAAACATATAATAAATTGGAAGACATTTTTTTTACTTATTATGAACGAATATGGAATATTGAAAAATTTGTAAATGGTAACGTAAGTAGTGTGAAATTGTTGGTGCTGGCCCAGTTCAAGGTCACCTGAGGGATGACGTCATCGAGGTCAATGACCTCACCGATGACGTCATCGATGACGTCATCACCTATGACGTCATTTCGATGACGTCACACCCATGACGTCACAGAAATGACGTGCTGATGACGTCATCACCCCTTACGTCATCAAAATGACGTCACCGACGCCACTAAGGTCAAGGTCACGCCGAAACTTAAAATTTTTTGGCACTTTTGCCGTTTCTCGCACTACGCTCCGAGTTTCAGTCAGAGTCCCCGTGACCTTGACCACTTGGAGCGAATATTCGACGAGAAACGGCAAAAGTGCCAAGTTAAACTCGAGTTTCTGACATGACTCTGCCTAAACGGCCAATCGGTTATCCCTCAGGTGACCTTGAACCAGCACAACACCAACAATTTGATATTACTGTGACCTAGAAAACCTAACAAAGGAGCGCCGACACCGATGCGCACCCCACGACAGTCACCGAGCGACTGACCTCCAGGCTCCGCGTACTCTAGGTATATCGGCTTGAGAGACTAAGACTCCAAACTGTCAGGAATGGGAGTAACTAACTGAATTTTGCATGGAAAAGTCATCTCATCCAACATTCTAAACAAATCTTCATCAGTAAAACTTACATTAGTCTGTTTGGTATAAAACTTAGGGTGTCCGCGCAACAGTTTGCGCCACTTAGCTAAAGTCGAAACCCTTTTGACTTTGAGTGGTGGACAGTGAGCAACTAATAAAGTCTTAACACGGTTAAGTTTCTTACCTAAAGCGTCCCGCGACATGGCTTCCCTCACAAAAGTCCGCACAATACTGAGAGACTGCTTGTAGCGCATGAGTCAAGGGAAAAGAGGTGGGGGAAACAGCAGGAGTGGGGGAAGGTCACAGTGGTGGGGGAAGGTGAGGTTGTACGCTGGAGTATCGCATCACTTCACCATGACCTGTCCTACAGTCAATACACTGTTCTCTTGGCCCGAGTTGGCACTAGAAGAAACATTTCTGTACAGCTTAGGCTGTGAGAGCCGAGGAAGCAAAGTCAAAGTGGAAATTGTGTTAAACTCCAAGATGAAGAGTCTTCTAAATAAACTAATTGTATCCCTGCAATCCCCTATAACATTAGAGAAATACCACTTTATAAAGCGACACCTTATTCTTTGGCAAAACGAAGTGGAAATGGAAAAGATCACAGTAAAATTAATCTAACCTAAAATTTGGACTGGACACTCATGGCGATACCACGTGGCGTGCAAACGCCACCCTAAACATTACAAGTTAGGTTATTGAGCACCTCTGGTACGATAACCGACGTGCTAGAGTTAAAGTGTGATGACCTTGAGTCAAAACACTGAAATACTACAAGTCGATATTGTCCCAGAGGTAAAGTGTAGTGACCTTGAGTAAAATCAGAGAAAATCCAAGCCATGTTTGTCCAGAGTTAAAGTGTAATGACCTTGAGGCAAAAAAATTGTAAAACACTTACATGAACAGAGTCGAAGAGCAGCGATGCTTACCGCATGCAAGCCTGAGACATACTGGCTGAGCGCCATCGCGTAGCTTAGGGACTCGATTAAGGTGGGGGTATTGGCAACACTTAGAGTAGAAGTGTAGTGGGTGACCTTGAACCAGACTTAGAGTAGAAGTGTAGTCGGTGACCTTGAACCACCCCTGAGGGGTGGACCCCCCCCCCCCCCCCCACCTCCACCCCCACCCCCACCCCCACCCCCACCCCCACCCCCCACCCCCCACCCCCCACCCCCACCCCCCACCCCCCACCCCCCACCCCCCACCCCCACCCCCACCCCCACCCCCACCCCCACCCCCACCCCCCACCCCCCACCCCCACCCCCACCCCCCCCCACCCCCCACCCCCCACCCCCACCCCCACCCCCACCCCCACCCCCACCCCCACCCCCACCCCCACCCCCACCCCCACCCCCACCCCCACCCCCACCCCCACCCCCACCCCCACCCCCACCCCCACCCCCACCCCCACCCCCCACCCCCACCCCCACCCCCACCCATGGGGGTGGACCTCCACCCCCGGGGTGGACCTCCGCCCCATGCCGCCCCTTCGGGGGAGACCGGTGGGGATATAAGGCGGCCCGGCCACAGCCGGCTCGCAGTCCGCTCCCGAGCGTTGAACGTGAACGATCGGGACGGACCGCCATAGGCCTCACTAAACACTGAAAGGCGCCTTCACTGTTTAGCGAAGTCTACTCTAACTTTAAGACTTGTATTATTTTTAAGATATTGCGCTTGCGTATGGGTATTTGGAATTGTTTTATATGTGAGTGTTTTACTTGTACCCTATGTCTCCTATGTGTCTTGTTCGTGTTTTGTCTTGTTGTCTTTTATGTCATATGTGTTTAATGTGTATATGCTTGTTCCAGCACGTACCATGTTGAGCTCAACCTATTTTGTAAGTGTGTGTTATATCTATCTAAAGTGTATACGCTTGTTTTAGCACTCCCCCTTGAGCCTTTTTCACAGCTCAAAGTAAATTGTAATGATAGGGACGGGAGTAGGCCCCCGTGTAAAATCATTTTTTACCAACGTTAGCATGGGTCCTCTCAGGCATGCAATATTGCGGCTGGGTTGGGACTTGGTCCGTTTGTACGCTGGCATGCAGACCACAGCTGTGGCCAATTTGCGGCGGCCTCTGCACTCGGACCGAGGACGTGTAAGCCACTAGGGCTGTCCTCAACCTCTGTTTCCCTTCTGGAAACCAAAATTATATAAATGAAGTTTGTTAGCTATTTGTGTTTTTGCCCCCAAGGCCCCCGAACATTCGTGGTTCGCCATGGATGTACGGGGGCCGAAATTTTTTAATGTTCGTGTGGCCTTGACCCACAAAGATTTTTAAAAATTTACTGCATTGCTAAAGTTAAATATTAAAGATAGGGTACGGGAGTAGACCCCCGTGTAAAGCTATTTTAAACCAATTGTAGCATGGGTCCTCTCAGGCATGCAATATTGCGGCTGGGTTGGGAACCGGTCCGTTTGTACGCTGGCATGCAGACCACAGCTGTGGCCAATTTGCGGCGGCCTCTGCACTCGGACCGAGGACGTGTAAGCCACTAGGGCTGTCCTCAACCTCTCTCAAAATTATGTAAATGTTTTGTTAGCTATTTGTTACCAATGCAGTAAATATTTAAAAGTATTGCGTGGCGAAGGGAACACAACATTGGATGTTGCCCTATTGTCATAGTTGGGTCTCTTCGGAGGCTACAGCGATGGCAACCTAAATGCCCCAGGTGGGGCTTTATTTTTTAAAGTTTTTCCGTGACCTTGACCTAAATACAGTAGTTTTCTAAATTCTTAATGGTTAGGTATTACTAACATACAAGTCTGCTGTTGTCCATAGTTGGGTCTCTTTGAAGGCTACAGCGATGGCAACCTAAATGCCCCAGGTGGGGCTTTATTTTTTCAAGTTATTTTGTGACCTTGACCTAATTATAGGAAAGACTGCTCCAGCATTCCCCCCCCCCCCCCCCCCTCCACCCCACACCTCCACCCCACACCTCCACCCCACACCTCCACCCCACACCTCCACCCCACACCTCCGCCCCACACCTCCACCCCACACCTCCACCCCCCCCCCCCCCAACCCACCTCCACCCCACACCCCCACCCCACACCTCCACCCCACACCTCCACCCCACACCTCCACCCCACACCTCCACCCCACACCTCCACCCCACACCTCCACCCCACACCTCCACCCCACACCTCCACCCCACACCTCCACCCCCAGCCCCGCCCCTACCCCTACCCCTATACCCTTGGGTGGGGCTCGCCCGTGGTCGGTGGGGATATAAGGCGGCCGGGTTGCATGCACCTCTCATTGGACCACCAACACTCGTGTTGACCGGTGCTCCTGCTCTTTGCATTTTTATATTGCATCTTTATATTACATATTTTCACTTCACTTCTTCACTTTTAAAATGGGTTTGAAGGGTTTGAAATTGAAGAATTACCCTCCAGCTTCTGCTTCTTCTGCTAACCCCACTTCGGCTGTCCAGTCTACTCCGCCTTCTTCGTCTGGGACCACTACGATGCAGTACTCGGTCCTGCGGCAAGCGCTGGCTGTAATCACGACTGTGACCAGCCTTCTGCCATCGATGCCAGCGCTAACCAATACAACTGCCGCTGGGGCCAGCCGAAGATTGATTTGTTCTCCAGCTGTCTCCCTTTCCTCGGACTCCAACTCGGATGCTGCCGTTTTCCAGACGGAGGAGGACGACAAGAAGAAGAAGAAGACTTCAAAGCCGAAGTACACCCCATACTCCCGTTCACAAAAAATCCTTTCATACACCAAATCCCAATGTCCTCTACCTCTATCCCCTATCCCACCAACACCTGTTAAACCACCCCGTCGATCTATCTTTTCTCCTGACGCTCCCTATCCTACTATTGATATGACATCCAAATTTACCTTACCAACCATCGACCTAACACGTTCTCCTACCCCACCCAAAATTGTTTGCTCCCTTCCTCTTCACCGTGTAAAGTGTTCTACCCCTATTCCTTCGCCTAAACCTGACAAGCTCCAAAACACTCCAATAAAGCGTCCAACACAAAAACGTAAGCGTGTTAAAGTCCCTGCTGGCAAGGGTAATAAATGCGATTACGTGTATATGTCAAAAGACTTTGGGGTTCTTTGCTGTCAGAAGTTTGCTGTTTTAGATGAAGACCGTTGCCAAACGCACTTGAACAAAAATATCAATCTTCCGAGAGTAAGACCCTACAGTCTTAACAACATTAGGTCTAAAACATCCCAACCCAGACATCCCCACAGTCCGCAACCGCTTGATATTAGAAGACTTAAAGTGGATGAAAAATATTATTTTATTGTTCAAACGTATGGAGCTTTTGATGCAAATGTAGAAATCATTGTAAAAGGTGATGGCAACCTTCATACAATGAAAGTACCCGTTCGGATGGTACAAAGACAATTTTTCATCCACAAAAAAGGCTATCTAATACGAAGGGAAGGATGCCAATCTGTGTGGGAAATGGATTAGGATGTAGGCCCACCAAAAAAAAAAAGAAATTCTAAATTGTTAGGTTGTGTTGGACAATAAGTAAAAACAGAAATTCTTTTTCCAAATTATTTTTTCCAAATTTAGTCCTAACCCTCTTAAAGTAAGGGAGAGGGGTATTATACAAGTCAAGGAATAAAAAAAAAACACTTGACTTGTATAATACTTTAACCTGGCGGTGATGTAAAGTCACTGGGACAATCTCAAACCGTGTCCTTGAGGGTGAAGACTAAGTTACAAAAATCTTTAACAAATAAAAACTTACCTCCAAACACTTGTAGCTTGCTACAAGTGTTTGGAGGTAAAAATTTTTCAAAGTTTGAATGACCTTGACCCATATAAATTACTGTTTAAAGTAAAGTGCTAACCTTACAACTAATGTCGTGTATCACGTGATACCCCCCACTCTAACGCTCTTACTAAGCCTGTATGAGCCGTTCATTTGCTTCAGTCTGTTTCTGTACTCCGTGTAAACATGTCACGGTACAATTACAAAGGTGGTGACTTCTTGATAGATCAACACAATGCTTGGGAAGTGCTAAACCGGCATAGAATGGAAGTTGAGTATTGTATAAGACGAGATGGGTCTACATTTTATCTATGTATTATAAACAACCAAACTCATAAGTATGAACACTGGACAAAAATTAATTATAACAACATAGATGAGCTGTTTGCTTGGGTTTTTGAGGTGTGTAAAGTTATTGAAGAAACCAAAATGATGGGTGTGCTAAAGGTATGTAAAACTGATGACCGAGAAGACTAAGCAAAATTTCTTTTAACCCCCCCCCCCCCCCGTGTTATCCCCACCACTAAAAATGGGTATATATAGGAGTGGTGATCAACCGTCCTCTCATTCTGCTTTACACCGTTAAGCTGAACACCACCATGTCTGCTATGAACGTCCCAGCCTCTACCTCTGGCCCGGTCGCCTCCAACTCCAGCCCGAGCATTGGACCAATCCGATCGGGGCCTTCGTCAAGGGGTCGTGTCCGATTCTCCGGCTTTGGTCCTGTGAGGAAGGAGTTGCGGAGCAGCGGAGCGTCTCAACCAACCACGATGGACGCATCAACTCAGACTCCACCAAACATCATCGAGTGGTACGACGAAGTGATAGAGCAAAGGGACAGAATGCTAGAGAATACTCGCAGGGAGCTACTTTATATCCGGAGTAAATGGGAAAAACTAATTAGGAAGTGTGAAAGCCTGTTGGACAGTGATGATAGTGAGGATGAGAGTGGATAGGTGTGTGGGTAAAGACTTGGACTGGGACTTGTGTGTATGTATGAATGTGTGCGTGAATGTGAAATACAGAGCGGGGGATAGATCACTCTGTGGCAATGGACTAACATGCCACTTAGTGATCTATCCCCCGTTCTGGTAATGTTTTTGGATGGCCTTGACCCACTTTACCAAGGCTAGCTAGTACCCCCACCACTGATAAGTGTATATATACGGGTATTAACGTGCAGTTTGGTTATTCTGCTTTGTACCGCTTAGCTGAATACAGCACTGTAACATGGCTTTCAACTCCAAAACTTCTCAGGCTTCCTCTTCTTCTTCAAGAAGGCGTGCTGCCAACGTCCTGCCTGCTACTCGTGGACCTGCTCGACCATTCCACAGCATAACTGTTGCTCGGGCAAACGCCTGCAAAGCTCCAATGCTACGGACCTTGCTGGAGGTGAGCCAAGACGGGCAAGGCTTGCTCAGTCCTGGTCAACGGCAGGAGCAAGAAAGGCGTATGGCGTACTTCAGGCTGCAGGGTGTAGTTCCCAGCTTGAAGTTAGGCGATCCGAGAGTAGCAAGCATCAACGAGGCAGCGGACTACATATCACACCTTCACAGTGTTTTAGAAGTAAAGGACCAACAAATTGAAAACTTAAAAGAACAATTGAAACAATTTAACTTTAATCCTGTGGAGTTTGTGGAAGCAGTGATGAGTGATAGTGATGATGAAGGAACTGAATATATATTGGGTATGTAATGAAAGACTTGGACAGGGACATGTGTGTGTGTGTGTGTGTAGAATACAGAGCGGGGGATAGACTACTTTGCGGCAATGGACTAGCATGCTGCTTAGTGGTCTATCCCCCGCTCAAAGGGTAGCATTGGATGACCTTGACCCACTTTACAGCAAGGACAACCGGTTAACTGGTATAAAAGAGGGGGTCTATACATCTCGACTTCATTCTGCTTTGGACCTTCCAGTGGAACGCTAGAAACAATGAGTGGATCGCTGCTTGGTGCTAACTTGGACAGGTATTCTGTGATGGTACACTATGAAGATTGTAGAGACATGTTGACGGCTGTGTATGATTGTTTGGTGAGAAAAATCTTTCAAGAAAACTGCCAATTTATGTTAGCGTGGAAAAGAAACTTGTTTGTTGATGGTCATGCTACAATGCAAAGCATGAACCACCTTCATGTGTTAAAAGTAGGACATCATAATTTGGACGAACTGGACGATATGTTTAGGGAGCTGGAGTGTTTGATACATCAGGAATGTAAACCATGCGAAATTGAAATTTTTAAATTGGATATGGAATTAGAATAAAATGTGTTAAACAGGACTTGGACTTGGACTTGATTGAGGTTTTGTAGAACAGAGCGGGGGATAGATCACTTTGCGGCAATGGACTAGCATGCTGCTTAGTGGTCTATCCCCCGCTCAAAGGGTATCTTTACGTGACCTTGACCCACATAAATTGTATAGTTGGTGGGGGTATAAAAAGGGTAAGCAAATTGGATGGATACAACACTTTCATACCATGGCTCCACTTGACAACACCGTGTTCCATCGCAACAGAATTCATTCAATTCTGGAGGTAATACCTGTAGAAGTTATAGAAGCAGAGGACCAACTACCTGCGGTTGATCAGGAAGAGGAGGAAGAAATAATGGATATTGAAACGGACTCTGACGAAGCTGGTTCAACGGACAATGAAGTGGACTTGCACGCCTACGAAACATTAGAGTCGTCATCTGAGTCGGAAATGGAATTCCAATTGGAAATTGAAGAAGAAGAACAAGAACAAGACACTCCTCATCGTCCAATGGATAGGGTGTTGGTAGCCAGAAGAATTATGTATTGTCATCGCTACCTATTTCGTGATGAGAATGATTCTGACTCTGATGGTGATGTTTCACCCTTGTAAAAAGTTTAAACAAAAAGTTAAAAAAAGAATGTGAGCGGGGGATAGAGCACTTTGTAGTAAATGATGCTGCTTAGTGCTCTATCCCCCGCTCAAAATAATAATTCCAAATGACCTTGACCTACATAAACTTGCTCAAACAGACGTCTTTGAAAAAACTTGTACAAATTATTGAATCTAGACCAAATATCATCAATTTATCAAGCCTACTGATAAATGTATTACAAACGGTTGTGTAAAGGCTAAATTTAGCACATGAGTGATAACCTGTTTCCATATGACGTCACTTTCCCCACCTATCTGCCTCGGATATAAAGGGTCCCGGTGGAGTGCGCTGCTCATTATTGCGTGGACATTCACAGAGTGTGCATTCAAAGCCAAACCGTTTGAAATGGCTCTTTGCGACATTTGTGGGGAAATCTTTCAAGACGAAGATCTTTTCACCATACACAGAGAATTACATGAAGACGAAGATAGAAAAGAAGATATTAACATGGATGAAATAGACTTAGACTCAATTGACCGGTTTTTGGAAGAGCACCAGAAGCAGACGGACTACTGGGACAGCTATCTACAGCAAATGCAAAGAAGAAGACCTAGTGTGATCCAATTTGCTGGTGCTGGACCATCTACTGCTAGAAGACCTTTTGAAGAAGAAGACACTGAAGAAGAGGACACTGAAGAAGAACTGGAAGATGTGAAACAACTGCGCACCACGGCCTTACCAGGACGAGTTGTAACACATTTCAAAATTAATAATGTTCAATTGGAACTGGAAACATTTATAACCCAGGCTAAGGAACTTGTTGGTGGAACCTTGAGGGAAGAACTACAAAGATTAAATTTTATTAAATTTGGAATGGTGTTAGAGGCTATGTTTAACAATACTGATGGTGAAACAGCATTGAGAGCGTTCATTACCAAAAACCGAACCCTTACCTTCACCTCCAACATCGATGATATTATTGAAGAATGCTTGGAAGAACTTATAACAAAACTTCAAGAACATGAAGGAAGAGGATCTGGATGGACTTTGTCATCAATTGAAGGTATGGATGTAAGGGTTCACAAGCATGGATATGGTTTAAGGGGTAGTAGTTTTATCCCTTTACCAAAGAAAATCCAAAACACTAAATCGTGTAGGAATGTGCAAAATGAAGGTAATGAATGTTTTAAGTATGCAATGTTAACCAAGTATGTTAAAGATCATCCTGAAAGAGTTGGTAGAGAATATTACGAAAATGAACACCGCTACAACTTTCAAGGCCTCACCTACCCAGTTACATTGAAAGACATAGACAAATTTGAAAAGAAAAATCCTGGCGTTTCAGTGAATGTTTTTGGTCTGGATGATTCAAACAACGTTTATCCTTTGCGGGTAGTAAAGGTTGAGCAAAGAAACCACACGGACTTGCTATTGATAACTAAGGGTGAAATTTCCCATTATGTATGGATAAAGGACTTTGAAGCCTTAGTTGTAAAACAATTGACCAAAAGAGTAAATAGGATTACAGTTTGCAAGAGATGTTTCTGCTTTTCTTGGAAAGATTCAAGACGTGGAGGATCGGACTGGTTGTTGGAACATAAAAGACTTTGCAACGAGAACTATGAAGTGAAGATTAGTCTGCCACCACCATCTCGAGCGTGTATCCAATTTAACAAAACAGTTCACCAATATCGGATTCCAGTAGTCATCTACGCAGATTTTGAATCTACGTTAGTACCACAGGAGCTGCCGGACGGTGAAGTGACTAGAAGAACAAAATATCAGTTGCATCAACCCAACAGTTTTTGTCTAATAGTGAAATCAACCTTGTCTGAAAACCAATTGCAAAACTATGGTTTAACATCCACTCCAATACTCTACCGTGGTGAAGAAGCCGCTAAGTATTTCGTAGACCAGTTGTATGACATTGCTGAAAAGGTACAACGCTTGTATGGTAATGTCGTACCTATGGAACCTTTGAATGAGAATCAACAAGAAGAATACAATATGGCATCAAGATGTTATCTATGCGAGAAGAGCTTCAGTGAAGAAAATCCAAAAGTAAGAGATCACGATCACCTGACAGGTTTATATAGAGGAGCTGCTTGTAATTCATGCAATATAAATTACAAACTGCCCCACTTTATCCCTGTCGTGTTACACAATCTTAGCGGCTACGACTCCCACTTCATTATTCCAGAGTTAGGAAGAGATGATGGTAAAATTGATGTTCTTGCTACAACATTGGAAAAGTACATCAGTTTCTCAAAAACCGTAGGTAAAATTAAACTTCGCTTTGTAGACTCTTATAGATTTATGCCATCTAGTTTGAGCAGATTGTCTGAGAATCTACGAAGAGAAGACCTAAAAGAAACCAGCAAGATTGTACCTGAAGATAAATTGGACTTAGTATTACGTAAAGGAGTGTTCCCCTACGACTACATAACATCTACAGAAAAATTTGAAGAAACCAGTCTACCACCGATCGAAGCCTTCAACAGCAAATTAAACGAAAGTGAAATCTCCGTTGAAGACTACAATCATGCTTGTAATGTTTGGAACCAACTAAACATTCAAACCTTAGGGGAATATTCTGACTTTTATATAAAATTGGACGTAACTCTGCTGTGCGATGTGATGGAAGAATTCCGAAACACCTGCTTCTCCGCCTATGGACTGGACCCTCTACACTCGTACACATCTCCAGGATTAGCATGGCAAGCTATGCTAAAGTCAACCAACTGTCGACTGGAACTTCTAACGGATATTGATATGGTGCTCATGATGGAATCTGGTGTACGGGGCGGTTTGACACAAGCTGTAACACGTCATGTCAAAGCCAACAACAAGTACATCCCCGGCTTCGACGAGCAACAACTATCGGTCTACCTTGGCTACTTTGACGCAAACAACCTTTATGGTTGGGCAATGTCAAATCCGCTTCCCTACGCTGACTTCAAATGGATCGACCCGGCCACCATTGGAGACATCTCACAGATTCCGAAAAATGGTCCAAAAGGCTATATTCTGGACTGTGATTTTGAATATCCGGAGCACCTTCATGACCATCACTACGACTTGCCTCTGCTAGCCAAGACTGAAGTTTCACCGACAGGAAGATGGCCAAAATTGATGATGACCTTGGAGAATAAGGATCGCTATGTGGCTCACTACTGGGTAGTTCAACAGGCTCTTGAATTGGGTCTACGTATAGTGAGAATTCATAGAGCAATTGAATTCACCCAGTCTTGTTGGTTGAAACCATATATTGATTCCAACACTGCAAGAAGAGCTGCAGCGACAACAGCATTTGAAAAGGACTTCTATAAATTAATGAACAATGCCATCTTTGGGAAGACCTTGGAGAACAAAAGAAAACACAAAAATGTAAAATTAGTGAGTGATCCTAGGAAATTGGAAAAATTAGTGCAAAAACCAAATTTCGGAACATCCATGATTATAAACGAAAATCTAGTCGCTGTCAGTATGAAGAAAACAACAATAGTCATGGACCGTCCGTTATACATAGGTATGTCGATTTTGGACATAAGTAAAACCCTGATGTATGATTTCCATTATAACAAAATGGTTAAACACTACGGAAGGGAAAACATTGGAGTCGCATACATGGATACGGACGCGTTTATCTACTGGATAAAGACTTTGGACATGTATGAAGACCTAAGGACTTTTCCATACAAAGAAGATTTCGACTTTTCTGACTATCCGAAGAACCATCCAAATTTTAATGAAAAAAATAAAAAAGTAATTGGAAAATTCAAAGATGAAGCAAATGGAATGCCTTTAGAAGAAATAGTGGCGCTGATGGCAAAATTGTATTCATTTAAGATGTACCACGAGAACAACACACCGACAGTGAAAAAAGCAAAAGGAGTGAAGACATCTTATTTGAAAAAACACGTAACATTTGACCACTACAAGACTTGTTTGTTTGAAGATACTACGATATCAGCAACATTCAACAATATCCGAAGCTTCAAGCATCAAGTCTACAGTGTCACCGAAATTAAAAAAGCACTGTCAGCTCGGGATGATAAAAGACATATTTTGCCCGACAAAATCCACACTCTTCCATTCGGCCATTACTCCCTAAACCCTATCAACTAGTAACCTATTCTTCGTCCTTCTACAACTTCGACCTTATTCCTTTCTCCTTCCGTAAAAAAATGGGGAACACGGCAAGTCCAACGCCGTGTTCCCCATTTTTTTACACAAGTTTGGATGACCTTGACCCATATAAATGATGTGAATATTTAAGACAACGTTCATTGTGATTATACATGTGATACAACAAACATTGAAACCTGCAATATGAAGGACTTGAAGCAACAAATTGTCAACGAACTTCATAAACCTGCAAGAAGAAAGTTTCCACGAAGAAATACGGTGATAAAAGGAATTAATGATTTATATCAAGCAGATTTAATCGAAATGATTCCTTATAGCAAACAAAATAAAGGATATAAATACATATTGACTGTTATTAACTGTTTTTCAAAAATGGCAGATGCTTTACCAATAAAAGATAAAAGTGGCAAAAGTGTTACAAAAGCAATGGAAACAGCTATACAAAGAGACAAACATACTATTAAACATTTACAAACAGATGATGGAAAAGAATATTTTAATAAGGAATTTGCAAATTTAATGAAAAAACACAATATAAACCATTACTCAACCAATTCAGAGGTAAAAGCTTCAATAATCGAAAGATTCAACAGAACTTTAAAAAGTGCAATGTATAAAATGTTTTCCAACAGAGGATCGCACATATGGATTGATATGTTACCAAAACTTATAAACAATTACAATAACAAATTTCATAGGACTATCGGGATGAAACCAAACCAAGTAACTAGTAAAAATGAAAACCTTGTATTAAAACGTATAAAAACGAATACTAAACCAAAAGTTGAAAAACTAAAGCCTAAAAAATTTAATGTGGGTGATAAAGTGCGAATAAGTAAATATAAAGGTGTATTCAGTAAAAGATACCTGCCAAATTGGACCAATGAGGTTTTTACTGTATTCAAAGTACAACCTACAGTACCTGAGACATATATTTTAAAAGATAATAAAGGACAATTGCTTGAAGGAGGGTTTTATGGACATGAAATGTTAAAATCAACAGTAGGCGATGTATATTTAGTTGAAAAGGTGTTGCAACGGAAAAAAGATAAGGTCAAAGTACGATGGTTAGGATTTAATAAGACGGAAGATTCTTGGATACCTAAAAAGGATTTGATATAACGATAGAGAATCATTTTAGGTTGAACCATTACAAAGGATGGAGATAGTACCACAAAAAGAGAGTTTTACTATTAATAATATAGATGAACTCACAGTGGATAATTCAGAATTCAATAGTGGGAAACATGGCAATTTGTTACCAAACACCGTTCGTTGTCTGGTTACCGGACCTTCCAACTGTGGAAAAACTAATGTAGTATTCAATTTGATTACAAACCCTAAAGGATTACGATTTAACAATCTATATGTATTTTCAAAATCACTACAACAACCAAAGTATCAATTATTGGAAAAGATACTGACTAATGTGCCTGAAGTTAAATATTTAAAGTTTAATGCAAGCGAGAGTGTCATGCAGCCACAAGAAGCTAAACCATTCTCCGTGTTTATATTCGACGATGTATCTTGTGAAAACCAAAACACAATAAGGAATTACTTCGCTATGGGTCGACATAACAACATAGATAGCATTTATATTGGCCAAACTTACAGCAAAATACCTAAACAACTCATTAGAGACAATGCAAACATGTTAATTGTATTTAAACAGGATGAAACCAACCTAAAACATATATATTTTGATCATGTAAATGCGGATATGACATTTGAACGATTTAAAGAGTTGTGCGGAAAGGCTTGGGCTGAAAAGTATGGGTTCCTAACAATTATGAAGGAACAACCGCTAAACAATGGTCGATACAGGATAGGATTTGATAAATTTATATTAATACATTAAACGCGGTATAACACATTCATTGTTGTACAACACGTCTTGCTACAAACATGGTTAACCAAGAAAAATTAGTAAAAGAAATAAAATCACTTAGTGATTCTATTCGGGCTAAAAACAGAGCATTGAAACTAGGTATTAGCGAGAGGGAGAAATTCCTTGAATCTACTTTTAAACCTATTACTGAACCCTTGAAACAATTAAACAAAAAATTTGCTAAACCTGTATTGGAAGGAGATGCGATTGCACCTATTACGAAGTTTGAAAGAGAAAATGTAAAATCAGAAGAGTTTAGTGATGAAGACCTGGAATCCTCTACGTATAGTGGTTTTACCGGTGGAGAACCCGAAAGAGAGCTAGAATCACCGGACTATAGTGGAATAAAAGAATTATATGAAGTAAAAGCCAAAAGAGGACATGAAGTTGTATCAACTGCTAGTGAAGAGGAAAAAGAAGAAGAGACAAGGGAAGGTCCGTCAAACATAAGCTTGTTGGGTGAAAACATTCATAACAAAGGACCTTTAGGAAGGAAATACATGGTAAAAATGTTACTTGGAACAATTCCTAATAAGAATTACCATAGTTATGGAGCGAGATTAACAGAAGACGGTTTAATGATAGGTAATAGCCCGTTAAACGTTGACGAACATGATAATATTGTCATTGGTGATCAAAGATATAAGGGCACAAAAGGATTATTTGAATTATTATTTGAAAATAAGCCTTCAGTATCATTAGTGAAAGAAAAAGACATGGAAGCATATAAAAATATTTTGGAACAGACAAATGCATATAGGAGAAAGTATTTACCTGACCAACCTCCTTTTAGATCTAAGTCTTTAAAATATAAAGAATTTGTATCCAAGTTAATACCAACTAGAAGACAAACAATGCCGTTAACACAAAGAAAACCTGTAAAACGAAGATTTATGGCATCCACTTTGGATGTAAGTGCTCAGGAACGAAGAAAAAGAAGTAAGTCCGTTACAGGTACAGGTTTAATGAAGAAATTATATAACACAAATGTGATTTATTATAATAACATCAATAAATTGGTGGATAGAATGAAACTAATACATGAAGCTAAAGAAGCGGGTCATACTGGATTGGAAAACGAATGGGTGGCTTTAGTGGATGAACTCCGAAACCGTGGGGTAATCTCATAAAAATGCGTTACTCCTAAGAGTACTATTCAGTTGCACCATGAGTGTTGACAAGTTCGGACGTTACTCCTCGGATGGGTTATATTATGCGAATAATTTAAAAAGAAGTGCTGGTTTACCACAAACACCTGATGGAGATTATGATATGAGTAATAAAAGGTTAAAAAACATAAAAGATCCTTCGGATGAAAACGATGCAATAAACTTAAAAATATTAAAGGAAAAGATATCGCCAACATTAAAACTACAAAATAACACATATGACGCGGAAAATCATAGAATTATCAACGTTGGTAAACCAAATGAAAATGGTGATGCGATAAACAAAGGTTATTTGTCATCTGAATTAAAAAATACGTTAAAATTCAATGGGAAAACGTATAGTGCCAACAATAAACGTATATCCAACGTAGATGACCCTAAAGATGCAAAAGACAGCGTAAATAGACGCTATTTACATTCTTTGATACCTGAAAAGACAAAAGATGGATTTTCTTTTTATAAATTAGTTATAAATGATATAGGCTATCCAAAAACTGAAAACGATGCTGTAAATCTAAAATATATTAAAGATCATTGCATCATACGTGATGTAGGGGTTATAGATTGTTTTAATAATTGTTTAGCAAATGTTAAAGATGGTTCGGCGCCATCAGATGGTGCAACAGTGGGTCAAATGATGGAAACCTTAAAACAAGAAACAACCTCTTTTGTAAAACAAGATCAAGTAGTATCGAAGCAAGGGGATGAATTTGTTCAAGGTAATGAAAAATTTAATTTATTAACATACAAAAATGATGCTTGGGATTGCATGGATAAAAAGTTATCAAATATGGGATGGGGTTATGAAAAACAAGATGCAGCTGCTTTATCACAAACCGTACATCTAGATCCAGATCGATATTTTAGATGGTTTACATGTAATAATAGAGTGATAAGAGACTTGGCACAAGGAAGAGAAGCAAATGATGCTGCAACTGTAGGACAGACCATTACAACATCATTAAAGGATAGTAAAGTGTATAATTGTAATAATAAACGTATAACAAACCTTAAAGACCCTGAACATGTAGATAATGCTGTCACTGTTAATTTTCTTGTAAAAGTTTTAGGTAATGCGATATTTGATTTACACAATCATTTTACACCAGATATTCTTCAAGGAAAATCAGGTCATAATACTTATGCTGAATCCATGAGAGGTGAGTATATTAAACGAGAAATTTATAATAAATACTTTATTAACCCTAAAACGAAACAGTTTAGATCATCAGATTGGGGTGATATTGATATTTAAGTAAATAACTCAATAAATGACTTCATTTATGTGCAACCTGTCATAGAGTTAACACATGAGTTGCACATTGCCATTATAAAAGGACAATAATGACGTTCAAGTACATTAGTCCATATCGAGACACTGCAAGAAAAGGAGGTGGGATCACGTCCACAGCGGTTTCTCTGTTAAGTAAAGCTTTAAAACAAATTCCAGTAGGATCCATAGTAAATAGAGCAATAGACGCATTACCATACGAATTTCATATACCAGGAGGTTATCAGTATTGCGGACCAGGAACTAAATTGAAAAAACGACTGGAAAGAGGCGATCCTGGCATAAACAAGTTAGATCAGGCTTGTAAAGAACACGATATCGCATATTCCACGTTTGCCGATTCAAAAAATAGATCAATAGCTGACAAAAAGCTTGCGGACATAGCTTGGCAACGAGTAAAATCAAGTGACGCTAGCATAGCAGAAAAAGCAGCAGCTTTAGCAGTAACAGCAGGTATGAAGGCTAAAACAGCAGTAGGAGGTGGAAGAAGGAGGAGAATGAGAGTAAAAAGGAGGTCAACCACAAGAAAACATGGAGGAAATATAAAAAGAAGACGACGATCTACAAGAAAAGGCAGGAAGAAGCCCACCGTGTGGTCAATGGTAAAAAACGGGGCAGGTCTTTACCTAAGACCTTATCGTGCATATTAAATGAAAGAAATCAATTGGTCATACCACATAAAGCATTAACCAATATTGAATTATTTAAATATATTTCCTGTTTAAAAATACCATTTTTCCGCGGTGTGTTTATGAAAGACAGTTTACCAAAGAAAATGTGGCAAAATGAGACTGGAATTGTAAATTTGGATAATACTGAAGGGTCTGGCACCCATTGGGTTTGTTATAAGAAACTAAATAACGATGTATATTATTTTGATAGTTTCGGTAATTTGCCACCACCAAAAGAACTTCAAAATTACTTTAAATCTGCTAAAAACATATATTATAACTATAAAAGAGAACAACCTGATAATACTTCAATATGCGGCCATTTATGTTTGGAATTTCTAGCTAAAAGTATCAGTCACTATTGAGATGTCTTCCTATACGGTATCATTAACAGGAAAATCGTCCACTTTACGAAGTATCCTTTTTCCAGCGTTACGCTTGCAAAAAGGAAGGTTTTGGGAGGCGGCACTATTGGATTTTACAACGTACAACTCTATTCCCAATGTTACGGAAGGTAAAAATAACATATTGCATTATTATAAGGGAAAGGATGCCAGTGGAAAATTTACAGACTTACAAGAGTGCAGGTTACCCACAGGTTCTTATGAAATTGATCATATAAATGATTTTTTGCAAACTAAAATGGGAAAAGACAATATAACATTAAAAGGTAATAATAATACGATGAAAGCTGAAATTACTTCCAAATATTATATAGATTTCACTCAACCAAACTCAATTGGTGATTTATTAGGACTAGAGATCGCCCAATGGTCGAAATTCGACCAAAAATTCAGTTGATCTTGAGCCAATCAGTTAAAAAAAATTTCATAATAAAACATCTGTTCTTCCTGATGTGCTAGCATTTGTTATTAAAACAGCTGTCTAATGATTCAATGAGTTATCCTTCCCCCATAAGATTAACATTGAAACTTTGAAAGCCTGTAGGGCAAAGCCCTGAAGACCGATGTGAATTATAATGTGATTGTGCTCATCTACAGGACTACACCTTTCTAACGGTATGCGCGGATATCTTCTACGATGCACTCGAGCTGAGAAAAAAGGAGGAAACGAAACATGCTTGCCTATTAATATATAGATTTTCCAACGATGGGCCTGTATTAGAACCAGATGTAACACATTCCGGTAAGAAAACAGTAACAATATTAAAAGTCAATAGTATAGACATAACTTGTAACATTATACAAGGTGCTTACAGGGATGGGGCTAACACCCACATCATACATACTTTTTACCCAAGTGTACCACCTGGATTTAAAATTGTTGAAAAGCCACAAAACCTGGTATATTTACCGTTGAACACCACTTTCATTTCAGACATCGTGTTGAGCGTATTGGATCAAGACGGTAACTTGGTAGACTTCAGAGAAGAGCCTATTACGATTAGATTACATTTAAAATCAACACTTTAATACAAAACCATGGGTTTAACATTTAAAAGCGAACAACCTACGGGAAACCGCATTAGTAGCTCTTCAGCTGTGGAGGAGTTAACACGCGAGAACATCCGTTTCTTAGAGAGAATTGGATTAAAATTAACCGATTATGGATATACTGGATATAGCGCAGGGTCCAACATTCGACGAAACCCTATGGGAAAAAGAATATCACACCCACAACCCTTACACTTCATCGAAATTAAACAATAACGATGAAATTCGTATTCCCATACAAAATCAAGACATTTACACATTACCATGTGAAAGTTACTTGTACATTGAAGGACAAGTTACTAAAAAGGACGGTACTACTGTTGGTACAACAGTTCCATTTATAAATAATCCTATGGCTTTCTTATTTGATGAAATTAGATATGAAATATCAGGTGTAACAGTTGATTCCACTAAAAAAGTAGGTATTACGACAACTTTAAAAGGATTAACATCTATAACACCCAATGAAACCAATTTACTTAAACCTGCCGGATGGGTATTACCTACGATTGACACGATCACTCCAAATCCAAATGGATATTTTGATTTTCATATTCCATTACGTTTGTTGCTTGGTTTTGCTGAAGATTATAGGAAAATAATATTAAACGTTAAACAAGAATTAGTTTTGTTGAGATCTTCTAACGATAAAGACATTATTAAAGCTGCAGATGCTACTACAGATGCGACTTTAGAATGGAAATTAAAATTAGACAAAATTGTATGGAGAGTTCCACATGTAAAATTGGCTGACGAGCATAGAATGCTACTTTTAAGAAAATTAAAAGCCGATCGTGATATTGTTATTCCATTTAGAAGTTGGGAATTTCATGAGCATCCCAGTTTACCTACTACGGATCGACACACTTGGACTGTTAAAACATCGAATTATGTAGAACGAGCCAGGTATATTATATTTGGTTTACAAACAGGTAGAAGAGACGCCATTACTAAACATGCAGGACAATTTGATCATTGTGACTTGAAAAATATTAAAGTTTATTTAAATTCACAATTCTTTCCATACGACAATTTAAATGTGTCATTCACTAAGAAGAAATACAGTATATTGTACGATATGTACGCGAGATTCCAAAGTTCATATTACGGTAAAACAAATACACCTTTATTATCACCTGACAAATATTTCGATGCCTACCCAATAGTTGTAATCGATTGTTCTAAACAAAATGAATCAGTAAAGTCATCAAGTGTGGATATAAAAATAGAAATGGAATTCAACGATGCTATACCGGCTAATACAACTGCATACTGTTTAATTCTACATGATAAAATCGTAACATACACACCTTTAACTGGAATTGTTAAAAATGTATTGTAAGAACCGGTTTTGTTTCATTCCGCGAGTATAAAAGCAGAGCGTACAGACCGCTCCTCATCAGTTTGTTGCCTACTGTTGTATGGGTAGCATCGTATTCAATATGGCTTCTCCTAGTGGTACACCTGAAAATATGGTAGATATTGAGAAGGAGATATCTGAGTTTTTAGATCCTCAAGGTCACCAGGAAGGAGGTGAACAAAACGTTTGCGGACAACTTCACGCCAGTAATAATGTTGAAGAAAAAGGTAAAAGAAGAAAGACTATACAAAAGAGAAAAAGGGATATTGAAGATAATATTTCTCCAAACATATTGAGTGAGGTATTTTTGCGAATATTTTACCCAATCTCTTCCAGTTTGGATAAAAGTGTTTTAATCGGTGTTATGAAATCTACAGATTATTCCCCTACTGTAATTTTAACTCATGGACCCAAAATGATTTTGTTTACGGACAGTGCTTGGGAATCGTTTATGAAACATTTGCATCTGCTAGAATGCTATTTAAGTAGTAACATGTTTGGAAGAAAGACAAGGGTAGGACTTTTGGATTCAAATGTGGAAATTGATATTATTAAACAACGTGGTGATCATCAGCTACGGTTTAGAGACACAACAAGACATGATAACAAAATTCAACTTAATCGAGAGGAGTTTTTCATTTTAACTTGTGCTACTGAACCTATAACAAGATACTTGAGACAACTGGTGTTTTCAAGTTCGATTATTAAAGATTATCTGGAAGACACTTTGGACAAACAACCGGACGCACCTATATTATACGGACCTGTAGATACTTCTATATTTAATAGAGTTCCTCATGAAGTACAGATGTGGAGACAATTGGAAAAGTACGCTCAACTACATAAGAAATCAGTAAAACAGGAAGAAGAGGAAGATGGAGGAGAAGAATCAAGTGTTAGTGATGAAAATGAAAACAAGGAAAATATAAAGATGGAAACTTAAATAACAATGGTTAGTTTTTAAAACAATAACCAAAATTTTGTGGGGTTAGGCCTATTGGGGACGGTGCCCACGTTAAATATACACCAACGCGCCAACAACTGTACGGCCGGGTATAAAAGTAGTACCTACCGTGGTGTGGAAATCAGTTGACCTCCTGACTTCGTAATGAGCAGACGTGTGACCTTCAAAATGGACAAGGGAGAAGAACAACAAGTAAAGTCCAAGCCTGGTATTATTGAGTTTCAAGCGTTTCGTGGTAATGATGATAGATTCATTATAAAAGAACTTGTGTTTTTGGACATGAATACAAGTGTTCCTTATTCGTTTTTATTTAAACCACCATGTTCTTATTCGTCTTTAACTAGTAAAGCCGCTACTACCAACAGATGGATTTCAAAACACTTCCATCATATCGATTGGTATGATGGTTTTACAAGTTACACGGACTTGTATCACATTATGCATCACTTTTCAGACAAGTTTACCAATATTTACACAAAGGGGCTGGAAAAGAAAAGATGGATCGAAGGATTTACTCATGTTCCGGTTAATGATGTGGAATTGGATAAGAATTATCAATACATGCTGGAAACCATATGTATTTGTACAAAAAGCCCAGAACATGATAAAGATAGACATTGCGCTTTGAAAAATGCCTATAAACTCGCCTCTTACCTTCAAAATGGGGAAGTGGGGAGTGGTGGGGGTAACGGAGAGTATATAAGTGGGGAGCAGACAGGGACCTGGCATGAGTATTACTCGAGATTCCGAGACGACAACATCTCCGAGCAAGAAGACGATCTGTAACCTGACCATGGCATCTCACCAGTTCCTTCAGACTTTGGTCGAGCAGTTCAATGCTCACTCCAAGTCAACAATATTACCTGTAAAGAAGTGCTCGGAATTAAAAGACGAGAAGCACTACATAATCCATGCTATGAAGAAGATGGAGACTACAGTTGGGGAGGCCATCTGCTGCAGTCTCAGCGAGGCGCCGTTTACTCCGGGGGATGAACCAAAGTTCCAGGTGTACCTGCCCAAGAGATTCGTCCATCTTCTACAAAACGAGGATCTTCGCTCTATTCAACCCGGGTGTCTATACCTGGTGTCGCACGGCTGCACGGGTAGCAATTCTACAGAGTTGACCATCCACATCGCTGACAAGCAGCAGTGTTAGATTTAAGTTTTAATGTTGTAAATATGTTGTTGTTGTAATGTTTTATAAATAAACGAATCATAAAAGACAAAAAAAATTAAAAAAACAAAAAATGCAACATATCAATATGTGACAAACTTCACGTATTGATATGTTGCATTTTTTTTAAACTTCGCGGGTGACCTTGACCTTTGACCTTTGCATTTCACAACTACCCCCACTACCGTAATTACCCCCACTACCGCACTAGGATTCAAACCTGCTTGGATGCGAAAAACGGTCATTCTGTTGCCAACTAGCAAACGATGAGCACCTTGTACGAGCTTTGCTTACAACGAGTTATAACTGACGCATCTTTATTCCAGACGGCTTTACGAGATAATATCCCTATAACAGTAAAGCAGGATATCGAGGAGTACAAGAAAGATAATAGAGGGTATTCGGGATACTCCTGGTATAGGTTCCAAGACGGGGAAAAGTTTTGTAGGCCTTGTGGCAACGCTGCCGTCAGAGACCTTCGACGGTTCGTACAGGAAGGTGGTAGAAAACAGTTTGGATTTCTAGCACCAATGTTTAGATTTGAAAACTACAAGGACACCTGTGCTATTTGTTCCATCCCTTTGTATCAATGGAAAAAGTTTAGAAGTGTTTAATTGCATCTTCCATACCCCCACCACCATCACCCCCACCACTTTTCCATGTACCTCCAAACGCTGTGCCTCGGCTTCATTTCTACTCCAGCAGCCAACCTAGCAACATCAGGATGTCTCTCAACGTCAGTTGCGCAAGTTACGAGGAGGTGAGCATCAAGACTCAGCAGGAGCTAAACGACTTATACAAGGAGTTGCAGCTGATGGTGGCACGAGGCTACCGTATAAATGTGCAAGTTTACGCTTGCAATATACGGAACACCCGGCAGTCAAAGGAAGAGCCTGGACACTCCTCGACGGCTTCCTCACCAGCGTCCATGAAGACCGAGCCAGACAACTTGGACTACTTCAGCTGACTAGCAGTTGTATTTCTTGTCCTAACCATTGTAGAATATGTATATTTTTTCATTATATTAAAGAAGTAAAAGAGCAAAAACACCTATCTTGTTACTGACATATAAGCTCAGTAACAAGATAGGTTTTTTTAAAACACAATTTGGATGACCTTGAAACTTCCCCCTCCACTGCTTTGTTACCCCCACCACTTGACTATTGGTGTACATGGCACATCGCAATTGGAAACCTCATTCCATCTTCAACAGCCACACCGACAACATCAACAATGGCAAACCTACCAACAGATGAAAGATGTCCTCACGCATGTTGTGACTTCGTCCACGAGTTGGAGAAGAGGATGCAGGAGAGGGCGATAAGAAGAAAACAGATCCACTCAGAAAATATCATGATAGTTAACGGCTATCTTTTATTGTTCGGCCTTATTATGGTTGTACTTTTCATACTGTATGGCATAGTCACATGTGTCGGCAAGGTTGCAGAAGAAAACGCTCGCCACCATCAATTGGAAAGTTTCAATGTTACTTTGTAAGTTTTCCTTTTTTTTAAAACTCCGTTTGGATGACCTTGAAAATTCCCCCACTACTCCACCACACCCCCCACCACTTCACCATGTTCCTGCATGAGCATCACATCAACCGTCATTCCTTGTCCGACAAGCAACCATGGCAGACAACAACACCATCAGCCAAGCTGACTCCACTACTGATGTCGGTACAAGTACGGGTTGGACACTGTCGATCGATAGTGTACACTATTTGGAGTCAATTTGCGAACGTATGAAGGAAATACTGCGGGACAACCCTGGGATCATAATACAAATGAATTTAAATTATGATTGGTCCCAAGTTAGAATGCAAGGGGACGACAACAACGGTCAACAATCTCCACAATATTCACCCATGTCCCCGATCTATCCTTACGGCGAGTCTGACGTCGATGAAGATGAGGCTGATGAAGATGCAGGGGACAACGAGGCTGAAGAGGAGTAAGCTTCATTCCTTTTTTTTTAAAACCTAAATTGGATTACCTTGAGAATTCCCCCTCCACTATTTCCTTTTTTTAAAACCCAAATTAAATGACCTTGAAAATACCCCCTCCACGTACTTTTGGTTTACCCCCTCTACTTTTCAATACTGTTACCACAGTCTGTAGCTCACATCATTCCTTGCTTAGCTATCATGGCGGACAGCACTCTTTCTCGAGTTGACTCCACTACGGATGAAGAATGGCCATTTTCCTGGAATGTTCATCTGCAAGACTCGGCAGAAGTGGATATGTTGCATGAGAAATTGGTGTATGTATTAAACGAAAACCCCAACATTGAATGTAGAATGACTATGGATTTCGATGCGACAGGGGTCCACACTCAACCTTCCACTTCAAGCCAGCCTGAGCCTCAGCTTCAGCAAAAGAACTTTACACATCTTTACACTCCAATACGGCCGGAGGATGTGGTTATCAGCGAGGCGGACTCTACTACAAGTTATATTGAGCCAACGAATTGGAAGCTTGTTGTTGACACCTTACACAAGGTCGACTTAGTATGTGACAAATTAAAGGAATTGATGATGCAAGATCCTGGTCTTCGTTTTAAAATTGATTTGTTTTTCATCTGGGGAGCACCTGCACGGGGCTCTTCGTCTGACAGCTCTCCAAGTACAACGGACGAGGAGGAGGAGGACGACTAGTTATCTTTTTTAAAACTCCGTTTGGATGGCCTTGACCTTTCCCCCTCCACTGAGTTTATTTAAGGTGAACTCTCAATGACTGCGGCATCATTTCATCGCGCACCTTCACCACAGCAGCATGGAGAGTCGACTCAACTACTGTTGCGAACAGAAATGTTTTTCATGGCCAAATGACATTGATGTTGCGGATGGCCTGGCGTGTAGAAAATGTGAAGCTTTTGGTCAATGCATGTGTAAGTGCAAGTCTTGGAAGAAGCCGAAACCAGAGTTGAAGACATTCCATGTGTACCAGATGAGAGGGCATAAGTACACTTGTTGCCCTGAACGTTGCATTGAATTCACACTAAAGCAGCTAACTGGCTGCAAATTGTGCAACAATCATTTTGCAGGTTTTTGCAAACATTATTTAGGAGCCTGTCAGCACAGATCAACTTGGCATACAGAAGCACTCACTATCAATGAAATCACTATAGATACACAAGAGTAGTCTTTCTACTCTTTTCTTTTTTAAAACTCCATTTGGATGACCTTGACCTTTCCCCCTCCACTCACCTTAGTTTATATAAACCCCATTCCCACTGACCACAGCATCACTTCATCGTGCACCCTCGTCAGAGCAACATCGACTATGGAAAGTAAGCGCATCTCATGTTGCGAGCATAGGTGTTTGGAGATACAAGGCGTCACATATTGTGCAAAGAAGCGTTGGGAGGAAGAGACGGGGACAACCTATTGCTGTGAGGATAAGTGTTTCCTCTTGCCAAAGTGGCAAGTGGATGGGCTGGCCTGCCGGCAATGTGAATGCTTCGGATGTTGCAGGTGTAGATGTAAGAACCAACAGCTGCCACCACCAGTACTACAAACTTTCAAAATCTACAAATCCAAATACTTTTATACTTGTTGTCCGCAGCGGTGTATTAAATTTCACTTCTCCAATCTTACCAATTGTCGGAAGTGCTACGGACAACCTGATGGGTGGTGCACCTGTTTTCTGGACTCCTGCCGCTACAGATCGGATTGGCTTACAGATCCGTTGGAAATTGATGAAGTCGCCCAGGAAGCACAAGAGTAGTCTTTCTACTCTTCAACTTTTTTAAAACTCCATTTGGATGACCTTGAGATTTCCCCCTCCACTTCCCCATATACCTAGAGTACACGGAGCCTGACAGTCAGTCACTCGGTGGCTGTCGTGGGGTGTGCATCGGTGTCGGCGCTCCTTTGTTAGGTTTTCAAGGTCACAGTAATATGAAATTGTTGGTGTTGTGCTGGTTCAAGGTCACCTGAGGGATTACCGATTGCCCATTTAGGCTGAGTCATGTCAGAAACTCGAGTTTAACTTGGCACTTTTGCCGTTTCTCGTCGAAAATTCGCTCCAAGTGGTCAAGGTCACGGGGACTCTGACTGAAACTCGGAGCGTAGTGCGAGAAACGGCAAAAGTGCCAAAAAATTTTAAGTTTCGGCGTGACCTTGACCTTAGTGGCGTCGGTGACGTCATTTTGATGACGTAAGGGGTGATGACGTCATCAGCACGTCATTTCTGTGACGTCATGGGTGTGACGTCATCGAAATGACGTCATAGGTGATGACGTCATCGATGACGCAATCGATGACGTCATCGATGACGTCATCGGTGAGGTCATTGACCTCGATGACGTCATCCCTCAGGTGACCTTGAACTGGGCCAGCACCAACAATTTCACACTACTAACGTATGAGATTATTTTTGAAACAGGCAATAAAAGTGAAGTTTATACCAGCACAACATTAGTATATTTTCGTCCTTATGTTCAAATCAAAAAAATTCAAAAATGGATTACAAAAAATTTTAGAACGTTATAAACTGTATACAAATTTTTGAAATTTGTAATGCTGTCAACACGAAGTTGTCCAGGAAATGCAAGGAGCGTAAAAGAAGAAGGCCTAAGACAGAATGTAAACAACATGAGACGCACACTATGCAATCATCAGTACTACCAACCTGTAAGCTACATACATCTCGCTATATTTCTTCCTCTTTAAAATGACATTTCATTCGACTAGACGACTAGTAAAAGTGATGTACACTACATCAAATAATAAATTAGCAAATGAATGTCTGTCGGCGGTTTGCCATTTGTTAGAATTCGAAAATATCCTATATTCTAACCTATATGAGACTGATGCATAATTGATTGGTACTTAAAAGAGTAACTCTTTCACTCTTTGACAAACTAGTGGTGCCAAATAAATGGAAATTTATACAATAAAAATTATCTGGGCTAAAGTAAGTTGTTTTGAAGAAAAAAATTTTTTACGAAAAAAAGTATTGTTTTGACAGTTCAAACATGTTGGCTATTTAGATTGGTAGAATATGTCGCACAAAAAATGTAAGAATATTCCAAGAGTTATTAAATTGTAACACAAATCATTAATGATTAACTCTTATTATAATAAGAAAGTTCAGAATGTTACATATTTCAAATGACGTATATAATGTAACCACTTTTGAGATGTTTTCACCGGTTTTTTACCAGTATAAACGACGTCAGTCTCCCAGCCGCGGCTACTTTAAGACACAAAAACAAACGAGAAAACGGCCGTTTCTTACCGCTATGATTAAATTTTGTCATTTTTTCTTTTTCATTGCGTGCTGGGGCCTTTGTAAGCGCGGGGCCTTTACAAGCGCGGGGCCCGGTGCGGCCGCACCGCTCGCACCGCCCTAAGGCCGGCTCTGAATAACTTATTCCCTATGGGAAATTCGCTAAAACTGTAAACTGACACCAAAATGTTTTCGATTTTGTGGGAGTTTTGAGGACACTCAAAAAGGTAATAATACCAAAATTGTAGAACACGTTACTTGGAAATTTCTATAGATTCAGTATCAACACAATAAATTGTAACGGTTATACCATTAACGAGTTCATTTTCATTGAAGCAAAACGTTTAGTAGTTTACTTATCGAGTGCATTATTACTTGCAAATTATGTGTTTGTCTTCATTATGTCCAGGCTTCGAATCGATAACTTGATAAGATCACTACGGTTTCTGAAGTTGTTGTAGTTACCTGAGGACGTTCTTGCCGCTGGCGCTCTGGAAGAGCGGCGCCGAGGTGGACGCGGAGGGTGCGGACCCCTTGACCAGCGGCCGCGCCACGGAGTGCTCGCCCCGGAGGCCGTCCCTGCCTCGGTTGTCGCCCCAGATCCACCGCTCCTCGGCCCCCAGCACTGCCACGGCCAGAGATAGGCACAGCCACACGCCGAGCCCTGCAACACACAACATTCAGTGAGGGAGTGGCCCGGCACACAGGCCGTCCCTGCCTCGGTTGTTGCCCCAGATTCACCCCTAAATTGTTTGACACTGGCTACCAAACACCCTGTACAAGCATATTTGAACAAAAGAGCTGCAATAAATTCTCATTACTGTTTAATGTAAATAACATTGATTATTTTACAAAAGTTCGTCTAACGTTCTTTCGAAAAAAGTAACATAGAGTCATAGTTAAATATGTCAAATTGTTTGTTTCTTAAGTAACAAGGTGTGAAGTAAAATTTAATAATAAAATCAAAATATTTGTTAAAAAAATTAAAATAAATTTTTTTCACCAGTAAAATATTGAAAAAATCTTTAGAGTCGACCAATTTTCATTTATTTGTTATTTTAAGGGTTTTAAAATATAAAAAATAAGTCTAGCAACTCAAAAAACATATAATATGATACCCAGATTACCTGAAAAGTCCTTATAATTTATTATTAATGCTAAAAATAAAAAATCCAAGATGGCGTCTTTTTTTTAAATGCAACTTTTCTGGTCAAGCACCCGAGTTTTTCTTGATTACTTGACCAAGGAACAACTTTCAATCGGGTGCTACTCTGGTAAATGAATGACACACAGGACCCCCCTCAGCAAATGGACTAGTAGGATCTTTACAAACATTGTATCAATGTTTAGATAATTTAATTTGTCAACTATATTGTCTCCTGTAAAGTTTTTATAAAATTTACCGTTTTGAAAAATTTGATTATAATTATAGTCTATAGCTCAACTTAAGTTAGTAAACCATGAACTCTTGGAGGGCATCCTGTGACACGACTCAATAATCTTTGCTATGATTCCAATGACGAATCTTGTTTTCCTCTACCCCAGGAAAACCTTCAATTTCCTAATCCACCTGACAGAACAAAGAGTGTTGGTGGTAGCGGCCGCTGTGGGTGGAAGGTCGCCGGCGTTTACATGGATAGCACTTCCTGCTCGCCGCCGCCGCCGCGCCGCTGCCCAGCGCCCGTGGAGCGGATGATGCCCACTGGGCAAGCGGGTCAAGGTGGGGAGTGCAAGTGTTGCGTCAAATCTGGCGGGAAACACCAAGGGCGATCCGTTGGCGAATTGTCAAGGACCGACGAGTGAGATGTCCTGTCCGTCTTGACCCAGTGGAGGGATACGGAGCAATTACTCTACATGCAACACTCGACACGATAATTGGAAATCGGAGGAGGTTAGGGTAAACGCTCAAACAGAACAGGTCCCGTACCAACATGGTGTTCGTTTACGCCAGAGATATTTCGTTACTCGGTTTGGAAAAGTGGCTGTGCTGTAACATAGTGCCAGAGGAGTAGATATCCCGTGCAGGGTATCGAAATGGTGACCTCTCCAAGACCTCTTGAACTCAAGTCCTCGAAGGTGCTAATCGTTGAGCTGGAGAGATCAATTAAAGAATTTGGTAACTGGAAACAATGGTCGGATGATTTTGCCCATATGGGCCTACATGGGTGGATTGGTTCAACCAAGATACGTTAAAAACATATATGGAGGAAGTATCATAAAACTAAGATTCCTTGAAATCTTGGGTTATTTTGATTTCCTACACAACCAGTTAAGTTGTTTTATTGCGATCATAGTGACACTTTCCATTTAATAAAATATAGTTCACTGTATAAAGTTTATAAATATTTTGGAAAGCAAGTGCTTTGCTTAAAATAGTATGAAAATTCATTAGTTCGATAACTGCTCATAATTTAATTGATTACAGTTCCCTCGCAAAGGTCTCCCATCACTGCGGGTGCCGGCAGGTCTGGTTGTTTCTTTCCAAGTGAACCAATTATCTGCAAAATCTGATTTGACACGGTCGTCTTATTTCCTCCCGTTGATTTGGGTTCCTCAATCTGTCAGTCAGTAGGTCAGAGAAGTGACGGTACACATTTACAACTCGCACAGCTGCCCAAGTATCGAGAAAACTTAAAATCTCCCTATATCCAATTTAAATTTGTACAGGATAAAGAATGTTTTTTAGGAAGGGAGCTAATGTAACCTATGACTGACGAGATGTTAACAAACCCATCTTGACGATGACCATGACGAGATACACCTCGGACTCGACAATGTTTTATAATAACTTGACGTCAATTACAATTTACCTTTTCTATGTATTTAACTTCACTCCATTTTTACTTAAATCTTAAGTATTAACTTTAGTATACTTTAAAATATATGGTTTTTATGATTATTTTCAACAATTATTGCATTGACGTATCTCATACCTAATACCAATACTGTCTTGCATTGTTTGTTTATGCTAAATAAAATCATATTTTACTAAATAAAATTGGCAACTTTAAACAATACTTTTCTTCGCGTATGACAGTAACGAACCACAAAAAATTGCAATAGCATTGTTAAGTACCTCATATATTGTTTATATAACCATAGTAACAATAATTGGGGCAGAGATTGAATATTATGTTACCATATACCGTTTAAATGTAATGATGTTATATAGTCGTATTTTCGTTAAACAAGTATAGGACCTACGCCTATTATAAAAAAGATCGATATAGACGGATTACACTAAGTATTTAAAGTTATTTCTGGTTTCCGTGGCAACCCGGGTTTGGCTCAAAAATTAATGTTACAAACTTAAAGATTTGTCTGGTTCTATGGTCCAAAACTAACAAGAAAGTTAATATAAAATATGGTATACCACGCTTCGTTTTGCTCTTATGTTGATGTTCGTGAGTATTCTTATTATTGTTTTATATTATTTTTAGGTTAAATTTTGAATTATTGGCATGAATTTCAGCAGGAATCTTACTTCTTTTATCAAAACGACTATTTAGCAATAGTTTTGGATTTGATGACATTTGATATTTTATAATAAACCGTTTTGATTTTGTGTGTCCTCCAGATTTGCCAATCACCTTAGCAGTAATATGATTCTAGACTCATGTTTTATTGACATTAACTTGAAATTTCTATTAACTAAAGGTTTTTCCATCATTCTGCAAGCAAAACAGTGGTTTTCCGCCCTAGTCCACTAATTCGTCGTTTAATTAATAGTCACATTAAAATAGTAAACATAGGTAACTTATATGTTGATTTTACGGTGCGCTTTCACAAATTGTGTTGGTCTTCAACAAGCAGCCTTGCTAATCTTATAGGAATACTCTATAACAAGTAGGCCTACTGTTTGTACAGGCAACATTTTCCCGTCTAGGATTTATAACTAGGAAAATCCTGTTTCCGTCCTGAAATCCTTCAAATTGCCCAGCCCGGTGCACACGAGCGTTTTGCATTTGCGTTGATGCAGCTTTATTTTGCAGCGGCGTTTGGGCAGTGCATGTACTGAAATGGAACAGTACACACGTAAACGCTCGTGTGCACCGGGGACGCCGCGTCGACGCAGCATGCACGCGGTGTATTTTGACGCTCGTGTGAACCGGGCCTTGTAGCTAATAAAGAAAAAAATTCAGCTGATAGCCGTAGAAACCATGGGCAACGTATTAAATGTTCATCATGTGCATCACTAATTTTAAAAACAGTGTCATATACGTCATTTTGGGATGCAAGAGGAGGGGAGCCAATTGTAACTCTTAAAATTTGGAAATATTGTAACAAATTCAAAATTTACTACAAAAATAATTACAAAATGAATAAGGTGAGCTAAGTTTTACTGGGTGTAAAAGTTTATCCAACAAACGCTCGGTCCCCCTGGTCCTACAAATAAAACAAGGACTATATATATATATATATATATATATATATATATATATATATATATATATATATATATATATATATATATATATATATATATATATATATATCGTATGGCATTAATAGCCAGCCACCAACTTCAGAAAAATATAATACATTCTCTGAGGTGCTTAGCACCTGCGTCAAAAAATTTAAAAACTAAACAAAAAACATAAAGTTATGATCTCTCTTTACAAAGCTAAATCCAGAGCGCTAAGCCATTGCAGCCCAGCTTCACTTGCACAATGCAGCCCAATCAATCCTTCGGGGAAAGCACTCAAAGGGCACTCATTGACTATGTGAGTCATAGTCTGCAACTCCGCTCCACAGCGGCATGACTGGTCTTCTGTCATTCCCCATTTGTATTTCCAATAATTACATCTTCCCACACCAGTGCGGAAACGATTGAGAACGGTCCAGTGCTTCCGAGGAAGAGCCATACCACTTACTGCTAAGGTTGGGTCAGCAATTAAAAATTGATTCCGGCCTTGGAAAGAGTCCCAGGAGGAAGTCCAGTCGGTATGGATGGAAAAGTTTGTCTCCGTCAACTGGGATGCTGTCCGCAGTGGTGGTCTTCGGGACCTCAATCTGCCCGTCTCCTGGGGTAGGTAATCATGGATGGGTAGCTGTGGATTGGATACGATCTTATTATATTCCCTAGTAAGTGCCTCCCTTCGTCTTATTTCAGGTGGAACGATATTACACAGCACTGGGAGCCAGGGTACAGGTGTTGCCATGAGTGTACCACTTATGGCTCTCATAGTCCTGTTCAGTTGGACGTCGATCTCTCTGACATGCACACTGTTCAGCCACACGGGAGCACAGTACTCTGCGGTTGAGTAAACCAGGGACAAAGCAGTGGTTCGCAGAGCTTGTGCATTAGCTCCCCATGTGGAGCCAGCAAGGTGATGGACAATGTTAGTCCTAGCTCTCACCTTGGCTGCTGTCTTTTGTAGGTGGCTTTTGAATGTGAGAGACCGATCTAAAAGTGACTCCCAGGTACTGTGGGTGATCATTGTGCTTTAGCTCAACACCGTCAAATACGATTTTAAGCTTTTGGTGGGCTAGTCTATTGTTCAAGTGAAAGCAAGATACCTCAGTTTTAGTTGGGTTTGGATTTAGCTTCCAGGCCTTAAAGTATTCACCGAGGGTATTGAGGTCATTTGTTAGTACTTCCTCAGCATGTCGGAATTCCTTGTGCTGATAAGCCAGTGCAATATCATCCGCATAGGCAAACTTTAAGGAGCAAGTGTCAGGAATGTCGGCAGTATACACATTAAACAGCAGTGGGGCAAGCACTGAACCCTGTGGCAGGCCATCTTTTAATTGCCTAAAAGTACTTTCCTTGCGTCCCAAATATACTTTAATCATCCTATTGGAGAGCATCGAGTTGAGGAGACGCAACAGGAAAGGGCAAGGAATCAGGTTATAAAATTGGTGAACGAAAAGTATTAAACGTAAACAAATAATGAAATTTAAATTAATTTTCAATTCAATCATTCATTACTTGTAAAATGTCAATTTCTGGCAGTGTGATGAAAAACTTGGTACATCACTTGGACGGTAGTTTTTAGTCTTAATCGTATTTTCGAGACAACCCTACAAAAAAAACCTGTAAAACCCTACAACGCACAGAAAAAAAACCTAATGTCATTATGATAGTATTTTTATTTATAAGTCATTAACAATCTGAAAAAATGTATAGGCTACTGGCTACTTCTGTTACGGTTTACATGCTACAAATCTCGAAGTCCGCACAGGAGCTACAATCATAACGTTCAAGCTGGGGCTAAACTTAATACAGCAAACCTTAACTCACTGACTGTCGGTCTCTTCATGGTATCCACATCAGCACGTGCTGCGAACACTCAATCAAACAGTCTCATTACGCTACGGCCACACAGCTACTGGGAAAAACTCCCGAAATGGCGCAACCAAAACGACTCTTGCGCCAACCAAATTGCTTCCTCCCCAGCAATACAATCGGTCGATTTTCTACAGCCTCCAGCCACAAGAGTGATCCTTGACTTTTGCCCCTTTGATGTCAATAGCCAAAAACAATTCCAATATAAAAATACTCCCGTCGCAGCTGACCTGCGTACCCAGCGAATTTCCGAATTTTGTAATGTCCTATAGGCTACTATAATACGAGCAATGTCCGAAGGGATGTGTGTTCCACGATCTCGAAATCTATCGGGTAGTGTTTGCTTAAACTTTGCATTTAAGAGTGTTTTGGCCCAAAAATAAGTTTAGAAACAGCCTCAATCCCAGAAAAAAACGAATTTGGTCTAAATTAAAGTTTAAAATCGTAATTTTTAACATTGGTCTTATAGGTTGCTATTTTTGTTAAGAAATAACAACGAAATGTATACAAAAATAAAGGGACATTAATGTTAAGCAGTCTTTTTGGAACAGCTGTTAACTGTGAAGAGGTAGACGGTTGTTGGTGGAAATTTAATAGCTTTAGGCCTATTACCGCGACACTATAACAAAAGCGAATTAAAACCAACGAGCAAGGCTCGGTTAACCTGGTACTTAATTTTAAACAAGACCTGTAAACAACATTTCATCATGTGCTCATAAAAATAAGAAGTTAATGTCCATTCTCACAGTTTAGGAAAAGAGTATGCAGGTATGATGGCATGGAAAACACTAAAAGTAGGTATTTTTAGCATAAAAAAATTTATTTCGACCATGTGAAGCCATATACTAAGTTTCATTAATATCTGTCAATAAATAAAGACTTTCTCTCTTTGAGCCTGATGATGATCGGTGTGTCCAGTCGAAATCGATTGCCATTATCCATCTTTTGATATATTTACCGTCTCTATTCTTTGCAGTATAGGTGTAAATATATTTTTGAGTGTTGTAGACGTTTGTTTTCCATTTCTGAATAAATAAAGGAGTTTTCCTATTCTCCGTATCGTTAACATTCTATGAGAGTATGCAGGTTTGCTGCCATGATAAGTACAAAAACCAAGATTTTTCACCATAAATGGATGGATCTCAACCAAATGAAGCTAAATACCAAGTTTCATCCAAAAATATTGGTTAATAAGTGAAACAATAACACATCCTACTCTTCGTAAGATTAACATTCGAGCCCCAAAATACAAGGTACTGTCTTTAGACTTTTTAATGCCTCGGTAACCAATGGAGATAGATCAAAGCTTCAATATACTAAATTGTGTGTTTAGCTTATTCCACTGGTAGAGATCAAAATAAAAATTTAAAAAAATAACATGTGAAAAAGACAAAAATCTTATTTTTGGGGTACAAAACTCCCCAAAACTACCCCTTTCGGTAAGTCGATATATCTGGTTTACGAACTCATCCGAATAAAGGTAGGATTACACATCTCTACCAAATTTGGTGTCCATCGGACCGTTTTTACGAGGGTTATCGTGTCTAGGGACACATTCTTATACATACACCATACATACACATACATATCTTACCATGAGACCTACGGCAATAGCTTCCTTCCTATGGGAAATTCGCTAAAAGACACTGTGTTATAAACCATCAAAGTTTTATACGAATATGGGCAATCCTCTCCAAAGATGGTGTTAAAAAGATTAATCGATGATGTAAAATATTGTGGATCTGTGTGGTATCGTCCAGTATCTTCCTTTATCTTCTGAAATACATTTCTAATTTATTCCTCCCATTGCTCCTATTTGGCACAGAATTTCAAAATCCATTCTGAGCATCGTAAAATTTGTAAAACTTACGAACTACCTATTTTTAAGAAAGTTAGATAGGACAATAGAGTTTTTTTGTATATATACTAAAAATATTTCTAATAAACTCTTAAATCAAGAAAATCCTTGTTTTAAGAGTCACTGCGTCTAATAAATAATAGTTTAAAAACACCGGAACGGGAGCGATGTATGATGCCGTGGGGAAAGTGAAGAAGTTACAGGGACGCCTCCTTATGTAATTGAGATGAAAGTAAAAATGGCCTCGGGTCAAACGGGAGCCTGACTGGGGGAAGACCTGCGGCTCTGTGTGAATATGGGATTCCGATCAGAAACATTCTACCACTGTCAACCAGAAATCTACTAACTCTTTCGGTTTTTAAGGATATACACACCACCGATTTAATAACCACTAATGCTTCTTTGAGTGTTAGGCTATTTTTCAATTATATTGGTCTATGTCTACAGTGTTCACTAAATGATCCCAAAGTTGGCGGTTCGATCCTGGCAGAGTTGAGTCTGGACAAAGCTGCAATTATTTACCGAGCCCATTAATGCATCATGCTACAATAAATCCAACATTAAATGGTAACAATCCTTTAACTTATAGCAAACGGTCATTTATAAATCGATACTGTGACTGTCCCAACAATCACATAATCATACAATGCAAACAAACAAATCCTTGAATTGCCATAAAGGATTAATATTAAGATTGATAAAAAACAGGATGTTATCATATTTCTGTTCTGGAATGTTGTGGATATTGTTATACGAACTCCATTAGCGGATTCTATATTAATTTAGTTTTGGATTCGCCATCAATATTTTTACCGTTTGGTTGAAATAAAAATTGAACAAAATTTTAAGTGTAAAACAAAATTGGGGGTTTATAATCTCTATTAAATAATTTGTATCTGTAACATTGTACGATGTGTTGCACTAAAATAATGTAGAAATTAGAAAAAAAAAATTTCCATCAGATAACGATTCTAACAAATGCAGAAACAATCGCAGATGGTACTTTGAAGTATAGGGATATATTATTATAAATTAAGAACACAACCCTGGAAAGAATCTTAATCCTGAATGATTTTAAACAATAATCCAATTTTTAGGTTGTAGTTACATAGTAGTTTTAAGAGCGATGTGCCTGTTTCACTTAACTTTAAATTATTATCTCTGTTGTTTATTTATAGTGTTGTAAAAATTCTACATAGCAAATTTCTTTTGAATAGTGTACTGTTAATTTGTTGTAATTTTGTTTTATTGTATTGTATTGAAAGTTTATAAAAAATGACGATGTCTGTTGGCATGAATAAATAAATAAATAGGGAAGGAATATAAGTAAACATTTTTTGTGTTATTTTGAGGATACAATAATTACTGTAGTCCTTTAACAGTTCTTTTCCTCTAATGTAAACAATATGATAATTCTAATAAATTTAGTTCAATTTAGCTTCATTAGGGAGAGTCTCTTATTTAGTAAAACATAGAACGCAATATTATTTTTTATAATGTAACTTTGTAAACTTAACTACATAATCAATGGATATTTTATAGTAAAAACTAATTAACTTTGTATATTTTTATCAAATAAATTATGTTTAACCGGTGTTAATGACTAAAAATTTGAAACTGTCATCATACTAAACTAACTAAAAATATCCTCAACAGCGCAAACAGAAGCAGAGGCTTTACTCACTGGGTATCATGACGTCTGGGCGAGGTATCAATGAAAAGTATCGGGCTCTGATTAGGTGCCCCCTACCCCACGTGGGGGGGGGGGAGGAGACCGTGACCCCAATAGAGCGGCCTCGGCGCCCGGACGCGGGGGTGGTCCAGACCGAGACCCCTACTGGAGTCACTCATCGGACGATTTGGTGATTTACAAGAAGCTTAATTCTTAAGCTTTGGATTCCTGTTGGTGTTTTTCAGGAAATGGATAGGCCGAATCATTTTCTTTTAGGAGGACAATTTACGTAGTCTGGGTTTCTTCGCCAAAGAACTTTATCCGTCTAAATTTTCGTCAGCAAAAATAAAGGGAGTAAACCCCACTTTTAGAAAGAATTAAAACGCAGATATAATCAAGAAATTGTTAGATAAACTCATTGAGGGCGTTCACAAGCATCTACCACAAAGCGGTTTGTTTACGTTTTTGCCTATAAAGTGCGACAAATACCACAAATAAAGTGTCTGGAAACGTAAACAAACCGCTTTGCGGTGGATGCTTGTGCACGCATTCAGCGCGTTCACGTTTATCCACCGCAAAAGCGGTTTGTTTACGTTTTGCCAATCACGTGACTATTTCCAGACAATTTATTTGTGGGATTTGTCACGTGATAGGCAAAAACGTAAACAAACCGCTTTGTGGTGGATGCTTGTGAACGCCCTCATTGGTCGGATTCACGTTTATCCGCAACCGGGATTCGGTGGATTTTTTTGCGGTTAGCAAAAAAGGCACGTGACGGCAACAAACAAAATCCCGGTGGGTTCATAAGACGGCAGCAAAATGAAGTCACTAGGATCCACCGGGATTGGGATTTGTCACGTGATAATCTAAATCCCGGTTGCGGTGGATGAACGTGAACTCGACCATTGAGTATCACTATTTGGTATAAACCATGTTTGATGGCTGATTTCCAACAAAACAAAAATTTGTTCGTGAAGGGGAGAGCCAAACACTCAGGAGCAGTGGTTACAGAAAGTTAGTTTGGAAAATAAACACATCCTTATATTTTATAACCAACAAAAATGTGAGGAGGCAAAGTGAATAAGTAAGCAGATAGTACAGTTACAATTGTATTTTTCTGCTAAAGTGGTTATAATAAACAAGAATTCTGTGTCCAAGACAGAGGAATGGTACCTACGTTTAGCGATTAGGAATGGTAATTCACGTTTTGCAGGACCTGAGAGTTGAGATTTTTTTTCTGCCATGTACTGTATAAGTAAATATGATTTAAGCATATTATTTACTAACACCATCTTTTCTGCGGTATTGAGTTTAGGCGAAGCTCTTTCCCTTCCGGCACTTTCGCCATTTTTTTAGGAGAGGCAGGGAAAATGCAATTACGCACACAGATAACCAGCCTGTAGTGTGGGACTCCCCTAAAAAACGGGTTTACCCACTAAAAAGCCTCCTCTGCTCTTTAGGACTCTAGCCTGGAATTGTTTATCACACTGGGGTTTTCCGCCATGCTTGGCCTAAATTTGGTTTACTTCCGTCGGGCTCGCTCCTTATCCAGCCAAATCAAGGGATGTGGACCACTTCGCGGTCCAGATCAGTTTTCTTTGCCCCGGACGATCGAAAGAATCGTCAATCAATCGAAATAAATAACCTATTTAAATGGCCTACTTAAAAATAATTAAAGCAAATTTTAGTTTGTTTTGCATATGTTGAGGGAGGGGTTGGCTGCGGGGGAGAGTTTAGGGGAAGCGGTATTTCGCCGCCGCGGAGGACTTGCGACTACCTACGTAGGTAGAACCTGGGAGGGACCGCGCCAAGGTCTGACGGCAACAAACCCTACCACTTTTTTCATCAGTTTTTGTCTGGTACGTCAGGCGTCAAGCCTCGACTGTTTAAAAACGTCATGACTTGTCGCCTCACGCACCCGTCAAAACCTGACGGATATAAAAACTTCCTGACTTGACGCCTGACGCTCCCGACAAAGGTTGACATTTCTCTCACCTCTCTTTATGCACCTTACTGTACAGTTTAAAACTTGTCTGTCCTCTTAGGCCACGTCCCTGCAAGTCCACACCTCCATATTGTTATTTACGACAACTCACGCACCCGTCAAACGTACCCTTCACGCACCCTTCCTCTCCCCTCCCGTTTACTCCCAATTTTTAAAATTGCTGTCTTAACTATCCCCACACCTAATTTGTTATTGGTTTATGCCACAATATTAATAAATGTGTATAATTATATATATTAAAATATGTTAAGCAATCGTGTTCCAGTGGAGCAGTTCTTCAGAATGGTGAAGTTAGTTGTTCTATCGTATCGTGTGTTTAATCAGACCAAGTGACCAAGTTAAATCCTCACATAGGGGATACGTAATTTTAATCTAATTGCTATTGTTTCAAAATGTACCTTTTCCTTTTTTAGCGAATTTCCCTATGGGGAATACGCTATTACGGTAGTAGTCACGGTAAGACCTAAGCCCGGGATCATGATACTTTTTCGTTTTGAGGTCCCTAGAAGCCAAAAACACCGTTCGTTCAAATTGATATACATACAGTGTGTAAATTAAGTATGGAAACAAATCTGTATTTTTAAAACCAAAATAGATAGAAATATTTGGTTTGTGGCATTGACTGTTAACCACGGTTCCGGAATTTTTTGCATTAGAAAAGATTTTTCACCCCCTCAGGGGGGTAGGGGTAGGGGGTAACTTAATTTTTTTAAATAGCAACCCCTATTGAGTGACCACTCATTTTGAAGGGTTTGTCAAAAGAAATACAATGCCGTAAACCCGAGGTCGGTATCTTACCCCTAACCAGAATGGCGGCCATTTTAAATTTCGAGATGGGCAAACGAAATCCAGTGTGGATACCCATATTTACCTTTTAAATGGGTTACATTGGGTAAGCCGAACTCCAGATTCCATTATTAGATTGAAAAGAGGATGTTTTTATCGTATTCAAAATTTTACCCCAGCCCCCAAAATAGGAGAATTTGGGGGCAGCCCCAAATTTTTAAACGCGAACCCCTATTGAGTGACCCCTCGTTTTGTAGGGTTTGTCAAGACAAAAGCAGTGGCACAAATCTTAGGTCGATATGTCATCAATAGACGAAATGGCAGGCATTCAACATTTTTAATTGGTGAAATGGGCGCTTTTTACCCAATCAAGTTTTTGAATGCCTGCCATTTCGTCTAGGGATGACATATCGACCTAAGATTTGTGCCACTGCTTTTGTCTCGACAAACCCTTCAAAACGATTGGTCACTCAATAGGGGTTTGCGTTTAAAAATTTGGGGCTGCCCCCAAAATCCCCTATTTTGGGGGCTGGGGCAAAATTTTGAATACGATAAAAACATTCACTTTTCAATCTAATAATGGTATCTGGAGTTCGGCTTACCCAATGTAACCCATTTAAAAGGTAAATATGGGTATCCACACTGGATTTCGTTTGCCCATCTCGAAATTTTAAATGGCCGCCATTCTGGTTAGGGGTAAGATACCAACCTCGGGTTTACGGCATTGTATTTCATTTGACAAACCCTTCAAAATGAGGGGTCACTCAATAGGGGTTGCTATGTAAAAAAATTAAGTTAGGGGGTGAAAAATCTTGAGGGGGTGAAAAATCTTTTCTGATGCAAAAAATTCCGGAACCTTGGTTAACAGTCAATGCCACAAACCAAATATTTCTATCTATTTTGGTTTTAAAAATACAGATTTGTTTCCATACTTAATTTACACACTGTATATCTATATATATATATATATATAAGCGAAATCCCACTCACTGACTCATCACGAAATCTCAGGAACTACTAAACGAATTTACTTGAAACTTTGAACATAGGTTCGTCTTGCCAGTAAGGTGCTCACTAAGAAACGATTTTGCAAAATTCTTTCAGGGCTCCGCCCCACACGTCTTCAAAGTTACCGTGTTATTCTTATGGAAGCAACATTTTAGTATTGGAACATATGATTATATTAAGGAATATTAATTTTGTAACCAGCTCTTCTCATTCAAATTATTGAGGAAAGATTGGTAATAGAAAACTATAGGATATTATAGATTTGCGGCGAGTGAGCTTAGTGAACAAGCTAAACCTGACGGGGAGTAATTACTGACTGACTCATCACAAAATCTCAGGAACTACCAAATATATTTACTTGAAACTTTAAACACAGGTTCGTCTTGCCTTTTAGTTGCTCACTAAGAAACGATTTTGAGAAATTCCTTCAGGGGTCCGCCCCACAGGCCTTTGAAATTTCAATATAACGTTATCTGTATGGCCAAACTTAAATACAAATTAGAATCCTGCGGGATTGAAATTTGGAGTGATATCTTTTCTCTTAAAAAGGTGCTCAATAAAAAAGTGCTTTGAACATCCCCTTTAGGGCACAACCCCACAGGAGCTCACAATTACTGTTTTAGCCTACATGTTGAAATTTGACATGGACGATTTTATTTGCTTATAGATACTTATTAAGAAACTGTTTTACAAATATAGGTTTTGAAGCACTTTAGGGCTCCGCCCCACTGGACTTGAGAATTACTTTAGGGCCTCCGGAGTTGAAATTTGACATGGATGTTTCTCTTTGCTCATGGGTGCTCCCTAAGAAATGGCTTTGCAAATATAGTTTTCTAAGTTTTTTAGGGCTCTGCCCCACAGGACTTCAAAATTACTTTGAACCGGGTCTTGAAATTACAGGCCCGGGAATAAAATTTGAATCGGACGTTCCTCTTTGTTAATAGTTACTTTCTAAAAAAAGGCTTAGCAAATGAAGTTTTTTTTTTTTTTAATCTTTAGGGCTCCGCCCACAGGTTTGAAAATTACTCTAGGGTCCACGGGATTTAAATTTGACATGGATGATCCTCTTTGCTCAAATGCTCATAGGTGCTCTGCTCACTGAGAAATAATAATGCAAATTTCCTTTAGGGATCCGCCCCATGGAACCTCAAAATTACCATAGATCCTAGGGGGTATAAATTTAACGGGGATGCCCCGTTTTGCTAACTGGTGCTCACTATACAAAATGGTTTTGCAAATATAGTTTTTGACGTTCTTTAGGGCTCCGCCCCACATGACTTCAAAATGACTATAGGCCAGGGCTTACGGGGTTGAAATTTGACATGGTCTTTCCCATTTGCTCATAGGTTCTCAGGACCTTTTCTATTTAAGAAACCTTTTCTCACTAAGAACAGGTTTTGCAAAATTCCTTCAGAGCTCCACTCACACTACTTCATTTTTTTCAAGGTCATTCTTAAGGAAGTAGATTTCGTTGATCTTTAAAAGGATTTTATTACCTATATAATGCATTCAATCACGGGCGAAGCCGTGACGGGCAACAGCTAGTATGTATATATTTGTGTGTGTGTGTGTGTGTGTGTGTGTGTGTGTGTGTGTGTGTGTGTGTGTCCGTGAACACGATAACTTTCGAACGGAACCTCCGATTTTGATGAAATTTGGTACAAGGGTGTAAGCCAGCATCTACTAGGTTGAGTTCGCGAACCAGAATGATCGGACCATGGGAACGGGGTTTTATGGGGTTTCAAAAGGGTTAAAAATGGGTTTTTGGCTTTTTTACTTTTATCTATAAAATTCAACAATTTTAACTTAAACCATTTAAAAGAGCTTAAAAAACAATCTAGTATTTTGATTTTTTTACCTAGCTTAAATGGTTATGGAGAAAATAAAAAACTATGTTTTCCATGTTAGTCTTATGGGAAATCAACAAAACCTTCTATCTTGCTTATTTATTGACATACAGGGGCGGCTTTAGAGGGTAGGCAGCTGCCTACCCACAAATTAAAAATATTAATATTTTTTTGTGTTTGAATTGCAGTATCCGTTCTGATAGCCGGATCTTTTACAGAAAAGTAATGTTCGACCATAAGCTTCAACAGTATTCAAAGTAGTTAATTAACTGTCCAGAACTATTATCCTGACTAAGTCTACGCAAAACTTGCGAGGATACAAGCGCACTAATATCATTTGACAATGCTGTAAAGATTTGGCAACGGAGCGGGGCACCGGCAAGACGGAGTAGAGAGGCAGAAGAAGTCTTATACTTGACTTGTCTTTTTCGACTCCGTCTGTCAGTCTCAGTCAAAACAAAAGACTGAACTGACTGAACAGACCTCACCTCACTTTGTTTAGTGTGCCGTGTTGTGATGGCTATGTTGCAATATGGAAAGATATATTGTAAAGTTGATGAGAGGAAGTACACCTAGCGATCAGGACAATAAAAGGCCTAAGAGGAGCCACATACAAGTGGAATCGTTTCTAAGACTGATTCTAGCTCTGACTCGTCACCTATAACCTAAAATTGTTAGTCCCAAACGAAACTAATACGTCTACCATAATCACAGATATCTGCTGTAACTGTAATGCCGGGCCTACGCAGCCAAGAATAAACCTTCCTAAACGGGTTGTTAGGGAAATTCTAGATTGTTTAAAAGTCCCGTTATGGTACGGTAAATGTTTTTTTCGGTTTTATTGAAAAGAGAGAGCTTAGCTATACAACCTCCAGAGTCATCCTGGTGTTTTGTTGTTTTATTTCTCAAAATAATAAATAAGATTTCATTAAACGTTTAAGATATTTATGAGACGGTTTGTTTAAAACAACTAGTGGCTTGTAGGGGCAAAGGCCCCTAAAAATAAGAATGGTGACGTTGTCTCCAAAAATAAGTTTCAATTTATCACCCCCTTGTAGCATTAATGAATTTTTCTCAAGCTGTAGTGTGAAATTATAGGAAATTACCAATAATTTCCCCTGTTAAAAATACAGGTGTCTATTTTGTGGAAAAATGCAAATTATTGCACTATTGAACTACTAAACGTGGTAAAAATAGTTTTAACCTTAAATATGTTCATGATGAGTTTGTAACTCAAGTAAATAGAATAGTTCAATACAACATAAGCCCATTCATACTGTATACTCCTTCACCCTGGACACCTGTGCCCCCCCCATTCCCCACACCATGTTAAAGATGCCTCCCCGTGCCCCCGTTCACCTCTCCTGACCCCGTGCCTCTTGTACCCCAATGCTCCCGGGGGCCCGAGTACCCCCATGCCCCCTTATGCCAATGTGCCCCCATTCTCCCGTGCCCACATGCCCCCAGTTCTCTCGTGACCCCCGTGCCTCATTTTTATGTTCCTCATTTCTCCCCAATGCCCACATTTCAAAGCCCCAATATCCCCGTGCCCCCATGACAACCATTCCTCCCCATGCCTCCACCTTCGCCCCCATGCCCCACTAACCCCAGTGCCCCCGACAATCCTCGTGCAACCATGCCCCCGCAGCCACGGTACGCCCGTGTCCACATGTCCACCGTTTATCCCCGTGTTCCCCATGCCCTATATGTCCCCAAAGCCTCGCCCGTGCCGCCTTGTCATCTGCCCCCCGTTGCCTCGTGTCACCGACTCCCCTAGTGCTCATTGTGCCTTCCTATCGCCGCGTCGCCACATGCCCCGGGCCCCCTATATTTCCGTGCCCCCATGCCCGAAGCTGCTCCCCGTGCCCCCCAAGCCCATCTACCCCTTTTTACACCAACGCCTCTTGTGTTCCTTGTGCCCCCACACCCCCCGCCACAACGTATCCCAGTGCTTTTTTTATGCCACCCAGAGTGCCCCCTAAACCCTGCACCCCCGAATCCTCCATGCTCCCTTGCCCTCATGCGTTCCTAAATGTGCCCCTGTGTTCACCATGCCTCCACCGTGCTCTTCATGCCTTCCTAACCCCAGTGCCCCCGACAATCATCGTGCCCCCATGCCCCCGCACCCACGGTACTCCAGTGTCCACATGCCCATCTGCCCCCGTGCCTCGTGCCACCGACGCCTCTAGTGCCCATTGTGCCTTCCAATCCCCCCCCCCACGTGCAACCGGGCCCCCTAATTTTCCGTGCCACTGCAGCTTCCATGGCCAAAGCTGCTTTCCGTGCCCCGGTGCCCCCCATGCCTGCCTACCCCTTTTGACATCGACACACCTAGTGCTCCAAGTGCTCCCACTCGACCCTACCCCCCCCGCCACAGTGCCGCCCCAGTGCATTTCCATGCCTCCCCAGAGTGCGCCCTATGCCCCCGCACCCCTCTACCCTCCATGCTCCCGTGCCCTAATGCCTTCCTCCCTGTGCCCCTACATTCCTCATGCTCCCCTATCTCCAGTGCCATCGACACCCCTCGTGCTCTTCGTGACCCCAAATCCCCGAACCCAATGTGCTTATCATGGTCCCGTGCTGCCATCCCGGCTGTGCCTCCTTCTACATGCCCTCCTGAGCCCCCCGCCGTGCCCCCTATTTCCCCTTACCCTCCGTGCCACCGACGTCCCTCGAACTTTGATTGTAGTCTATTTTGTCTGTTCGTCAATGAACACTGAGTGATATATTGTTAGTTGGCACTCTATCATTTACATAAAAAGCTCCCGTCTTAATGGATTCATGGTTGTTTTTTGTTTGTCTACGACCTACGTACAAAAGAAGCAGAGAATGGATAAAACCAAAACAAAATATTCCTCATACAGTACAATGTCAGTAGTGTACATAAATATAATGATTCAGTAGAAAATAATACCCAACAAAATTATTCTACTCTTCAACTCTTAACTACTAAATAGCCAATATATAAAGCAGTAACGGGATAAGTATACAACATTCACTGAGTAAAGATAATTAACCATTAATGCAACGTGTATATCAACCGTGTCACGTCTAAGCCAATTTTTACTTTGGTATATTCAGCATAAAAAATCATTCTACTCCTGTTCCCTTAATGACATAGCAAAGGGGTCAAAATTGTAAGTATTAATGTAGCATTGTATGTATGTATTAATGTAAATTGAGGCAAAGGGGTCACGAAGATGAAATCTCCTGTGGACCGTAATCCGTTCATGACTATTCGTGTTCTCCTTTTTTATAGTACATTGCCAATTTTAAAAAGTTATAACAATACGGTTGTTATCTTAACTCATAATATCTGCTCACTAACCAGCTGAGTTTGTGATAAAATACTGGAACATCTGCTTGATCACACGCGTTAGATCTAAAAATCTTCTTCCCACTAGATTAACATTGGAAATTCAAGGTCCAATGGGGCGAAGCCCAGGTAACATTTGACGATTCTGGTATTTTTCCTTGCGTCCTTGGCCCTCAAGCTTTAAAATGAGCCATCATACGTTACCGTATCTTTCTTTTAACTCGAGATATTTCGTGGGGACCGATTCGCTTACGGAATTATATAATATACAAAAATAAAAGGTTTATGTTACCTGTATCCCGTCAGTGATCCTAGTTGTAGTGTAAGACTACAGCCGTTTCGTCTTCAAAGAGACTGCCTTTTCCAAGCTCAGATCATATTTTATATTGTAACATTCAAGGTCTCACTCAACCTTTAAAAATTGACTATTTCAATTTGTTTCTAAATACATTTCTTGAAAAGCCTTCCATTTTGTGTATTACAGAACACTGGTTCAATGAAAACAATGTTTCCCTCCTTAATAATATAACTGGGTATGAGCCCATCTCTACTTTCCCAAGGAAAAAACATATTAGGGGTGGAGCGTGCATATTGGCGAGGACTGGTGTGGCAGCTACTACCCTTCCTGGTGTTAGTGATTATTCAAAAGAAGGTCTATTTGAATGTACTGGAATTGTCATTAACATAAGCCAACCCTTACTTATAGTTTTTTTATATCGCCCTCCTAAATATGACAAGGTCAGCCTAGATTACTTTTTTAAATCTCTGGATGGTCTTTTAACAAAACTTTTTAAGAGGTTCAAAATGGCAAAGATTTTTCTGTCTGGGGATTTTAATATAGATACTTTAGCTGATGACAAACTAAAACATAATTTTTTTCACATACTTTCATCCTATAACCTGCAATCTAACTTCTTTACTCCCACCCGGGTCACAGCAACCTCAAAAACTTGCCTGGACAACATTTTCACAAATTTTCAACCCCAATTATGTAAAGTCATTGAAACAGGCCTTTCTGATCATATGGCTAACCTGGTTAGCATGGATGCCACAGTACCCAAAAGAAAATCTTCCCCAGAATTCAAACGAGAGTTTTCTGATGCTAACATTCAGCTTTTTATAGATAACATCAGTGACATATCTTTGGATACTAATTCTGATGCTGATGGCAGCTACAGAAATTTTCTTTACCATTAGACAGAATTTTTTACATGCTTTTCCTATTAAAATGAAAACCAATCCCAAAGCTCAAAAGAAGGGACCAAAAAATTGGATGACTAAAGGTATTTTGATATCTAGCATCAGAAAACGGGAGCTGCATGAAATTAGCAAATGGCATAGGGATCCAGGATTTCTTTTATATGTACGTAAATATAAGTCCATCTTTAAAAAATGTGTGAAAGCAGCTAAATGTAAAAACAATGACAGTTTTATAAAGCAGTCAAAAAACAAAATTAAAGCTGTTTGGCAAGTTGTGGCTAAGGAAAGTGGGAGAAAGGTAAATAAAAATTCAATAGAAAAGATTGAAGACAATGGCTGCATAATAAGAGATAAAAATAAAATGGCTATTTTTCTTAACAACTACTTTATTCAAATAAGCAACAGATTGAACATTGTATCAAATGACAAAATGGCCCTAGATTTCCTCCCTGACAACCTTAGACCATTAGATAACCTGATTTGTTTCGAGCTGACCACAGAGAGAGAAGTTCTAATGATAATTAAGTCCTTAAAACCCAAAAAATCAGCAGGTTGGGACGAAATGTCACCTTACCTCCTGAAAAGAGTTGCTCATGTAATAGTTAAGCCTCTGACAGATCTCATTAACTTGTCATTAAAACAAGGTATTTTTCCTGATTTGCTAAAATTTGCTATTGTAAAACCAGTGCCAAAAAAGAGTAATAATAATTCCGCAGATAATTTGAGACCGATTTCCCTTCTGTGTACATTCTCAAAAGTGTATGAGAGGGTCGTTTTTAGAAGACTTAATGAATATCTTGAGCGAAACAACATTCTTTCGCCCTCTCAATTTGGCTTCCGTCAAGGCAAAAGTACTGCCAATGCAATATTCGAGCTAGTGGATCTCATTTCGTCGGCTTTGGATGGGTCGCATTTTGCCGTTGGGGCCTTCTGCGATCTGTCCAAGGCCTTCGATTGTGTCAATCTTGAGATTTTGGTGGCCAAACTGAGGAATTATGGTATCTCAGGTACTGCACTTAGTTGGCTCAGGTCTTTCTTGACCAACCGGAGACAGAAAGTGGCTATCGACAATCATGTACAAAGTGGTTTCAGAAGAGTTATATCTGGAGTTCCACAGGGTTCCATATTGGGTCCCTTGCTGTTTTTAATTTACTGCAATGATCTTCCAGAAATAGCTTCAAATGTGAAAATATTAATGTATGCCGATGAAAACATCCATAGTTGCCTCCAATCCATACAAGGGAGAGCTGCTGAAAACCCTTGATGAAAATCTTTCGCAAATGAATCTATGGTTTCAAGCCAATGGTCTTAAGCTCAATCCAGAAAAAACACAATTTATTAATTTTCATTTAAACCATACCAACTCAAGACATATTGACTCACTTCTCCCACTATCTTCAAATCTGGTCACTTCATCCAAATTTTTGGGTCTAGAAATAGACTCATCATTATCATGGCGTCAGCATGTCGATTCACTCCTACCAAAACTTAGCAAGGCTTTTTATGCATTACTCACTTTGTCTCAAGCAGTTAATTTTGATATCCTCAGACAGGTGTACTTTGCTTATTTTCACTCCCTAATTTCTTATGGCTTGATTTTCTGGGGTAATTCCAGTGAGGCTTCTAGAGTATTCCTTGCCCAAAAAAGAGTCATCAGATTAATTGCAGGAACTGGTCCCAGAGATTCGTGCAAACAGCACTTCCAAAGATTAGGTATTCTTCCACTCCCATCAATGTACATTTTCCAATGTTTCATCTTCTTAAAAGTTATCTCCGATAAATTCTTCAACAGAAACCATCAACACAATCATTTCACTAGGAATTCTTCTTTACTTCAATACCCTCTTCACAGGACCTCTTTTCTTGAAGCTGCGCCATTGTACAGTTGTCTGAGAATATTTAATAACTTCCCAACTTCCATAAAAAATGAACCTTGTTTAAGAAAATCGAGAAAAAAAGCTTTCGAATATTTGTCCAGGCAGTCATTTTACAGTGTGAATGAGTTTCTCTCACCTGCCACAAGAAATGACACGCACCAGGGATCCACTGCTTGATAATAATCAAGCGGGAATAGATTGTTTATGTTTTATTATTACTCATGAGGTATGTTTTGTTGTAAGTAATTTTATGATTTTGTTATTTTATGTAAGTTATTTTATATTATAATTATGACGAGTCTTATGCCTTTGCACCTGTGTGCATGTACTGGCGTGCCAGATAATTGTAAATAAATAAATAAATAAATAAAAGAGACATCATCAGGTCAATCCTTTAAAACGTCATTCCATCTTCCAGATTTCGTCAATTATTAAAACATAAATAACACCAACACAAGACACAAAACACGCGACACGGAACATTTAAATAAATACAAAAAACTTTGGCCAAAGCATCGGACACGAGGCAGCGCCGGATCTTGATAGGTCATGACTGACGACAGGTCTGCTGTGACGGGGGTATTTATATTATACAAATGTTACTCCATCTGCATTTTTTTAGAGAAAATGTGTTATAAAATAAATTTGTTAGTAAAAGAATTTAACTTGACTAGTATACGTGTTGCTCGAAATCGAGCAATTTATTTAAATACATTACAAATGTTACTCTAGCTCTAAATCAATGACTTCCGACCAATCCAATAATGTGAATATCTTTAATCGCCAATAACTACACGTATTTACAGCTGATTATTAACAGATGTTTCAAATGCTTTATTCAGTCCCCAATGCTATTTTAATGGGAAATTTTGAGATTTCAATGTGGGATAGCGCCTTTATTTTCAGTCCGATTCTCATCAATTTTTGGCGGAAACAACTACAGACCAAGCCCTATCCAACGACACCAAAAACTTGAAAATCGGTTGAAAATTGTAGGAGGAGTTCTCAAGACAAAAAAACCCTTTGCGTATTAAATAAGTATAGATTCTGTCCTACAGCCTTTCAAATAATTGATCATGCTGTGTTCTTATGCTCATTTTGTATACAGTACCTACTACAGTTTAGCCAAAGTTATAGGCTATACCCTGGCTACCCCGTTCAAAATAAATTTTCGGTCGAAACGAAAAGCACATTTGAATTTCCATATTTTTCTTCTTCTTTTTCTTAGAGCCAAGAATCTAACCAATCACTATCACTTGCAGTAATGGCAAAAGGGGGCTGCTGAGACACTTCCAAGGTCACTCGAGCGGTGTCACATGACGGTTTAGGCATAGTCACGTTGCAAAAAGTTTTCACGGCATTTTTGCCGTTTCTTGTCTGATTTCGCTCAGAGTCAAGGTCACTGGAACTCTGAGCGGAGTGCGAGAAACGGCAAAAGTGCCAAAAAATTTTAAGTTTCAGCGTGACCTTGACCTAAAGAACGTCAGTGATGTCATCATGGTGATGTCAGGGGTGATGACGTCATCGCCATGTCACTTCTGTGACGTCAATTGAGTGAAGTCATTGGCGAAGATGTCATCATTGGCGATGACGTCATCAGTGACATCATCGCTCGGGTGACCTTCAAGTGAGCCATCAGCCTTATTTTGCCACTACTAATTGATTATCTGATTTACGTGGTTAAGTTACTTAAAGTAAAGCACTAAACATTTTATCATATGAACTTTTTTGCTTATTTTGACCCAATTAGACATATTATGAAGTTTAGTGACGGACTTTAAAGACACCCTGTATAGTTTGATAAAATAATGTACTAATATAAACTGATATAAACACATTAATTTTTAGACATCTAAGAGGGAATAAAGAACACAGAGTAAAAAAGATAATTTATTTTATATACAAAATCGACAGCACAGAATTAATTTATAAAATAATGGTTTGAATGTCTTTATACATTAGGTACAGAAAAATTAGATTTATGTTGATACTTAACTTATCTAATTGTTTCCTAATACACATAAATTTTATACACTTGAGTCCGGCTAATCCGAACTAATTGGGACCGAACGCTGTTCGGATCAGCTAATTGTTCGGATTATCCGAAATAATTCAATAAGGGAGAATGAAGCTATTTAAACGGGTTTACGTGTTGTAATATTAGCGAATAATACACTAAAACCAATTTAAACAGTGCTTTTACCCTTATATAAGCAAAACCAACAATTGCACAGCCCATAGCAGACAGCACAATGGCCCACTGCACGTAATTTTAGGATGTGATCACAGAGCAGGCAATCAGCGTGTGCTGCCTGTATGCATGGCGTGTAGATACTGTTCGCTCGTGCCCAGCGTTGCCAATCACCTTTCATCAACTTACCCTAGATACTTGACAAAATTACCGTCAAATACCCTCAAAAACACCAAAATATCGGAAAATCAATAATTTTACCAACAATCTAAGTCGTTAGAATACAAGAATGATTATAGTAAGATGCACGAAAATAGTCCGATGGAAATTTTAACAGCTGTGTCCCCCCTCACCCCCTCTTGCCCTGCAATGTTGTCATTTGTGGTTTTGTTTACCATGTGTAATACAGTAGAAAAATGTGTTTCAGAATAAATTTGGCAACACTGGATCGACTCTCATCGGTCTATTTTCGTGAATCTTACTATAATAAAAGTGTATCAGCTGTTCAATTAGAATTCGTTTTTCAAGTGATATTAATCACTCTTGTATTAAATCTACTTTGCATTTCGACCCATTCCCGAAAATTCACACATTTTAGTCAAACTTAACAATTTTAGTAAAATTATCCTTCAATCCTAAAAAAATCATTACCCTCGAAAATACCCTCGAAGGTCCAAAATACCTTCTAAAAGGGTAATTATCCTCGAATTGGCAACGCTGCTCACGCCTAGCGCCACGGACTGTATCCACTGCCAGCAGAGACTGTACTGCCACGCCCGCAGATGTGATGTTTACAAGAAAATGGCGGAACTACGCGGCAAAAAACAGACTGACTAAACTTCAACAAAAGACGATGTTGGACTTTATGGTCAATAACAAATAAATTAATTTTACTTTTTATGTGTTACAGTATCAATTTACTACGTGTGCAATACTTATTACAGGGTATACTGTATTTTTGATTGATTACATTCTTTTGTTTACGTTGTGTAAATTTAGTCAAAACACAATGAACTAAATATTTGTACAGTATATTCCATCAATGGAATACTTCGTTTCCATTTCTTTACCACAATTCTTATCTTTTCCATCAAAAATTCTATTTTTATTATGTAAATTATATTTTTACATGAATGAAAATGTTTTGCAAAATGCGTCCGGAGCTTGTTCGGATTAGGCGGACGTTCGGATTACCCGTGTTCGGACTAGCGGGACTCAAGTGTACTGTACAGTTAGATTGCTTTACATTATGAGTTTTATACTCTAATAAAATAAGTTTTTCAACTTGATGCTCAGCAAATTCACACTTTAAAACCACACTTTATAAGCTTTTTAGTTGCCTACATACAGTATATATACAATTAATAAAAAAATACATTTTCAAAAATCTTCTCTACCTACTTCGTTCCGACAAATACTTAATTTTACCACTAAAAACCAATTTTGTTGCATTTTTTGGTTATTGAATTGAAATACTAGTATTTGCAATCATTCAATTGAACTAGCTGCAAAATTTATTTATTAGTGTTTTTAGCACAATTATTTATAAGCTTGACATAATATCACTTTTCAATGAATAGGATTTTACGCCTTTTTTTAGATGATCTCAAAATAATAATTCCTTAGTGAGAGAGCCATAACGTTTGAAATTACATTGTAAAAGTAACCATAAATAAAATGTTGAGACAAAAATTGTAACAAGTGATCATATGTTTTTTATTTTAGCAGAAATACAGGATTACAATCTGGAAAGTATTTTTTAGCTGTATTAATTATTTTGAAGTTGATGTTGACAAACAGAAGATAAACATTAACATTGTAATATTATTAGAATAATTACATCAATAAGCAAAGAGTTCACATGAGTTTTTTTTTAGCATCTCATACACCATCTTTTTTCTGAAGTACTTCATGTCCTTCTGTGAGAAGCTGAGCTTTGCGTTTCTGCTTAAAAACTCTGCATACATGCAGGAGAACACACCACAGTCGTCGCTATTCTCTTGTTGCAGTATGTCCTGGAAAAAGTTTTTACTAAAATTTTTCAAGATAAATTTTAACAGATTTTTTCCTACCATAATAACTTTTCATTTTGAGGTCTCTAGATAACCAAAACATTTGTTCAATTTCTTTATGATGTAAAGAATTTTATTTTAGTATTGCTACAATAGTAAAGAATTTTATTTTAGTATTGCTACAATACCATCCCCTGGTGGACTTGATAACGTGAGTAGTGGCAGCTCATGCTTGAATAAACAGAGGTACTGAAAAGTCTGCAAACAGCCTAATACTTTTAATTATTGATTTAGCTAGAAGTTTATAAAACCCATTAATTGTTATGGAATTTAACAGCTAAAGATCCATTTTAGTGTTATCAATTTTACTGTGTAACCAACTTTTATTGGGGTCGACCCATGAGCAATCTGTAGATCAGTGGTTCCCAACAGGGGGTCCGCAGACCCCTAGGGGTCTGCTAGCCATGCCGGAGGGGTCCGCAAGATGTAATTAGAAATTGGAATAAACATATATTTGTACAGTAACTGATTTCAGTTATTTTCAGCTTTTGACAACTTTACCAAATGATAACTTTTGCATCTGCCTTTGTTCAGCAAGAAAAGCTAGCACACTCTAACGCCGCCAATGGAACTAGATGGTCTAATAGTTTTGTTTTTGCCTGTCTGTACAATGCGCGCGCAGCTTGCTTGCAGTCGAAAAGCAACAGCCAACTCGTATTTTAGACAGTCAGCCCTTTTAGATGTAGTGCTAGTGCCATTGCAGAATGTGTTGTTTACATAGTCATGATAAATCGGTACAGTGAGAAATCGGTAAATGCGAGAAATCAGTACAGCTTGTGGTGACCATATTTTAACTGCGGATGCAGATTAACCCTCCAAGTGCTACGTATATTAGTCCTTAAGTGCTGACCATTTTTTAAGTTTCGCGCAAGCATTTAAGCAAATGTGCATAATACTTATTAATTATATGAAAAGTATATCATATTGCATATCAAATTGTTCAGAAAAATGTCTACTATTAGAAAATATGATTCATTAGATCTTACTTACCATTTATTTTTTTCCAAATTTCTAGATATCAAGGGGTAGTTTTATTTTGTTACCCTCGTCTTCAGGTTTTTCCATTTCAGGGCATAATTACATAGTCAAATAAAAAAATCTGAGATAGCCAAAATGTTGAAAATTTTATTACCTTTCCAGTGATATATAATGTTTATATGTTCTTAGCAAAAAAAGATAACATAACCATAACAATTTGCGATGTAGCAGCTGTACTTCAGACGACCAAAAAACAGCTGATGTTGACAAACAAGTTAGCCAACTTTGATTTTCCACTGAAATATGTATTGAACCAAAAGTATTCAGATAGAATGATATTTTCTCTTCAATACTATATAAAATATATGCCGATCCGTCAATAAACAACGGATCTGTGACGATCGTAGTAAACCCTTGTAAATGCGTCGCGATCGCGACGATAGCGCATTACGCGTTGCCGAAATGCGTCGCGATCGCGATGTTTAGCGCTTGGAGGGTTAAACATAGTAACATACTGGCCTCAATTCATATGTAGTGAGATGTTTTACATGATAGTCTAACTGAATATGATGCTTCTATAGACATTATGAATTTTCAAGGATTTTTTCACTTTTTTGTCATTAAAACACCGATTTTAATTGTAGAACTTTTGGGAATAAGAATACTTGGAGAACTTCTCAATCACACTGCTCTCAACCTCAATCAATTCTTATCACACTGCTGATTATAAGGATTTTTATTTAAGTGGCTTTATAAAACAGTCTTTAATGCTTTTTTTGTGGAAATTTACAGTATACACACGGTAATTAGAAAATGGATTGTTGGTTGAAAAGTGGATCCTTAAAACGCTATAGGCATAAAGATGATCAAGATCATTCATTTGATACTGAATGTACTGATGGAAGCACTCTTTATTTCTTAAAAAACCGTGACTTTTTTATAATTTTACTGTTTACTCATTTTCAACAATAAAAATAAAGACAAAATTGAACACAAATTTTAAGATCTGACTTTTTTTCTAAAAATGGAAACTTTAATTCCTAAAACAATCCTATCCCGCTAATATTATAAATAAATGTGAATGTCCAGTTGTTTGTTAGACTTTCACGCAAAAACTACTCAACCGATCATCATGAAAATTTTTACACATAATCTTGGAGGTATCAGAAGTAACATAGGACACTTTATATTTTAAAAGAATTAATTTTTAAAAAGATGAGCAAATTTTAATAAATAAAAAATTTGTAAATAAATACAGTAATAAAATTTATTTGTTGCTAAGCAACAAATTCAATGAAAAATTTCAAGGTATTCCAGCGATTTCCGATATACAGGGTGAGCATATGATAGCGAATGAGCTGCACCTGATGGCGGGTGAGCGTGACGGTGAATGAGCGTAGCGAACGAGCTAAACCTGACGGTAAGTAACGCGAGCGAAACCACAGGAAAAAGCTAGTTAAAAATAAAAATTCTTAATTTGGTTTTCATCATGTACTTGGTACTGTGATATGGCACCGCACCAACCATGTATTAAATACTATTAGCATTGACTTTGTACACTACGTGAGTAGACTTCTCATAGCATAGGCGTGTGTGAAGCATATTGACGGTGGTGCGATCTCGTGCGGCGTCCATTGAAGTACACGTAACAAATGATAAATAAATCAGTATTACCACTCTTCTAAACCAAGGATGAAACATTTTATAACTGAAAGTTATGTTTATGTTTTGGTAAAATGTTTTGGCAGCACTGTAAATTTAGCTGAATAATAACAACATCGATGGCAGCGACTCTGGTGCGGCGTCCACCGAACTTCCAATTTTGCCTCAAACTAAATGCATTGGATGAGAGGTCTATTCACGTTAGTGTACATAGTCAATGCTATTAGCTTGGCAACGGCTAAGCTCATTATAATTACGAGGGGGGGGGGGGTGGATGAGAACATTAATAACTTTATGTTTAAGAATTAGTGGGGGTCCTTGTCATTATAGTGACTAGATGAGGGAGTCCTTGGAAAATTTTTGTTGGTAATCCCTGCTGTAGATAATCTTAAATGTAAGCATAGGTTGATTGGCACGTCAAATTAAAGGTTTCACTGAAATGACACAAATTCGATAATTTGATGTGGAAATGGCAGCCAATCAAATTTCACATTCAAATATCCTCCTGAAACTTAAAAATACAATAGTTTCTGGCATTTAATTCACATTTAAAGTTCTCCCTGCCTGGAAGGTGCCCCAGCAAAAACTTGCAGACACTGCAACGAGTTTGAAACACATGCACATGTGTTGGGCTTTTGCAGGCACGTGAACTCCTGATCAACAAACAGCAAAATGACGTATGACATATTATAGCAAAAGATTTGAGAGGAGGACAGTTTGAAGATCACAAAGAAGTGACCTGTACCTCCGAAAATGGAAACACACGCCGGATAGTCATAATTGCCATCGACAGAAGAAATAAAAGGGCGTGGATGATACAGCGACAGTGGCTACAGTGAGATGTGAGACATACTCCAACCATCCAGATGGTGTTGACGAGGAAAAAAATAAATACATTTTCCAACAAAATCTTACTTTGAACAGAAATATTGAGTTAAAATCGTCAATGTAATTGAACTTCTAATTGTTTCCAAGGAAACATAAAAAATACATCAAATTAAGGCAAGGTTTAAAAATTCAGAAGAATTGACAGTTTTATAGTGATCAGCATTTTAAGAATTCTGTTGTAGTTAAAAAATATATATATATATATATTCAAATTCAAATTCATTATTGCCGTAGATTGACAATTGTACAATTGTATTACAGCAGTCATGTATTATGGTCTATTGGTTACATATATATATATACATTTTTTTTAACTAATCTGTTATTAGAATCAGAAATAAACAAAATCTTTATAACTAATATACATAAATAATATTTTTATCCTTCCTGGTATTGTAAATACTCACCAACTGAGTAAAAAGCGTTTTCTTTCAAAAATGATTTTAGCAAAGCTTATATACATATATATATGTATGACCAAAACTATATTATTATACCTATAAATTACATTTCTGTGAGGACCATATTCTCATCCCAGTTTTATTATGTAATTATTTACGTTTATTCTAATGGAATAAAACGCCAATTATGTTGATAATTATGAGACCATTCAAATTTGAAAATCCAGAGTGAGTGCAAGAGGTGGCAATGCCGACACCGCTACGGTATATGATTTTTTACCCTATTGTGTGTTAATGAATGTGCGAATCTTTTGGGAGGTCGCCTGATGCAACGCCTACCAAACCGTAACTGTTGCTTTCAAATACTATACCGTACATGGAAAGAAACTTGATGGACATATGGAATGCTCGTATAGGCGTTTAGAAGCATGTTGAAAAGTTCTAGGTTGTCCATTAGAAGAAGTAGGAAGTAAGTTAATGATTACTAAAATTTTTGTTTTAGCGAATTTCCCTATAGGGATATGCTATTACGGTAGTAGCCATGGTAAGACCTAAGCCCGGGACCATGTTACTTTTGCACTGTCAGGTCCCCAGAAGCCAAAAACACCGTTCGTTCATTATCACAGATATATATATATATATATATGACCAAAACTTCTTGTAAATTTGAAATAAATTTCAGATTTTTCCTTTTGAAAATAAAAATTTCAATTTTTTACTGTAAAAGATGTTAGTCTAACTATCAGTCCGAATAATAAGGAGTCCACTTGTTAGGTCTGGATATACTGCAACCGATACTCCCAGATATATGAAATCCTCCCTTACCTTCATATTTACCGATTCCCAGCAACTGGTGTCATAGGGTTTTTTTTTTTTTTTACTCTCACTCTCATCACTCAAGTACTTTAGTAAGGCCTGAAAAATGGTAATTACATTTTACTAAAATTGAATTGCAATAGATAGTATACAGTAAGATAATGTAAGCTAAGTTGATAATTTTCATCTTAAAATTAAGAAAATATAGTGTTAGGTAAATCAGTTTGGTGGGTCAAAAAATACTTTCCATAAAATGAATTTAATTCATTCTCTTAGGCCCGTTACACACATATCTTTGTTATACCCCGTTCAAAATAAATGTGCGGTCGAAATGCAGATTTCAATTCCCCCATTTTCTCCCATTCCTCCCACTGCTAACAATCCAGCCAATCGCAATCACTAAAAAAATATTACAGCTGTTTAGTATCTCGTGTCACTTTATGCTAATGTTTTGCTTTTTCGTAAACAAATATTCTTATTTTGACGTTTGAGATGTAAAAAGAAGCGCTTGCAACGGCGACAAGTTGAAGTAACATGTTCTTCAGCGCTATTTTCTACTCTGAATTTCAAGGGCAAAATTAAAATAACACATGATTTTGAAGAAAATAGGGGAATTAGGAAAGAGATTGAGGGGATTTTCCTTATGGTGGGAAATAAAATTTTGTCTTTCGACCGGACATTTATTTTGAACGGGGTATAGCAATGAAGTTAATTAGTCGTGTAAGTTCCCATTTAAAAGTCTAGCTCCATCTTTGTATGGCACTTAAGCATATAAAACAGGTCTTTTAGCGAATTTCCCTATAGGGAATACACTATTACGGTAGTAGCCATGGTAAGACATAAGCCCGGGACCATGTTACTTTTTCATTTTGAGGTCCCCAGAAGCCAAAAACACCGTTCGTTCATTTTCATATCAAAAACTGGTAGTTGAGACACAAAACCATACAATTTGTAAAAACAGACAGAAAGTGTAATTTTAATTATATATAGCAAAATATAACCATATAACTAAATATATATATATATTTATTATGTTATTTTTTTTAAATTACCTTAAAAAAGTTTTGCTACTGGTGAAATCTTCATCCAACTCCAAAGAGTCTTGTGCTTCGGATGTTGATGGTAACCCCAACTATAAAAAAAATTATTTAAATTTAAAAATTATTTAAAGTATATTTTAAAATGTATATATATATATATATATATTTTTTTTTTTTTTGACATGATTGATTGTATAGATTCAATATTTTATATAAAAACTGAAATTAAATATATAGATATGCTCTGTAAGCATCTTATGGAGACGGGGTGTTGAAAAATTATGTCTTGATAATAGGTTACAATTAAGAAAAATTATAGAATTATTTTTGAAAGATATTTCCAATTTAACATAATAATAGGAAATTTAAAATATACCTAGCAATATTTATTAAAAATAATTATTATAAAACATATAAAATAAAAATATTGTACCTCATCATTAAGATTATCTTGCTCCCCGGCTGTGGCTTCACAATTCTCTTCCATTAGCTCAAAATCTTCTTCCATTTTATGTGATGATGGTAACCATACCTATTAAGAAAATCGATAAAATTTTAAGAAGAAGCATTTTTAAAATAAAAAAATTATTTAAAATATATGAAAACTCATTGAAATTTATATTTTATATGGAAATTCTTGGAAATTTCTATTTTATATAATAATTAGTTTGTATGATTTATAAAGTTTATAATAGATATTTATTATAATTTATTAATAACTATAAATTAAAAATGAATAATAGGCAAGTTGTCATTGCAATAAAATATATCTATATTGCCTTTGGCCAATCACTTTCTACTGCTTCGATTAGTAATTTCGTCAGACTGCTTGTACTGTCTTCTTCTGATGAGATGTATAAGACTTCAACAGACATCTTTTTCTAATCTAGAAAGATAATTTTTTTTAATATTATAAATATAAAAACTAAACATAGTTTGATAAGGTAAAACAAAAAAAATATATCGAACAATTAAGTAAGGTAATAATAAACTAAAAAAATGAAATATTTGTTCTTCCTCATAAGATTAACATTAAAACTTTGAAAGACTGTAGGGTGTAGCTTTAGGGGTGTGGGGGGGGGGGACCTCTCAATAATTCAGCTACCAGGATTAAATTGGAAATTACCTTGTAATGTGTATATAATTTGCATTTTTTCATCAATTTTTTAATATTGTTTAAAACAAACAAAAAATTGATAAAAAATGTGAATTATAAAAAGGGAAATAAATGTCTATTCTCCTTATGATAAATATAGGGAAAGAGTATGCAGGTATGCTGCCATGGGGAACACTGAAAGTATGTTTTTAGCATAAAACAATTTATCTCGACCATATAGAGCATATACTAAGTTTCATCAATATCAGTCCATTGCTAAAGGAGTGTGCCTATTCTCCATATGACTAACATGGGAAAAGAGTATGCAGGTTTGCTGCCATGATAAGTACAAAAACCAAGACTTTTTACCATAATTGGATGAATCTCAACCAAATGAAGCTGAATACCAAGTTTCATCGAAAAATGTTGTTAAATAAGTGAAATATTAACACATCCTAATTCTCCATAAGATTAACATTGGAGCCCCAAAATACAATGTTATGGGGTTTCAAAAGGGTCAAAAATGGGGTTTTTGCATTTTTGGACCTAAGTTTGCAAAATTCAACAATTTTAACCAAAACCATTTAAAGAAGCTTAAAAAAGAAACAATTTTGTATTTTGAATTTTTAACATGGCTTAACAGGTGACGGAGAAAGTAAAAAAATAGGCTTTCCATGTTATTCTTATGGGGAATTAACAAAACCCTGTATCTCACTTATTTATTGACACAATTTGATCAGATTTGGTATGTACATTCACTAGGTAGGGTTAAACATTTACTTTCAGCACCCATATGGCCGCAAACCTACCTCCTCAACCCCATGACCCCTATAGGGTTTATGGGGGAAATAAAAAATTTCAAAATTTTTTGCAATTTAGTTATACATGCACTGGGGGTGGATTTTCCTATATCTACTTCCCCCAAGGCAGCAAACCTACGTCCTCGTTCCCATGGTGTTTATGGGGCAAGTTAAATAAAATTGAATCCTGTTGGAAATTCGCTGAGTACGCAGGTCTGCTGCGATGGTTGTATTTAGATCCATAAATCGTTTTCATGGATGTTTATACCATAATCTAAGTTTAGGAAGAGATAATCCATGGGTCTACGCTAAAACTAAAATTTAACTAGATTTATTTAAACCGTGTTTTAATTGGTGAAAACAGGAGGTTGCTTCCAGAATTATCCTTTAACTTCATATTACATAACCCTCTAGATAGTCTGAGCCACGGTTATCTGAGACCCTGAATTATCCGGTCACTTTAAGCTAAAATATTATTTTTTAAATTTAAAGTCCAAGCAGAATAATAAATTGCTTAACATCAGTTCTTTTTTTTAGAAATAGTAATAATTTATAGGTTTAGCTAAATATTTACTTGAACTAAACATCAAAACATCAATGGTATTAATTTTAAGGTATGAGTAATACACAACAACCTTTCAGAGCAAAAGCCTGTGTTAACAAGTTGAACTAGCCTTCTGTAAGATTTAAACCACCACTCGAGTGACAATGGATTTTTAGCTTATACGAGAACTTTCAGTGTGCCTCGGGCCTTTTCGAGAAATCATAGTACCATAGTAACATAGTACCACAGTCAAACCCATAGAAAGTCATTTGACTCGGATTGAAACTACTCGTATTACAAAGTTATTCGTGCTCTTTCACTGGATTTACAGTGCTTCAAAAACATTTTATCACAACATAAACATAACCCTCAGTTATAAAATGATTCATCCCTGAATGAGAAGAGTGGTAGTACTCATTTGCGTATTATGTTCTCTTGTACTGCCATGTACGCTACAGTAGATCATGTCAACGTATATTGGTTTCAAACATGCCTATGCCATGAAAAATAAATGCTATTGGTATAAATGGTATGCCTTGGTTGCTGGGTTTTACGAACAAATCTGATATATTAGCATGTGGAATAGCGAATGGAATAGAATCAACCGGGTTCTAACGATGTCGTGAGTGGCTGTTGCATTTACTCCAACGCTGATCACAATAAGCGCTATTGAATTGTCACTAGCGCTCCAAGCTACTGATGGAGTATGAACATTTTATGTGAAGATAGGGTTTCTTAACCATAAAATAAAAGTAACCTCTGAATTATCCGAGGTAGTCTCGGTCCCGAAGCCCTCTGTCAATCGGGAGTGTACTGTACTATACGCGTACTCCGTTCTTTGTAAAGGAAGCTTAAGTTGGGAAAAGATTTCTATTTAAAATAATATTTGGTGAGGTTGTTCACTCACTCCGAAAATTTGTTAGCTTTCTCCGCACACTCTCCTGACTTCACTTACAGTGAAACCAAAAAAGGTGTATTTAGTCAGTGTTTATTAGATTCAAAAACCTTGTTAGAATGCTGATTTGCATTGTATAATTGTTATCAACATAACATATTCAAAAAATGATATATGTTTAACTAAAAATGTAATGAATTTTGTTTCCATAGGATCAACATGTGAACTTTCATAGCCAGTGAGACGGAACTCTGAAGAACTTTCCAAATACTATCATAAAGTTATCTATAGTTTAGTAATTTCTTAGATTTCCTATAATTATTCTCATAACTGCAATAGATAAACTCTTTCAAATTCCTTCTTTTATCTCCATTATTTTGTAAATTTTTGTTTAACAGTAAAATTAAAATGTATTTTATTATTAATATTATAATTATTAGATTTATGATTCTATCTCACGCATAGGCGTAAGCCTATGTGGGATAAAATTTCATTATTGTTGATAGCCAGGAAGGTTAAGTTAGGGTAAGTTTACTTTTTATGTTAAGCTGACCAGAGAAATATTGTGAACATGTATATCTATATTGAAATAAAACTGTTTTTGATTTGGTTTGATTTACTTTAACCTTTTTGTTTTATCATTAAAAGCTGGACCATGTAACCAGAGCCACTTACATTGAGACACTTGTTGTTTTCACCACCCATGCTGTCGTAGTAGCGTACCGTGCTGTCTCGGAAGTCGATAGTCGCCATGCACCAGTGATTGCCCAGGTGGATGGGCACTAGAAGCAGGTCGTGGTTGAATATGTCCACCTGAATCCAGACAACAATAATACATTCACATGGGTGAAACTGATTGAAACAAAGGACATTTTTTTTTTAAATAATCCAAGGGTTTATTAAATTTTAGGTGTACCATATTTCAAAGGCAAATACAGTAGAAGCCCTCAAATCCGGCCGCCTCGGGACAGGACCACCGGCCGGATTTTAAAATAGACGGATCAACCGGAAGTTATTAAACGGGTTAAACAGAGACCTGTATTATATGTGTGTTTCAACAATTAACTATTAGGATGTATTTAACAATGAAAGGTATCATACTTGCACAATCCATGCTATGTATCAACTTTTTAACCATCATGATTTGCTCCGTCGCAGACGTTGTAGCGCCAGAATGACGATCGGAGCGGTCGCTAGCGATGAACCTTCGTTTAACGGACAATAATACTGATCTTCTGTCAATGAAGGCCCTGACCTAGAAATGAGACAGTAAAAGCGACATAATCTGTCTAGTGACCTAACTTCCATATCAAAGATCGGGTCATGAAACACCCAACAAAAAAATAATGATAAAAAATAGAACACTAACACAAAGTTGTAGAAGACATTTGAAACCGGACAGTCCGGAAATCGTCAATCGAACTAATATATTTTAGTAATATTACAAGGGACAAGTTGACGATTGTCTATTTTTTCCGTTGGAAACGCACAGGGCTGAAAATTTCATTTCCAGAATACCACGGCTGGATTATCCGGTGGCCGAACCATCTGAGGCCGGACTAGAGGGCTTCTACTATATACACAATGTCACAAGAATAGGTTACATAAACTTAAAAGGAACACAAATAATTCTGATAGCCATGATTATCTAAGGGAGCTGTAAGCTTGTTGTCTTTATATAAGGAAAACATTATTGGTGACGGTGAATCTGTTGAACACAACTTAATATTGTTAATTTTTTTCTGATTCGTTTAGTTATTTTCCAGGATGTTGTGTCCACAAAAGTTGTCTTAACATCCTGAGGAATAATTGAGTGCATTTAAATAATAATATAATGCACGAGCAGCATGATAGATTTTTGCATATGAAGATTTGTCCTTTTTTTAGATGATGTAGAATATAAAGATTCACAGATCAAATTTGCTATAAGTCTTTAAAATGGCAGTCATTTGCAAGTAAATTTCTTATCCAGCTTTTCAGTCTCCAAGGTATAAATTTAATTTCACAGTAAAATTTTTTTTTTTCTCCCAAATATCACAATGATTTTGAGCTCGTGTGCTTTTAAACCTAGAAAATAAGCGATTCAAGGCAACAATTGCAACGTAATTCATGGAAAACTTATTTACAAAATTTTATTTTCTTAGGCCCATCAACTAGTTTGAAATACTAGTTTTGCGTTCTCTCTACTGCATCAACATCAAGAATGATATATCCGTTTTCCTTCCCTTTTCAATTCCTTAGAAAACAATGTTGAGAAATAGTTGCACCAGGTTGCAGTCCCTACTTGCAATAAATGCTATTATAAAGAAACTCCTCGTATTTTTACATCGATTACTTACTTTTTTTGTCCAACGCCTAAGTGAGCTATACCCTTGGGAGACCAGCTTTCTGTAGAAGGTGTTGAATGCATACACACTAGGAGATTATCCTCTTTGCCACGTTCAATGATGAGGTTCATGCAAAAGTTGATAACCTGAGAAAAAATATTATATTAACAAAAACTAAAGCTTATGTTGCAATATAAGTTGCATATTAAGTAAGGAACTCCAATTTTGTGTTGCCTATTTTGTTTTTATCCAAAGTGCAACAGATTTTGCAACCTTCTGTCTAATGCCGCGTCCACACTTGGCGACTGTGTATGCAGTCAATCGGCTGATTGTCTACATACACAGTTTTTGTCTCATGTTTCCGGCTTGTTTTGCGTCCACACTAGAAAGCCAGTCTTTGACAACATGGTGACCGAAGAGGACGTGGTTTTAGCTGGATGTTAGGATGTTAGGACGTCCTGTAAAGCACCACGCTTTTTGTTACGATTTTTGTACTCAGCACTAGTTACATCCCACAACACTGGGCGGGGGGAAAGTAATTCCTTGATTAGTTTCATTATCGCCTCTTGATTCCACATAGGCGTTTTAACTAATAAAAACGCACTGTGAATACCACTAAAACTATTTCAGTGAGAATTAATCACTTATCAACAACAGCGATACGCATGGTGTGATACCTGGCTGGGAACTGAATGTGAACTATGCAGGGCAGTGGCGGGTTGTATCCTGTCTCTTGTCTACAGACAAGTCCACACATGCAGACTTAAGAGGAAACATTTGTATCTTGTCTCCATGTTTCATGTTCAATCGGGAAACAGAAAACAGCAATTTTTGTCTCCAGAAACACACATATTTGTCGGCCGACTGTTGGGGGACAGTCAGCGGACAGTCGGCAGACTAGCTGAAGACATCGCCGGATACAAGAGGAAACACCGGAGAGACAGTCGGCCGACAATGTTTCCGGAGGCAAGTCGCCAAGTGTGGATGGGGCTGTCCTAATTATGGTAAGCCCTTGAAAAAATTGCTAAGCACAGTCGAATGAATCAAATGAAATAAACATGTGCTGTATTCAAGCAAATTTATAAGTTACAAAACAAATAAATAACAATGAAATCCAAGTCTCGGTAACAGAACTTAGAAACAGAACTCCTTAACTACAATGTATCAGAATTAACACATCATTGTTATTTTAATATTCACCATGCACTTTTAAGCTAAGGTCATTTAAACCTAATTCTGGATTGGCAGCAAAAATTCATTAAAATTAGGGGTTTTAAAACTTGCTCAAGACAAAAGAGAAACAATTGAAGAAATAAGAAATAAGTTTATAAGGTGTAGGATCAGAAAAATCAGTTAAGTTAAGAATTAGGATTGAATTTGCGATTAAAGAAGGGAACTTTACAAAAAAATCATTTTTTTAGTACTGGTTCTACAAACCTTTTTACTTTAAGTGTGTAGCTGAAATTTTTTGTTTCAATTTTTTTTTAAATTAAAATCCTTTGTATGTGTAATAAGTTATTACTATTCAATTTTGTTAAGTAAATAGTATAAAATAACTAAACAATATGTAGAATTGCAATTGAATTTAAAAACAAAAGAATCAGTATTGTCCGGAGATGACTTGTTGGCCAGTGAGGGGGTTGCGGGGTGAGGGGGAAGCTAAAGCATGCCATTGGCCAAAACAATTAATTTGCTTTTTGTTTTTGGTTTTTTTTATTCCACCATATGTTAAGCTATCAACAAAACCAAAAACATACAGCTTCCCTACGATGTTTTCTTTTATTTTGCAGTCAGCTGTCTTTCACTACATTGAATTAGGCTAGATGGTTTGTCAAAAAGATAATTGTTTACTTTTTTAGAAAAATTTTTTCATGTAGAATAGTACAATCTAAGTTTGTTTTCATTCCTTAGACCGGTATTCCTCATTCCTTTGTTTTCAACCAAATGACCGGTAGGTTTCGAATGTAAATTTCCCCTCACCCCCCAACCCCCTCAGTGGCCAACAAGTCATCTCCCGACAATAACAATGATGAAATCAGCTGTTGACCATTGAAGTAGAATCCAAGTTACAGATTCAATATTTGGTTCAACAAATATACACCAGAATGCAGTACCTGTTGACCTACATTACAACAGTGTGACAGGTGAGTGAGCAGAGCGAATGTGCTCGTCTTAAATAAAAATAAGCCTTTTTGAACTTGGCATTTTAGCCCATCATCTGTTACTGATATTACTGTACTACGAAGAATCGTTTAAGTTTACCAAGCAAATGCTCAGCCCCCAGGTATACTATTACCTCGTTTTGATTAACAAATATTTGTATAAAACACCCCAATGCAACAAGCCTACATCCTGGAATTTAAATTTATATATAGTAAAATCTGGATAAAGCAATGTGGGCTATGAGTCGTAGTGTCTGTTGCCTTGATAAGTAAGGATATACAGTTTTGAAATCAGGATCCAAATTTTGAAATGAGTATTTATGATTCTGTTTACCTCATCATTGAGCCAGTTTAAGTCATTCAACGTGTGTATATCTCTTCTGGTTATCATTTGGCCGAAGCCTTCCACCAGAGCTTCCCCTGGTGGGTTGGGCGTCAGGGCATTCATGATCTTCTTCTGTAAAAAAAGTTTCGCTGTCTACACATCAAACAACAGATTCAATATTAGTTCATAGGAAGGAATCAACCATTTTGATTTATTGATATCTCTTCAGCAACGGTGAAGAGAATACTCAAGCATATCTCTTCACTTTCATTAGTATAAAGACCTTGCGTAGAAATCAAGTCTAGAGTCACTTCTGTAACTCCTGTTAAGCCTTAATTACATAAACCCAGGGTTTAAGATGGAAAAAATTTTCTTGGAGCAAAAATGCTACAAGCTCTTGGATACTTGTAGCAAAATGAAACATGTTGTAGCATTTCTATCGCAAGTAGTATAATTCGTCACCAGTTACCAATACGTTCACCTTAAAAGTATTTTTGTTTACCCTGTTGTTTTTACCTAAAATAAAAGCACTAAAAAGTTCAAAACGACTTTTAATTTAATTCTGAAAACGTTAAAATAGGTTCATATAAAGTTACAAATTTACATAAGTACTTAAGCCTATACATAAACTCCAAATTGTCTTCGGATTAAAACCCAACATATGAACATGGCTGGGTAGGTGTAGGCCTACTTAACAATAATATAGCCTAATATAAAATTCTTGGTTTTAAACTCCATTTTGCAAAAGCAGCTTCAAAGTTAAAATCCGCTCTCTCTGGACCTTCAATGGCAATCATAAGTAAATTATTTTAAATGTTTACACTACCACACAAGCTATTTATTACTAGCTTATCTTCATGCTGCGTGAATTTATAATTCAATTTTCAATATAAGAGCTACGGCGGGAAAACACGCTGCGTGTGACATTTTGAGCTGCTCATATTTCTCACTTATTTTCATGCTACCTTTATGCGGGGTGTCACGTGACTTTGCTCATACGCAGGACGCTTTGACTGTTTTTCGAAACTTTTGCCTGCTGCACTTTTTGACTAAAGACGCCTGTCCGCGTCTTTGCGCCTCGCCTCGCCTCTTGCAGTGTGTGGGACTCCATAAGCGCCTATGCTTTCTCTGTCACTCAAGACGCCTGTAGTCAAAATGCCCCGCCTCGCCTCGCCTCGTCTGTTGCAGTGTGTGACCGGCCATAGATTGAGGTTAACTAACTGAAGCTGTATTTTACTTTGATGGAAATAACACTTTTAGACATAATTTTATGACAGAAAACTTAAAATTTGAAAACCTGTGATTCTCGAGGTATTTGTTATTAATTTGGTAAAATCTATGTAGCAAAATCGCGACAGACTGTCCGAATATTGTCGCATTTGTGTGGAGGGTGTCGCAAAATGCGACAAATGCGACCGCAGCTTAAACCCTGCATAAACCAATTGTTAGTCCAGGTGATCTTTAGACACTGGTTACCTAATATGATATAATTAAAGTGGCATCGAGATCTATCGAGAGCAATATTCAACAATTGATGCAAGTTTCAATTTATATTAAGTTTTGAGCACATAACAATCATTTTCTTAAGTAAGTATATAAGTAAAAAAACTGTCCCAACTATTTCCACGTGTTATATCTTAGTTTGCCATATATAAGTTAATTGTTTTCAAATTAATGAATCAGAACAGATAATTTTTTAATGCAGGATCAGCCTACTTAACCCTCCTCTTTTTTGATCTTTTGATTTAGCTATGTAAACCTCTAAGATGGATAAAAATGTACATATGGTTTTTACCTCTAGTCAATTAAAATTAAATTATGTACAGTCTTCACTTTCATTTTTTTTATTTGAAAAAAAAAAGATTTATCAAAATTTTAAGGTAGAATTACCTAGTTAGAATTTGTTTGCTCAACGACTGTTCAATGTGATTATTGTTGTGAATTGTAAGCAAATGTGCAATAATAAAGCTATCTCTAGCATTCGCTCATTTACCTCCATATCTTTGGTTAGTTCTGGCAGGGCTGCTTCCGCTTCTGCGGTATCATCGATGACGACATCCGTGATCTTTAGATGGCGTCTTCTCCTTTCATCAATGACGGCCATGCGCTTGGTCTCGTGTTTTGCGTACAGCTCCTTTTTCAATTCCTCTTCTTCTATCTGCCTCCTCATTTCTCTTTCTTTTTCATCATATGTCTGTTGTCTGAAAGAATTTTCATGTTCATATTACTTAATGTTTAGAATATGTTTTTACTACACAAGGAATTGTTGAAATCCCCTCTTAACAAAAACAAATAATTTTATACAAGCAAAATATTTCTTTTTTTTAAATATAAGTTAAAATCATACATATTTTGAGAATTTTTTCTCACGGTTCCTAAAGACCGGACATAATTTCATCATTCAATTTAAAAATGCTAATATTATTAGGTTATAAAATCAGTCCTTGAACTCTAGAAGTGCTGTTGGCTAGAGAAGATCCGCTTCTGAGAAACATACACTCTATAGAATAATAATTAAATTTGGAAGTGTTACTTATACACATTGAATTTTACGCCTGGATTTTTAATGAATCCAGGCGCCTGGATTTTACGCGTTGGATTTTACAGTGTACTCCCAATATCGGAATATAAATGTACTACTGATTGGAATCAGATGTTCTTAACAACAATTGTTATTACTAGTATTTATTTATGTTTAATTTTGTTATGTTGATATCTTAATAAAGTATTATTCTGGTTCTAATATTAATTATTATTTTTAAACTATGGCGCAATCGGTAGGACGCAGTTTAGGAACTATTGCATCTCAAATAATTACAATAAAAACTAAAAATGGAAGGACATTGTAGTGGTAGTGTAAAATTACCTCCAAACCTAAATTTGCAAGGTTTGAATACAGCCTCAGAATGGACATTTTGGAAGCAGTCATTTGAAGATTATTTAGTTTCTACTGGTCAGGATAATGCTGCTGATAAGGTAAAAATATCCTTACTGCGTAATATGATGGGGCACGAAGCCGCTAGAATTCTGGCTACTCTGCCTATATCTGAGTTGGATAAATTCGTTTATACTAAAGTAGTTATTGATGCTATTGATAAATGTGCTAACCCACAGAAAAATGTTGTCTTTGATAGATCTTTGTTTAACTCTCTAAACAGGTTGAAAATGAACCGTTTGATAACTTTTTAACAGAATGCAGGAATCTTATTAAGTCATGTCAATTTTCTGACACAACAAGAGAGCCTCTTGAGAATCAGCTTCTAAGGGACAAGATTGTCCACGGGATAGGTGATCAAAATGTTCAGGAAGCTCTCCTTAGGCAAGATGATCTCACATTAGAGAAAGCTATTAAATTCTGTCAGTCTAGTGAACAGAGTAAACAACCAAGTTAAAATTTTAAACAATGATTGTAAAGAAATATCAGTTGTACGTAAAAATAAATGTCAACAAAAAAGTGTAACAAAATTGTCTAATCAACAACCAGATTTTTTGTGTAATCGTTGTAAAACAAAACATGGTCCAAGGCCATTTTTTCCAGCCTCTGGAAAAATATGTTCTCGCTGTGGTTTAAAAAATCATTTTGCTGTCAGTTGTAGAGTTAAAAATGTTAAGTATATAGAACAAGAAAATGCTAGTGGAGAGGTTAGTTCAAATGAGGATAACTATAGTGAGTGTTGGATGGTTGGTATTAAGTCATCAGGAAAAGAGATAAATAATGTGCAGTCAAATACTGACCAGAGAGCTGCTTGGACACAGGTACAGAAGTTAATGTAATGCCTTTAAAAATATTTAAGACTATTAATAAGTCTGTAGGGGTCAAACCATTCAATACACATATTAAATTGGAGGGTTTTGATGGCTCAACAAGTACGCCAATCGGACGGGCTAACCTTAAATGTCAATATAAAGGGAAAACTAGTTATGAAGATTTTATGATTGTTGACACTAAAAACATGCTTTTGGGGCTTCCTGGATGTCTTGCTTTTAATTTAATGAAGAGAGTGAACCTTTCTTCAACATTGCATGAAACCGGTATTAACTCTGATAAAATGAAGTTCATTGAAAAGTATAAAGATGTTTTTTCAGGGTTTGGCACGTTTCCAGATCCTTGTTCTTTGCCGTTATGGGAGTCTAATCCAAAGATTTTTTACCCAGCTAGGAGAATACCCAATAGTTTGCTCAAACCACTTCAAACTGAGTTAGAACGGTTAGTAGCTAGGCAGGCAATAACTAAAGTAGATCAAATATCTGAGGCTGCTTGTGTTAATAATATTTTTGTTTTCGAAAAAACAAACGGAAAAACAAGGATATGCCTTGACCCCCGTGATTTAAATCGGTATATAATTCGAAATCCAAAAGTTATGAAAACAATAGAAGATGTAGCATCGCGCCTTAAAGATGAGAAGTATTTTTCTGTTTTTGATCTAACTGAGGGATTTCATCACATAAAATTGACAGAGGAATCGTCTTGGAAGTGCTGTTTTGCTACTCCATTTGGAGTTTACAGATATGATGTGTTGCCATTTGGGGTATCCAATGCCCCAGAAGAGTTTCAAGATGCAGTGGAAAAATATTTTGGTAATGTAGAAAATGTTGTTATTTGTATAGATGATATTTTAGTCGCAGGAGCTACTAAAGCTGACCATGATGCAGCTGTTGCTAAAGTTATGCAGCGTGCACGAGAGATAGGTGCGGTCTTTAACCCTCGAGTGGACGCTAAGCGGAGGAATCCGCTGTAACATGTTGTAGCATTTCTATCGCGAGTAGTATAATTCGTCACCAGTTACCAATACGTTCACCTTAAAAGTATTTTTGTTTACCCTGTTGTTTTTACCTAAAATAAAAGCACTAAAAAGTTCAAAACGACTTTTAATTTAATTCTGAAAACGTTAAAATAGGTTCATATAAAGTTACAAATTTACATAAGTACTTAAGCCTATACATAAACTCCAAATTGTCTTCGGATTAAAACCCAACATATGAATATGGCTGGGTAGGTGTAGGCCTACTTAACAATAATATAGCCTAATATAAAATTCTTGGTTTTAAACACCATTTTGCAAAAGCAGCTTCAAAGTTAAAATCCGCTCTCTCTGGACCTTCAATGGCAATCATAAGTAAATTATTTTAAATGTTTACACTACCACACAAGCTATTTATTACTAGCTTATCTTCATGCTGCGTGAATTTATAATTCAATATTCAATATAAGAGCTACGGCGGGAAAACACGCTGCGTGTGACATTTTGAGCTGCTCATATTTCTCACTTATTTTCATGCTACCTTTATGCGGGGTGTCACGTGACTTTGCTCATACGCAGGACGATTTGACTGTTTTTCGAAACTTTTGCCTGCTGCACTTTTTGACTAAAGACGCCTGTCCGCGTCTTTGCGCCTCGCCTCGCCTCTTGCAGTGTGTGGGACTCCATAAGCGCCTATGCTTTCTCTGTCACTCAAGACGCCTGTAGTCAAAATGCCCCGCCTCGCCTCGCCTCGTCTGTTGCAGTGTGTGACCGGCCATAGATTGAGGTTAACTAACTGAAGCTGTATTTTACTTTGATGGAAATAACACTTTTAGACATAATTTTATGACAGAAAACTTAAAATTTGAAAACCTGTGATTCTCGAGGTATTTGTTATTAATTTGGTAAAATCTATGTAGCAAAATCGCGACAGACTGTCCGAATATTGTCGCATTTGTGTGGTGGGTGTCGCAAAATGAGCACATAACAATCATTTTCTTAAGTAAGTATATAAGTAAAAAAACTGTCCCAACTATTTCCACGTGTTATATCTTAGTTTGCCATATATAAGTTAATTGTTTTCAAATTAATGAATCAGAACAGATAATTTTTTAATGCAGGATCAGCCTACTTAACCCTCCTCTTTTTTGATCTTTTGATTTAGCTATGTAAACCTCTAAGATGGATAAAAATGTACATATGGTTTTTACCTCTAGTCAATTAAAATTAAATTATGTACAGTCTTCACTTTCATTTTTTTTATTTGAAAAAAAAAGATTTATCAAAATTTTAAGGTAGAATTACCTAGTTAGAATTTGTTTGCTCAACGACTGTTCAATGTGATTATTGTTGTGAATTGTAAGCAAATGTGCAATAATAAAGCTATCTCTAGCATTCGCTCATTTACCTCCATATCTTTGGTTAGTTCTGGCAGGGCTGCTTCCGCTTCTGCGGTATCATCGATGACGACATCCGTGATCTTTAGATGGCGTCTTCTCCTTTCATCAATGACGGCCATGCGCTTGGTCTCGTGTTTTGCGTACAGCTCCTTTTTCAATTCCTCTTCTTCTATCTGCCTCCTCATTTCTCTTTCTTTTTCATCATATGTCTGTTGTCTGAAAGAATTTTCATGTTCATATTACTTAATGTTTAGAATATGTTTTTACTACACAAGGAATTGTTGAAATCCCCTCTTAACAAAAACAAATAATTTTATACAAGCAAAATATTTCTTTTTTTTAAATATAAGTTAAAATCATACATATTTTGAGAATTTTTTCTCACGGTTCCTAAAGACCGGACATAATTTCATCATTCAATTTAAAAATGCTAATATTATTAGGTTATAAAATCAGTCCTTGAACTCTAGAAGTGCTGTTGGCTAGAGAAGATCCGCTTCTGAGAAACATACACTCTATAGAATAATAATTAAATTTGGAAGTGTTACTTATACACATTGAATTTTACGCCTGGATTTTTAATGAATCCAGGCGCCTGGATTTTACGCGTTGGATTTTACAGTGTACTCCCAATATCGGAATATAAATGTACTACTGATTGGAATCAGATGTTCTTAACAACAATTGTTATTACTAGTATTTATTTATGTTTAATTTTGTTATGTTGATATCTTAATAAAGTATTATTCTGGTTCTAATATTAATTATTATTTTTAAACTATGGCGCAATCGGTAGGACGCAGTTTAGGAACTATTGCATCTCAAATAATTACAATAAAAACTAAAAATGGAAGGACATTGTAGTGGTAGTGTAAAATTACCTCCAAACCTAAATTTGCAAGGTTTGAATACAGCCTCAGAATGGACATTTTGGAAGCAGTCATTTGAAGATTATTTAGTTTCTACTGGTCAGGATAATGCTGCTGATAAGGTAAAAATATCCTTACTGCGTAATATGATGGGGCACGAAGCCGCTAGAATTCTGGCTACTCTGCCTATATCTGAGTTGGATAAATTCGTTTATACTAAAGTAGTTATTGATGCTATTGATAAATGTGCTAACCCACAGAAAAATGTTGTCTTTGATAGATCTTTGTTTAACTCTCTAAACAGGTTGAAAATGAACCGTTTGATAACTTTTTAACAGAATGCAGGAATCTTATTAAGTCATGTCAATTTTCTGACACAACAAGAGAGCCTCTTGAGAATCAGCTTCTAAGGGACAAGATTGTCCACGGGATAGGTGATCAAAATGTTCAGGAAGCTCTCCTTAGGCAAGATGATCTCACATTAGAGAAAGCTATTAAATTCTGTCAGTCTAGTGAACAGAGTAAACAACCAAGTTAAAATTTTAAACAATGATTGCAAAGAAATATCAGTTGTACGTAAAAATAAATGTCAACAAAAAAGTGTAACAAAATTGTCTAATCAACAACCAGATTTTTTGTGTAATCGTTGTAAAACAAAACATGGTCCAAGGCCATTTTTTCCAGCCTCTGGAAAAATATGTTCTCGCTGTGGTTTAAAAAATCATTTTGCTGTCAGTTGTAGAGTTAAAAATGTTAAGTATATAGAACAAGAAAATGCTAGTGGAGAGGTTAGTTCAAATGAGGATAACTATAGTGAGTGTTGGATGGTTGGTATTAAGTCATCAGGAAAAGAGATAAATAATGTGCAGTCAAATACTGACCAGAGAGCTGCTTGGACACAGGTACAGAAGTTAATGTAATGCCTTTAAAAATATTTAAGACTATTAATAAGTCTGTAGGGGTCAAACCATTCAATACACATATTAAATTGGAGGGTTTTGATGGCTCAACAAGTACGCCAATCGGACGGGCTAACCTTAAATGTCAATATAAAGGGAAAACTAGTTATGAAGATTTTATGATTGTTGACACTAAAAACATGCTTTTGGGGCTTCCTGGATGTCTTGCTTTTAATTTAATGAAGAGAGTGAACCTTTCTTCAACATTGCATGAAACCGGTATTAACTCTGATAAAATGAAGTTCATTGAAAAGTATAAAGATGTTTTTTCAGGGTTTGGCACGTTTCCAGATCCTTGTTCTTTGCCGTTATGGGAGTCTAATCCAAAGATTTTTTACCCAGCTAGGAGAATACCCAATAGTTTGCTCAAACCACTTCAAACTGAGTTAGAACGGTTAGTAGCTAGGCAGGCAATAACTAAAGTAGATCAAATATCTGAGGCTGCTTGTGTTAATAATATTTTTGTTTTCGAAAAAACAAACGGAAAAACAAGGATATGCCTTGACCCCCGTGATTTAAATCGGTATATAATTCGAAATCCAAAAGTTATGAAAACAATAGAAGATGTAGCATCGCGCCTTAAAGATGAGAAGTATTTTTCTGTTTTTGATCTAACTGAGGGATTTCATCACATAAAATTGACAGAGGAATCGTCTTGGAAGTGCTGTTTTGCTACTCCATTTGGAGTTTACAGATATGATGTGTTGCCATTTGGGGTATCCAATGCCCCAGAAGAGTTTCAAGATGCAGTGGAAAAATATTTTGGTAATGTAGAAAATGTTGTTATTTGGATAGATGATATTTTAGTCGCAGGAGCTACTAAAGCTGACCATGATGCAGCTGTTGCTAAAGTTATGCAGCGTGCACGAGAGATAGGTGCGGTCTTTAACCCTCGAGTGGACGCTAAGCGGAGGAATCCGCTGTAACATGTTGTAGCATTTCTATCGCGAGTAGTATAATTCGTCACCAGTTACCAATACGTTCACCTTAAAAGTATTTTTGTTTACGCTGTTGTTTTTACCTAAAATAAAAGCACTAAAAAGTTCAAAACGACTTTTAATTTAATTCTGAAAACGTTAAAATAGGTTCATATAAAGTTACAAATTTACATAAGTACTTAAGCCTATACATAAACTCCAAATTGTCTTCGGATTAAAACCCAACATATGAATATGGCTGGGTAGGTGTAGGCCTACTTAACAATAATATAGCCTAATATAAAATTCTTGGTTTTAAACACCATTTTGCAAAAGCAGCTTCAAAGTTAAAATCCGCTCTCTCTGGACCTTCAATGGCAATCATAAGTAAATTATTTTAAATGTTTACACTACCACACAAGCTATTTATTACTAGCTTATCTTCATGCTGCGTGAATTTATAATTCAATTTTCAATATAAGAGCTACGGCGGGAAAACACGCTGCGTGTGACATTTTGAGCTGCTCATATTTTGTCACTTATTTTCATGCTACCTTTATGCGGGGTGTCACGTGACTTTGCTCATACGCAGGACGATTTGACTGTTTTTCGAAACTTTTGCCTGCTGCACTTTTTGACTAAAGACGCCTGTCCGCGTCTTTGCGCCTCGCCTCGCCTCTTGCAGTGTGTGGGACTCCATAAGCGCCTATGCTTTCTCTGTCACTCAAGACGCCTGTAGTCAAAATGCCCCGCCTCGCCTCGCCTCGTCTGTTGCAGTGTGTGACCGGCCATAGATTGAGGTTAACTAACTGAAGCTGTATTTTACTTTGATGGAAATAACACTTTTAGACATAATTTTATGACAGAAAACTTAAAATTTGAAAACCTGTGATTCTCGAGGTATTTGTTATTAATTTGGTAAAATCTATGTAGCAAAATCGCGACAGACTGTCCGAATATTGTCGCATTTGTGTGGAGGGTGTCGCAAAATGAGCACATAACAATCATTTTCTTAAGTAAGTATATAAGTAAAAAAACTGTCCCAACTATTTCCACATGTTATATCTTAGTTTGCCATATATAAGTTAATTGTTTTCAAATTAATGAATCAGAACAGATAATTTTTTAATGCAGGATCAGCCTACTTAACCCTCCTCTTTTTTGATCTTTTGATTTAGCTATGTAAACCTCTAAGATGGATAAAAATGTACATATGGTTTTTACCTCTAGTCAATTAAAATTAAATTATGTACAGTCTTCACTTTCATTTTTTTTTATTTGAAAAAAAAAAGATTTATCAAAATTTTAAGGTAGAATTACCTAGTTAGAATTTGTTTGCTCAACGACTGTTCAATGTGATTATTGTTGTGAATTGTAAGCAAATGTGCAATAATAAAGCTATCTCTAGCATTCGCTCATTTACCTCCATATCTTTGGTTAGTTCTGGCAGGGCTGCTTCCGCTTCTGCGGTATCATCGATGACGACATCCGTGATCTTTACATGGCGTCTTTTCCTTTCATCAATGACGGCCATGCGCTTGGTCTCGTGTTTTGCGTACAGCTCCTTTTTCAATTCCTCTTCTTCTATCTGCCTCCTCATTTCTCTTTCTTCGTCCCTACCTTGGGGTGCCTGCATGCACTGATTTTTTCTCCTGCGGAGGAGGGGCGACATGGTCCTCCGCGTGCCATACTGCCATATGCCTCCTGAGGAGGTACTTTTGTCTGAACGACTGTAAATAATTAAAAACTTTTAATTTTACGGTATCTTTAAAGTTTAGCTACTTTGTTTTTGTTTTGTTTTGTGTTTGTTTGTTTTGTTTTTGTTTAGCTACTTTTTCTGATTCTGACTCTGCCACATTAACTGTAAACAAAAAATTCAAGAATTCTTGACACCAAAAGATTTTTCAACCCCCTAAGGGAGTTGGAGTCAGGTAACCTATTTTTATACATTAACCCCTATCAAGTAGCATATCATTGTAAAAACTTTTAAAAAGAAAACAAATGCCACAATTAATAAGTTAAAAATGGCAAGTGATCCAATTTTGAATTAAAATAAAATGTACTAAATTGAAAATATTCCCATCGCAGCAGACCTGCATACTCAGGGAATTCCAATGGATATTTTTGTTTAGTTAATAAATTATTTGGAATAATCTAATAATGATTTTACAAGAAAATATAAAATAGTTAATGGAATTTTGATTATTTTACTGTTATTTAGATATTGTAATCAATATACTTTTTAAACAATATTAAAAGTGCAAGTTCAAAACTGCCATGCAACAGGAATGATCTACAGGGTGTTTCCGAACAACCTGGAAATATTTTGTATGTATGTTCCTTAGGTCGAGGCAGTAAAAAAATCATATAAACATATGTCCTAAAATGCTTTGTTAAGCCGCTGGCCGCCATTTTGTTTTTTACACCTAATAATTTTTATTTCATTGACGGTTTGTTGTATTGAGTTCATATTTGGCATGAAACTTTATGACACCAATGTCCATTTCAGGAAAAAATTTATTTTTGTCCGATGTGTACTTTCAAAATGGCGGCCATTTTAAACTTTTAAACTCAAATATCTCAAAACCGGTAAATTTTATAAAAATTTTACAAGAGACATAAAAGTTAAAAAATAAAATTATCTAACTAATGATACCAAGATTATAAGGATTGAACAACAGATAACGGAGCTATTGCCATTTTTATGCATAAAATCGTTGATTTTCCATTTAAATGCATGCAAATTTAGGTTACTTTAGAAGAAAAATTTCAATAACTCCGTTATTTGTTGTCATATCCTTACAAACTTGATAGAATTGGTTAGATAATTTAATTTTTCATCTTTTTTGTTATTTATAGTAGTTTGATAACATTTACCGATTTTGAGATATTTGAGTTTAAAAGTTTGAAATGGCCGCCATTTTGAAAATACTCATTGGAGAAAAATAATTTTCTTTCTGAAAATGGACATTGGTGTCATAAAGGTTCATGCCAAATATAAATTTAATACAACAAACCGTCACGTAAATAAAAATTATTATGTGTAAAAAACAAAATGGCGGCTAGCGGCCTAACGAAGTATTTTAGGACATATGTTTATATGACAATTTTTTATTGTCTTGACCGAAAGAACACAAATACAAAATATTTCCAGGTTGTTCGGAAACACCCTGTACTTACAAATTCCAAAACAAATACAAATTTAACTAATGGACAGCTGAACAGCTGATCCATAGTTCCATACAGCTGAAAAAAGATACCATATAATCTCCATCTCTCTCCATCTCATTATATCTATCTATATATTAATACGCAAGCATGTTTCATTTCCTCCTTTTTTCTCAGCTCATGTGCATCGTAGGATAAATCCGCGCATACCGTTAGAAAGGTGAAGTCCTGTAAATGAGCAGAATCGCATTCTAATTCACATCGGACTCCAGGGCTACGCCCCACAGGATTTCAAAGTTCCAATGTTAATCTTATGGAGAAAGGTGAATTGAATGAATCATTAGACAGCTGTTGTAAAAACAACTGCTAGAAAATTAGGAAGAACAGATGTTTTAGTTCTAAAATGTTTTTAAACTTCTTGGTTCCAGATCAAGTGAAATTTTGATCGAATTTCGATCAGGAGGCGATCTCTAGTACTTATTTAATACGCTAAGGGTTTTTTTTTGTCTTGAGAACTCCTCCTACAATTTTCAACCGATTTTTAAGTTTTTGGTGTCGTTGGATAGGGCTTGGTCTGTAGTTGTTTCCGCCAAAAACTGATGAGAATCGGACTGAAAATAAAGGCGCTATCCACCATTAAAATCTCAAATTTCCCCATTTAAATAACATTGGGATTGAATAAAGGATTTTAAACATCTGTTAATAATCAGCTGTAAATACGTGTAGTTTTGATGATTAAAGATATTCACAATATTGGATTGGTCGGATGTCATTGATTTAAATCTTAAAGTAACATTTGTATTGTATTAAAATAAATTGCTAGATTTCGAGCAACACGTATACTAGTTATTTAAAAGTTCTTATAAGTGGTTTAAGTTAAAATTGCCAAATATACCAAGTTAAGGTTAGTTTCACCAGAGGATATATTGGCTATTGTTCACTCTAAGCCAAATAAGTTTAGTAAGGATCCCTTTTGTTTTTCTAATAATCTTGTTAAAAGATCAATCACTTCAGCCTTTAACATACCTTATAAATCTCTGCTTTATTTTTTGGTTTTTCATGATAAAATTAAAACATCAATTGTTCATCCAATTTTTAAGAAAGGAAATGTTAATCAGATTTGCAACTACCGTCCCATAGATATAGTTCCCATTCTGTCTAAGATAATAGAGTTTGTAATTAGTATTCAATTAACTGATTTCCTTGAAAGTAATAAATTAATTACTGCAAACCAGTTTGGTTTTAGAAAAGGACTGTCAACCACTCATGCCACTATGCAGCTTGTAAATTGTATTTTAACTGCTTTTGAACAAAAATGCTTTGCTGCGATCACATTTTGTGACCTCAGAAAGGCATTTGACAAAGTTTCTCACTCCATTCTGTTACGTAAACTTAGTCATTATAATATTAAGGGCAGAGAACTAATGATGTTTAAGTCTTATTTAGAAAACAGGTCTCAGTATGTTCTGACAAATTCAGGCGTGTCTACCACACAAAACATCACAGCAGGAATGCTTCAAGGCTCAGTCCTGAGGCCTCTCCTTTTCCTGGTCATGGTGAATGACCTGAGCTCTAGTGTGCCTGCCACTATCGTCTTGTATGCCGATGACACCACTGTGGTTGATGTACATGAAAATTGTAGACAGGTATTGGCTGATTCCCAAAATTCCAAAAGATTTGTTGAAATTTGGCTGTCTACAACAAATTGGTGTTAAATCAGGAGAAAACCTCCACAGTTATTTTTTATGAGAAATATGGAACAGGTTGGTATGCAGGATCTTAACCCTAGGTTTCTGGGCCTCACCCTGGATCCCAAACTTAATTGGCTTCCCCATATGCAAAAAAAAAAAAAAAAAATGAGCAGCGGTGTCTTTGCTTTACGGAGACTCAGTGGCACATTGGATCGGGACGGCATTAGGCAGGCATACTTTAGTCTCTTTCAAACCCACATTAGTTATGGACTCGTTGTGTGGGGCTGCTCCCCACACACTGACAACATCCTCAAAATTAAAAAACGAGCCCTTCGCATTACTGATGGAGCAGGAAAGTTAGATCATTGTAGGCCTATATTTAAGGACCTTAAAATCCTCTCTGTTGTTTGTTTGTACATATATCATTGTAGTCCATACATACGGGACCCATTCAAGAAGTCTGATAAATGTGCCTAGAAGTAGATTACATAAAACTGATACATCTGTAATTATAAGATCTAGCAAATTGTAGAATAAGCTGCCTGGTGAAGTGCGTGATCTTAATGATAAATGTTACAGAAAAACAATTTGATCATTTTTAACTAATAATTGTTTTTACAATGTAAATGAATTTATGACCACAAACTGGACTGCCTTAGATTTTAATTAGTTAAGTAGTCTTGTGAAATAAAATGTTTGTGTCATTATTATTCTGACGTGCCAATGTATTTGTCATGAATATTTACTGGCAAATAAAGAGTTCTGATTTCTAAGAGCAAAAAATGCCTAAAACCCATTTTTTACCCTTTTAGAACTCTATAAGACCCCGTACCCATGGTCCAATCACGCTGGTTTTCTATCTTAACCTGATGAATGCTGGCATACACATATGTACCAAATTTCATAAAAACCAAAGGTTCTGTTCGAGAGTTATCTTTTTAACGGACTCATATAACAAAAAAAAAACAAAAACATACAAACCAGTTGTTGTTTGATGTTTGTTAAGTTTGAAACTAAACTTCGTAGACTGTGGCATCATATTTAAAAATTTATTTTATAATATCTATAATAAGTTTTCTAACTATCAACGAGATTGGTATAAGTAAATGTAATAACTTGACTACTACGTACCAAAAGCCCTTATTCTTTATACAATACCGATTGGTAAATATACCCAGCTTTTGTTCTTAATTGAGCTGTGTTCAAAATTATCAACATTTTGAATAGACTTATTTATACAACAGATTTATTTATTCTATCTAATAATAAGCCAATTGTACTTGAAGTCTATCTAGAAAAGAATATCATCCAAAAAATTTGGGAATGCCTCTAACAGACCCAACAAGTGATAGTTATTAAATTATACACAATTTTCCACATCATTTCCTTTTTTTTTTTAAGTTTAAAATAATTAAATTGGCTAATTTCTAGTTGTGATTTGTGAGCGTTAATAAATAAAGCAGTTAAAAAAATTAACTTATCAATATGGGTGTTGCCATACCTGGCCGCAGATGTCGCACTCGAACGGCCGCTCGCCTGTGTGCTTGCGCTTGTGGGCATCGAGCGACCGCTTTAACTTGGTGGCGAATGCGCACTGATCACACCGCCAGCATTTTTCCCCCTTGTGGGCCTTCAGGTGCATCTGATCACAAAACAGTTCTGACGTCAATATTTTTATTTTTTATTTCAATCATTTAAAATGTTGATATTTTTAGAAAAAGAAAGAAAAAATTTTATATTATATAAAGAATTTGAAAAAGCAATAGGAATTTATAATGATAATCATATGGTGTTTAATTTATAATCAACATAATTTTAATTATTCTAACTTAATGGCAGCTTATTTCTATGACTACTTATTGCATTTCAATACTATATGAAAATATTACCTAGATAAAATATTTTAGAAACCCAAAATATTTTTATATCTGTTAAATTACATGATTTTAAAAGCAGGTGGCTTTTGTCTAGCAGAAAGAATCCACAAACTAATACTCAAGGTTTGGAGAGAAGAAACAATACCCAAGGAATGGAAGGAAGCCCTAGTTGTACCAATTCACAAAAAAGGAGACAAAAAAGACTGCAATAACTATAGAGGCATATCTCTCCTAAATGTCACCTACAAAATTTTTTTACCAAAATAGTTCAGAGAAGACTAGAGGAATACACAACGGATATTGTGGGAGAGCATCAAGCAGGATTCAGTAGAGGCAGATCAACGACGGATCAAATCTACATTCTTAAAGAGTCAATAGCAAAGTATTATGAGTTCAACAAATCATTCTGCTGCCTCTTCATTGATTTTTCAAAGGCTTATGACTCCATAAATAGAAAGAAGCTGTGGATAAACATGGAGCATTTAGGTATACCAAGAAAACTTATAGAACTAGCAAAACTGAGTGTTTTAGGTTCTAAGTGCAAAGTTAGAGTAAATGGAGACGTATCGGAAGAGTTTGAGGTGAACACGGGTGTGAGACAAGGAGACGGGATATCTCCATTACTGTTCAATTTAGCCATAGAAACAGCCCTCCAGGAAATAAGAAAGACAGAAGTAGGGATTAAGATAGGAACAAACATAAACTTGCTAGCTTTTGCAGATGACATATTATTAATTACACATAATATAGAAGAAATGAAAGATGTAACAAAAATGCTTATTGAACATACAACAAAAATGGCGCTACACATAAATGAAGAGAAAACCAAGTTTATGACATGTGGAAGAAAACAAAATGATGACCAACCAAGATACCAAAATAACAACTACATTGAAATTGAAGAGTATAAATTTCAAAAAGTATCAAATTTCAAGTATTTGGGAGTCATCCTCACCAGCGATAATGATGAAGAGCTAGAAATACAAAATAGATTAAACCTAGCACAAAAAAGTTTTTCGGCCTGTCAAAAGTTATTAGGCTCAAAGATAATATCCCACACCACCAAACTCAGGATTTATAAGACAATCATCAGACCAGTTCTCCTGTATGGTTCAGAAAATTGGATCTTAAGCAAGAAATCAGAAAGGAAAGCTATTGTGTTTGAGAACAAGATTTTGAGGAAAGTGTACGGACCGATTTTTGAGGATGGACAATGGAGATCGAGACATAATTGGGAACTTCGAGAATTATTTAAGGATCCGGATATTGTCGCTGAGATAAGGAGCAGAAGGCTGAGATGGGCAGGGCACATTCTAAGAAAAGACGACAACTCCCTATCAAAGAACATCTTGAGGAATAACCCAGAAGGTAGAAGACCCCTTGGAAGTCCGAAACTTAGATGGTTCGACCAAATAGAGAAAGACTTGAGGAAGCTAGGAAGAAGGAAGGAAGATGCAAGAAGCAGAGACCTATGGAGGCAGTGTGTTGGGGAGGCCAAGTACCATCTAGGGTATCAGTGGCCACAGCAGTAAGTAAGTAAGTAAGTAAATTACATGAAAAGTAATCCTATTTAATTTTTAAAAAAAAACATGAAACTGTATGAAATTTATAGCTACATACTCAAAGATACCACCATGAACTTTATATTTAAAAAAAAAAAACTAAAAAAACATCTAATCGGAGCCACCTCTTCCCCACACAAATCATAAAAAAGTACCTTAATGTAATAGGCCTTTAACGATTTGACATGTGCATTTGCAACATAACGATGACAGTACTGACAATGTAGTTTTACGTTGTGTTAGTGGTATTATTTATTTATTGTTGTGTTAACTTTCAGTACTTAATAAGAGTAACCGTATTGTAAAGTAAAATGTAAACCACTACCACTTGTTTTTTTTTTTTTACTCATTTCACACAAAAAGTGTGATTCTATGAATTGTAAAATTTATGATAAACTATCAAACCTAACATAAATGCAAACTATTAAAAGACTTTGCAAAAACATGTCAATAACTTAAACTTATGCACAATCCAAATGAGGTGAGACATTCTCACCCGATTGAACAAAACAAAATGACTAACAAAGAAAGACAACATTGCCAACGATCTAGTAGCAAAAGCCAGGCAGTGGCAGTGATGGGTCATAAGTGAGAACGAGAACTGAGAGTGAGGAGTATTCCATTGGCGCGACAGACCAATGGGGTGGTATGGGGGGGGGGGGGACCCCTTGCACCCCTGGGCCCGCCCTGCACTTGAACGTTTAATACAGATTCAGATCTACACCCACACAACCATAAAAAAATTTTGTGTATTGTCTTACAACAAACGGATGTGATAAGTGATGATGTTGCAAAATTTGAAATGTCAGAGTAAACTTATCAGCTCTCTATGACTCTTAGTAGCCGCATGGTTTGATCATATTTAAAAAACTATACCGAACGAAATGCGTTGAGTTTATCATCTCTATAGTTCAATCAATCAATCAATCAATTAATTCTTTATTCTCACTATGTACATGATATACATTGAATAGTTTCATGGCTTATTAATCTAAACTAGCCTATTTGGTCATATCTTAAACTCCAAATGCATAAAGAGCCTTTTCTATGAGGATTTTTTTTCAAATTCCTAAAAAAAGTATTTTTATTTTGTTCTTCTTTAATATTGTTTGGCAGTTTTCTTAAAATGTGTAACCCCTAAATGATGGATTTTTTTTTTTATTATTCGAGCTTATGACATTGTGTTTGTATATATTGTCTGTTTCTAGTCATATATTGATGCTGGGCTGGGGCATATTTCTGATTATAAGTTTTTCTTTGCCAATCATAATGGGTACAAAAACATACTGTCCATAAACTGTGAGGATCTCTAAAAAGGCCTCTTTCACTGAATCAATTTTTCTCAGGCCAAGCATTATTCTGACAAAATAATGGCATTATTTTTTGGAGTTTAAAAATATTTTTAAAGTTTTTGTTTTTTGTTGCTTCTTAGAAAACAATTCCATAACTAATATTGGAATGTATTTATTAAAGAAAAATATACTATTTTCAATGTTCCAAGCTCACAAAATTTAGCCAACTGTCTAAAGTCAAAGATCCCAGAAGATTTTTTTTTAAACATGGCTTATATGTTCATTCCATTCAAAATTTGACCAATTAATCCTAAAAATATATTGCTTTGAACTTTGTTTTATCTTAAATAAACGGTGTCAGTTAACTGACACATACTTTCTCCCAACAATATAAAAAAATGTGTTAAAAGTTTCAAACTTTAATGTCTTGATGATTCAGTCGGATAGCAACTAGCTGAGCAAAGCTCGTTCGACTCTACGCGCATCTAGCACTTTACATCGTACTGTGTTTACCGCTAAACAAAAAATTGAATTTTCTCCGCAACCACTTGACGTAGAGCAATAATTTAAAATACTAGAGTATTTAGTTTTTTGAGCTTGATTTAATGATGATAAGTAAAATTTATTTCAAGATAACAGCTATTTAAAAAATCCAAAAAAATTGGTTTTTAAACACTTTTATTATATAACTTTTGAACGCGCATTTTCTCGGAGATGCGCGTGGTGTCACAAAATTTTAATCAAAATCGTTGTTTTTGAGAAATTTGGATTTTTTACGTTTTTTAGGGTTTAGGGGGGTAAACTACCCTTAAAAATCTAAAATTAAAAAAAGAAAAAACGCCCGGAGTGGGTTTGGACCTACATACCAAATTTCACCAAAATCGGACCATTGGGGCATTCTCTAGCTCTGTTTACATCCAGACACACAGACACACACACACACACACACACACACACACACACACACACACACACACACACACACACACACACACACACACACACACACACACACACACAGACACACACAAACTTGTTTGCCTATATTTGTGGGGCCTTGGGATTACACATCTATTTGTGGGGCCATGTATGTGCATTTGATAGGTATTGTGGGGCCATTTTGTATTGTGGGGCCATACAAAAAAATCTAACCTAACTTAACCTAAACTAACCTAACCTAACCTAACCTAACCTAACTTAACCTAACCTAACCTAACGATTATTGACTTTTTCGACCATAAAAAGTAGAATTTTAGCTCAAAATAAAAAAATAAATTTTTGTGGGGCCGTGTGTATGGCCCCACAATTTCAGAAGGCCCCGCACTCAGGTGAAATTCACACACTTGGCCCCACAAATATGGCGGAACCTGTCCACACACACAGACACAGACACACACACAGACAGACATCACTCTGAAAACCACTTTTTTGGATTCATGGGGCACCAAAATTAATAAATCCACTAACAACTTAAATTCGAAAATTTTGACGAAAACAATACTTTCTCCATATACTATGGTATAGGGGGAAAAAATAAAAATGGGCTTCTTGTTTGGATTGGTTTTGTTCGGTTGAAAATTGAGTGCACTTAGTTTTATCAAGATTTCTAGGCAAATGTTTTCTTGAAGGAATTGTGATATATTTACAATATCAATAAAAAAAATAATTTCCAATGAATTTTGTGTGTATTACTAAAATTATACATATGAGTCATTGTCCGTCGATATTCGAATGGATACAGCTCCAGTCATGGTGAGTGGAGCGCTAGGCAGATGGTGTGAAACATGTTTAAAATGTACTTTGTAAAATTTCTATGTCCTTTCAATTAATCAGCTGATATACGTACTCAAGTAACTTTAAACAATTTAACAATTAAAACCTATTATTTTTTAATAGTTCAACCATAAAATTGATTAGTTTTAATAGAATAATACTGTAATTTTTTCTTTCCTTAATAGAAACATTATAACTATATGTGTTTTTAGGTATTGGCCATAGTAACCAAATTCTTCTTGAGGGTTTGCTCTTCTACTTTATTTAGATAAATACCTCGTGTGTTTACAATCATCTGATTGAAAGGTTGTAAACAAAATTTATTGCAATAATTTGGAAATTTCGATTTTTTTTAATATAATGAAGTAAGATAACACTAGGAATACGCTCCGATGTCCGTCCCGTACAAGAATTTTTTACTCACTTTTTGAGTTATTAGGTGACGCTTTTTTTTTGAGGGATAGGTGAGAAAAATGCATTACGCACACAGGTGGCAAGCCTGTAGTGTGGGGCTCCCCTAAAAACGGGTTTACCCACTAAACCTCGCCTCTACTCTTTAGGATTCCAACCTGGAGTTGTTTATTACATTACGTCAGGCTAGGCCTAAATTTGGCTTATGCCCGTGGGGCTCACTCCTTATCCAGCCACTCGATCAAGGGATCTGGACCACTTCGCGGTCCAGATCATGTTTCTTTTCCAGGAGGATGCCCCGGACAAACTGTGATAAACAATCCCAGTTGCCCTCATCCTCCAAGATCTTTTGGCAGACCGAGTCCATCGAAAATGCACCAAAAAATTTGTGTGGCCTTCAGGCGGGGCCCTTCCCAACGGGGGCAGCGGAAGAATGTGTGTTCCACATCGTCGGGAACGCCCGAGCAATAAATGCAGTCCGGTGAACCGGTCTTGCCCATCCGGTTCAGGTACGACCGAGATAGCCGTGAATTGTAAAGAATTGGCCGCCGTTCCACCCATGGTTGGACGTGCTTGATAAGTCGCGCAGTCCATCGTCCTCGGGTGTCGTGCTCCCAGCTGTGTTGCCACTGCTGGAAGGTTCTGGAGCGCTCTTCTGTTCTTGCCGTGTCCTTGCCAATCTCGCCTTGTCTCTGATAAATTGCCTTCCTGTCTCCTGCCAAGAGCTTGACAGGGATAACTCCGGCGACCACCAGGACGGCAGGCTCGGACACTGTCCGGTAGGCGGAACACACCCCGAGTGCCGCTCGACGTTGAACTCGGGCGAGTCGCAACCTGTACTACTCTTTATCGAGAGTGTCTGCCTACACCTCTGCTCCATAAAAAAGCACGGACTGAACCGCGGACATCAACAGACGTCTTCTGCTGGATCGTGGAACCCCGACATTGGCCATCAGCCTACTAAGGTAAGTGACTACCTTAGCGGCCTTGTCCGCCGTACGGAATATCTGATTCCTCCAGCTTAACTTGGTGTCCACCATAATCCCGAAGTACTTAGCAGCACGAGTTGATTGGACCATCTCCCTTCCCACTCGGAATGGAACGACGGTGTCCATCCTCTTCTTTGAAAGGATCACAATCTCCGTCTTACGGAGAGCAAGCGAGATACCGTGATCAGACATCCATGTGTTGACCACACGCATGACTCGGTTCAACTTTAGTTGGGTCAGCTCAATGTTGCGTGCGACAATGAGAGCTGCGACATCATCGGCGTACCCAACCAAAGTAGTTTCCTCAGGCATCTCCGACCTCAGGAGGCTGTCATAGGCAACGTTCCAGAGATCCTGGCCGAGTATTGAATCTTGCGCGGCACCAGAAGTGACTTCCATCGTCCACGTTCCGTCCCTTGTGTCGTAAATCAGGCTTCGGGAGCGGAAATAATCCGCAACAAGATGAGTCGCAACAGATATGCTTGAACGCGAAAGGTGTTGCATCCAGATATGCATCCAGCATATCGACCCACCTCGCCGAGTTAAATTCATTCTTGACATAAGCGTAACCAGAAGCACTACTCAGCGAGAGAAATGGTTGTGGCTCTCGGCTCTCTTCACAGCTCTCTGGACTTCGGTGATAGCGTCAATCGTTGACCGTCCCTTTCTGAAGCCGTACTGACAGGGGCATAAGTACCCGGCAGCTTCCACGGCAGACGTCAGGCGGGAACGGATCAGCTTCTCGGACAGCTTCCCAGCCGTGTCCAACATGCAAAAAGGCCTGTGAGACGACGGCAGCTCGGGATCACCTTTGCCCTTGCTGATGAGTACAAGTCTGGCGGTTTTCCAGGGAGCCGGAAACACCCCTTCTACCAAACAGGCGTTGTACATTCTCAACAACAAGTCAGCATCAATTGAAAATACTTTCTTTAAAGCCACGCTGGGAATCCGTCCGGGTCAGGAGCCTTGTTGCTCTTTAGGGAGAGAACGGAGGTTTCCATCTCCTCGAATGTGAAGAGTGGAACGTCATCTAACCGTCCGAAGTCAACCGGCGTACATCCTAGGCCTAGCCTACAAATAAATACACACAAACAATGATTTTAGCTAAGACCTCAAAATAAGCAAGTAACTTAATAATAATTATGCGTATAATATTAAAGGTAAATAGATTGTAGAGCGAAAAAAACAATAAAAAAAATCCATGATTGCAAATTAATAAAAATCAAGTTATGTAAGTATTGTAGAATTACGCTTACTTAACACTTAATGCATATTTTCTTACCTGAGACATAGGCTACAATGGCACAACACTTTCTAATTATTACTTGTTCCATTTAAATCTTTTTACAAATATTAGATGTATTCTATAAATTAGTTAATCGCATAATTCCGTTCGATAGCAATTCATTCCACAACATGCCTATCTTTTTGCATAATTTATAACTTCGACAAGTATACATCGGTGTCGATCTATTTAATTTAACAAATAGGTCTGTCAAAATATCAATTAAATTTTATTTAAAAACGTAACATAACATAGCAGATGTAAACAAAACTAAAGAGGTTATATTGTTTTCAGCATACACAGCGACAACTCAGCTGCGATGGGGGAATATAAACTGAACATAGCAACTACATTAGTCAAATCATGTAGCCTAAACAAATAAAGTTATGTCAAAAATTCCGGAAAATAAGCTTTTTTAATACTTTAAAATAATTGCTCAATTATAGTTTATTACCTAGTTTAAAATACTTAAAATCTAACCTGAGAATTTCATTGAAAACAAATTAGTAATAAAAAAGCCTTTTGAGGGTCTAAAATTCGCCTAAGAGAAATTTAAAGCCGATCGTAAAGAATTTTATACTCTAAGTTCCATAGAGTAAAAAATTCAATTAAAGCAAATTAAGTAAAACCTGCTAATATAGAAAAGTTTAGCTTTTATTTGGTGAAACTGCATGTAAATCAGTCCAGTAGAAGTATCAGACAAATTATCTATAGGGTTGATTAAGTTTATTTTTCCCCATCATGTTAAATCTCCATATGAAAAGTTTACCTGTCATTTTTTACCAATTTAACATAAATATTTTTGAAATACAAATAAAACCTGCTAATGTAGGACCGAAAACAAAATTTTATAAAAAATAAACTCTGGGATATACAATTTAAAAAGGTTGGATTATCTTTGTAAAATAACTGTTTTTGAGAACTGTCTTCCATGCTCATGTGCAATCCCATATACATTATGGGATTTGTGTTTATGGAGGAACTACTTGTCAAAACTTAGATAAACTTTAATTGGTCAAAAGAGAGCTATGTTAAATCTAAAGTCTGATGATTCTGTAAAACAGCATTTCACTAACCAAAACATTTAACTGTTTACAGCATATATATATTGAAATGTGTTATGTACGTCAGAAATAACAAATCTAATTTTTTAACTCACCAAGATATACACAATTACAATACAAGAAACAAAAACAGAATTGTCTTACCTATTCATATTCAGAGTTTTTTTTCTTTTTTTTTAGAAAAAAAACATCTTATGCTGGCACTATACATTTTTTAAATACATTGCTACAGAATTACAGAACATTGAAAATTTAAAAAAATTTAAAATGCTGTTTAAAGATTTTCCTATGAAAAATGCTTTTTATACTTTAAAAGAATACTTTAATTCAAGCACGACAAATTAAATGTGATCTCCATTTTATTTTCATTTAGTTCCTGAATAATTTACATATACTGTATTGCTAATGTTGGCCTAGATATAAGAATGCATGATAACACTATTTATTGTATGTTATGTACAAAAACAAAAATGATATTTTGAATTGAATTTAATTGATTATTGACCTGGAAACATTGGAAAATGATGAGAAATGAAAATATAGGACAATGAATTGCTTAACATGTTAAATTAGGCCTGTTTGGGAAGAATTTCATTAAAATTTTAAAGATAGTAATTTCCAGATTTAGTAAACTAGTAGGCCTATATAAAACTGTCAATTTTTATATTAGTGCTAATTATTTAACTTGGTATTATAACTGGTTTTTAAGATAATAAAGTAATAAGAGCCCTCCCAGCAGGATTTACACCATTTTATAATCCTGTATAAATAATAAATAATAATCAACAAATACAAACCTTGTACACGAATTTCTCATTAAATCCTTCACCACAGGCTAGGCATCTGAAGTCACGTCTGCCGTGAAGCGCTTCCATGTGCCTGCTGAGATCATTTTTTCTCTTGAATTCAGCCTTGCAGTGGGCACACTTCAGCACTTCAGCAACTAATAATAAAAAACAGATGTGTTAAATGTTCGGTCGTCAGTTCGTGTCCCTGATTGTAATTGTGTTTTTAAGACTATGACGACTTCATATGAGTGAAGTTCTACATCTAAAGGCTTGAAAATGACCCCTTGTTAGGGTCGAAACCGGTCGCCCTCATACAGCAACGAAGTTGGATCACTTGACAGAAATAAGGTAATATAAGGCAAAACGATCAAAATAAAACTAATTATAAGTTCTCTTTATTTTCATTCTGCCTTGTAAAATTAAGTCGTGTATGATGCAATAACCTTGTTTGTATTTATTTTTGAGGATATTGTTGTACAAAGAATTATTCTGGGTTTGACACATTGTCTTGTTATTAATTCGAGGAGGGGCGGCAGACATGCTGTTGGCCCATGGGCGACAAATTCATAAAGCCTGCCCTGAATATACCAATTAAATTTTATTTCAAAGCAATAAAATAATTTCTCTTGAAAAACCTTACATTTATTACAAGAAAGTCTAAAATCTTATTCAACTATGAGCTAAGTTTTGTTGCAATTGTCTTTAATTTGTATCTTTAACTCAGAGAAGTTTACTAGTTTACGCTAAGCCCTACATAACTTAGAGCAGATGTCCCAAAACTCCCTTCCCCCTAAATATTTTTTTTTTTTTATCAGATTATCTTGTTGGAAGTCTTAGTAATAAAAAGGGTAAACTTTTTCCGTAAAACTTTTACCCCTTCCCCAAAATTGGAATTGAAAATTTTAAAGGTAACCCCCTTAAGTCATGCCTTGTTTAATAAGTAAACAAAAAGAAGAAGAATAGAGAAAGATAGAAGTCCCAATCCTATATAGAATAGCAGCCAATAAAAAAAATGTTTTAAATAAGCAGGGAAAAATTGTTACTTATTGGTAAAATTTTCATGTGTTATAAAAATAAATACCAAACTTGAAACAGCTCAAGAAGAAACAAAAAAACCTTTTTTATAAACACTGTGGAACCATGATATAACGGACCTGAAGGGAAATATGAAAAAATTTGTAGTGTCAAGGTCTTTGATATACTTGGGTTGCTATATTAAGGTAAATTTTATTACCATCTTGGTTTCCTACGATTAGGCAACTTACATTTTTCCATAACACAAAAGAATGACATTCTTTTGTGACATTAAAAATTGTATATAAACCCTGTGTAGGAGTTTTTTGTCACAAACTGGTCAGGATAAAAACTATGAAAAACGGGAGGAAACTATATGTCGGATTAATTAACAAACCACGTAACTCCATAAAATGCATTTTTGTGATTTTTATGTTTTTGTGTAGTTTTTTGGTGCCTGCACAGTTGATTAGTCTCGTAACTCCAAAAAATATTTAAAGACTGAAAAAAGGGAGAAAACAAACCACGTATATTTTAAGAGGAGTTACTAGGTTTGCAGAAACAGCAAACCTAGTAACTCCTAAAACAGCCTCCTTATTACAAACCAGTAACTCCTTAAACAGCCAAATTATTTGTGTGTTCGACCACTTAACTCCAAAATTGGTTATACCAAACCACGCATCTTACATTCTTAAAACACGTAACTCCTTTACTAATCTATTTCAAAACTCGTAACTCCACTCTACTCAAGAAAATGTTAAAATAAGGGAAAAGGGATATTTTAATTACCTTACAATAATTATACTTCAATTAAAAAAACAAAAAGTTAAAAAGACATTCTTCTTGATCCAAAATAAAACGGTTTTATGTTTCTCCTGTAAAAAGTGGAAAATGTGAGTTACGATGTTTGTTAATTAAGACGATGTATAGTTGGTTCTGCAAACACACGATACACTAACAAAATCATCGAGTTGGACTAGAAGACATCTGTATTCTTATACATGCAGTAAACCAGGGTTTGTAAGATTAGAATAGAAAATGGATTTGCACAAAATGTAAATAGACGCTTTACCAACATTTTTGTTATGGATAAAAAATACTAGGCCCTAATTTTTCCCCTAATTTAACTTTTTGATTTAATTAATTTCTTTTGATACTTTTTCATGATATTGTTTTTATTATTAATCCATTTAATGGCCCAGGTAAATCATAATGAAACTATTATGATGAAAATATAGGAAAATAAAAGATTACCATAAATTAAAAGTTACATTTTTGCCATGCACTTGATTGATAAAAAGAGTTAAAAACTCCTCCATCTTGAATTTTTTTCTCGTTCGTATTATTTTATACAAACCATGCAGAAAAGAATATTGCCTTATAAATAATAAAACTACTTAAAAACTTAACTAAAGCAATTAATTTATAAAGCGGTTGAACACTAATCCTCAAAACCTGGTGGATTAAAGCAGTTGGCATTGATGGCAAAATTAAATCACCGCGATCAGCTGTAAAGGCAAAAGAAAAAAAAACATATAATCACGATCCTATAATCAGGGTACAGGTGAACAAGACTATTGCTGTATAGTCTATGGAAAAATGCACCTGAAAATAACTTAGTATTTGTTAATGAGAAATTACGATACAATTTTAGTAACCATAGTAAGCTACATTAGTTGCATTACAAACCAAATTTCAAACGGAATGAAAAAATATGGTGTTAAGACATCACTGGCTTTTAGTTATAGAGAGGAGTTAAGAAAATCCAAAATAAAAATTAGCAGCTACTGGTGAGGGGTTTTAGAGACAAAACATCTCAAATCACAAGCGGGCTAAAACGTTATATTATAAAAATGGAATACGTGGGATTATATGGGCTAATTATAGCTCAACCACCGGGATTTTGGTTTTGGCCGAATGGATACACTTGAAGCGGCAAAGACGCCGAGCCTAATAATAACAAGATAAGGTATGGAGTTGTGGCTTGCGACCTCAGTTTAATGTACATCGGATGCCGCTCTCCTTCTTCAAGATGCTAACACTACGCAGAATAGACTCTGGTATAAAATTATCTATGTTTAAATGTTCATTGAAGTCTTATTCACTGTATAAATTTTATTGATTCTGCATAAACCCCTCTTGAAATTTTAGAATAATTTTAATTAGTCCCCAAAATCTGCCTCCCCCGAAAATTTGCCGATCTGGGCCCGGGCCGTTTTGGCCCATGCCTAAATCTGGCCCTGGGTATATTTTCCGACAATAGTGACAGTTATATTAGTGTTATATTAGTTATATTAGTGTTTACTTTTTAGGTAAAAATCATGTGCAAAACATGAACTCGTTGAGGGGTTTTGGAAGAAATGAGATCAGAAAATTCAATGCTTTTAGGTGTCAAATAAGGCCTCATTTACATTAATGTATTCTCACCACAAAATAATACAGCTACTAGATAAGTGGTTCATTTAGCACGAAACATTTGGTTGGACAATTTTATTATGAATAGTAAACATTACTTCTAATATATATATATATATATATATATATATATATATATATGTATGAAAATAAACGAATGGTGTTTTTGGCTTCTAGGGACCTCAAAATGAAAAAGTAAAGTGGTCCCGGGCTTAGGTCTTACCATAACTACTACCGTAATAGCGTATTCCCTATAGGGAAATTCGCTAAAAGCAGAGCCTTGTAATAAACCTAGATGCCTTGTTTGTAAGATGTTCACGGGCTCATCTTAATTTACAAGCCACTCTACAAAAAAATCATACAAAATCAAAGACCATCTCTCATGTGACTCCTCAAACATTGTTTATCAGATTAAATGCAATCAATGCCAAAAAGATTATATAGGATCAACAATAAACCCATTAAGAACAAGGATCACTGACCACAGATTTGCATTTAACCACAAAAAGACAGAACAGCCACTAGTTAAACATGCAGAAGAACATAATGAACAGTTTGAGGAGTTATATAGTATACTACCAATCCGACAACTTGGTTCAGATTCAAGTGTAGGAAGACCTTAGGTATATGGAGCAAGCTCACTAAATGGTTATGAAATCAAAATTTCCTAATGGACTGAACCTGAGATGATTATAATGAATTCTAGAAAATCTAACATGATCTTTATTTATTATTGTTTAATTTTATGTTTAAGTTTTGATGTTTGTTTAAAATGTTTTAGTTGTTAGTTTTTTTTACAATTTTAAAAGTCCAAGAACCTAACCATTAGGCTAGCATTTTATACATTTACTTACTTAATTGAATACTTGATGATTCCATCCGTAATCCTTGAGGCAGGAATTGGACAGGTCAAATTAGTTAGGTTAAAAGAATAACTACAAATTAACTAGGCCAAACTAGGTTAATCAAAATTAAAAAATTAAAAAGTTGAATTCCATATCATAGAAACAATTTTTTTTAATAGGAATGACTTTAGTTCAAATTTAAGTTTTGGGAGCTTTTCAATATTTTGGAGGTGTAGGCCTAATGCCTGAAAAAGTTTTAATCCAGATTCCTTGAGTTTGACACTCATAGCTTAATGAAAATCGCAACTGTTTAGATTTTTTTAGACAAATAAAATATATATGGTAATTAAAGGCAGTGTAACTGTTTGATAAATTTTTATGATGAAAAAAAGTCCTACTGTTTGTTGTTACAGTATTGTATGTAAAAAAATCTGATAAGAACACTTTTATAAAATCAATCTAGTAAGGTAAAACACCCAAATGCCGTGATTCACGTAGTTTTCACCAATAAGAAAACTGGCAGTGAAAGACGTCCATTTCAACATTTACAACCAAATTTGATGTTTTGAGATTAATTTTGAACGTCTTTGTCTTCACTCAAATCAGGCAGTCTGAACAAAACGTAGTTTAGAAGTTGGCATGTTCTTGGACAGGCGTTTGGCTTAAGATCGTCACGTAATCAATCTACCATATAGAGGTAAAAGGAACAAACTTTAATTTCCAATATTTTCTATTTACACATGAATTTTTTATAATGAATAATAATATGATTAATTTACAGTTTATTGGTGTTTTTATATATGCCAAAAACATTAAAGTTAATTAATTCCGTGATTAAATCACGGACTTTGGAGTCAGGTATTGTCTTTTAATTTCGACTGAACAATGTTTCTTTTTCAAAAGAAATATATTAAAGATTGGAAATAATACATTTTTAACACTCCAAAATTATATTCTAAAGTCCGTTTCTAGATAAATCAATGTTTCTGGTTGGTAAAGCATACATAAAATTGTTATGGTTTTATCACGGACTTTAGCAGAAGAAGTAGAATACAGCTTTCCTTACTCCGTGAAACCACGGATTTGGTAACAACGTTTTGACTTTACATTTGGGCTGAACAATGTTTATTTTTTATCAGAGACAATTTTTAAGCTTGACAAACCTATATTTTAAACTATCCAAAATCATCTGCTAAAATTCGTTTTTAGGTAAATCAATTTCTTTCTGGTTGGTAAAGCATATTTATATTGCCATCAGGCGATATAAATGATCGCCTCTATGGATGAGATGTTGGCAACATGATGAGTTGTGAAATCAGCAGACAGCTGTCGTCCGTTCTATCTTGAGTCGTATTTTAAGGTTAAGAAATGACTTCTCATTACTTATCAAGTAATATTACGATGTTTTTCAGCAATTTTACGGATATCATTAACATTTATTGCCTCTGAAATTAGGAGTCACGGATTTTAGTCACGCACAATCACGGACATTGGTCGCGTGAATCACGGAGTTATGTCAGAATGGCAAAACAATGAAACGGCATTATTTAGGGCGATAGTAAAATTCATTTCATATATATTACAAACAAAAACCATAGATTGGTTCAGAATTTAATAACAAAACAAGCAGTAGTATGGTATAAGTTTTTTAAGCAATATTTTTTTTGTGTACAGAAAATTAGATGGGTTTCTCTTAAGGTCACGGCATTCAGGCAGTTTACCTTATGTAACATTTTACTGATTATTTCCACTAAAATTTATGGTTGTAAACTTTATGAAACATTGTAATATTGATGAAAATATAAATAAGTTATACAGTGAAACCTTGATATATCGAACCTCAATATATCAAAAGTCTCAATGTAACGAAATTGTCTCATTCCCTTAGAACCTGCCTATCAATCTCTAAAGGCGGGTTCACACCGGACATCCATCCATCCGCTGGATGGACGTCCAACCACATGCGACTTCACACCAAAACGTCCATCCGATATACGGATGGATGGTTATTTTCGCCTCTACACTGTAAAATAAGGCCTTTATCTATTACTATTTTACACGTTTACACTATGCCTATAGGTTTAGATTTTCTACTTTAGTTACATATTGGTCAAAGTCCTTACATAAGAGAGTTTATAGCACAATTTATTGCATTTATTTAGTAATGTGACTTTTGAATGAAAGAAAAACATTTGTACCTACTTCAAAAAAGTTTTTATTTGTTTAAGTTTTACAAGATGAAGTTTATACATTGTCGTCGTTTAGGAAATTTAGTTTGAAAAAAGTAATTATTCAATAAAATTCTTTAATGGCATGGGAAATAATCAAAAAATTAATTAGGTAGCCTATTTGTCAGGCCATGGAACTTAAGTATAATCTCAAAATTTATTGTTAGATTTTAAATCAACACTTGATTATAGGCCTAATAATAATAATAGCTAGGGCACACATTAACAAGTTGTAGAATTGTTTACACATTTATTACTAAAGATTTTAAATCAAAACTTGACAATATTAATAATCTTACACATTAACAAGGTATTGAACTTACTATCTTTTCCCAAAGACTCGCGATGGCGGCGTCGTCTGTTGCCGAGTGGAGTGACGTGCATGAGCAGATGAAAACGTCCACGCGGATGCCAGGCAAAAATCGCTCGGTGAGCGATTCCAAAACATCCATCCAGTGGACGGATGTCGCATCCAGCGGATGGATGGACGTCGGTGTGTGTTGCCCCATTGCTTAAGCCGGCGCGCGATCTTTTTAGAACGTCTCGTCCATCCATCCACTGGATGTATGGACGTTTGGTGTGAACCCGCCTTAATGTTATTTCTACCTCTATATATCGACGGCTTAGCGAGGATATAACCTCAATATAACGAACTTTTTGAGTGCCGATGCACGACCTAACCACCTCTACATATTATCAAAGTTTTGACTGCAAAACCTCAACATAACGGAGTTAAAAAAAGAACAATAACTATTGAATTCATCATTTCTTTCATGTTGCAACCTGTCGCTCTATAGACGTTGCCTTTTACTGTGCCTTTTGTGTTTGCAGCGTTGTTCTTGTTTCCCGCGTTTGCAGTTAGGGCCTAACTTATTGTTTTAGTGTTGCCCTAAGTGTCCGTTAAGCGGCCGTTAGCATTTTGTTCAAATGCATTTTACATTATTCTCGTGAGACCTAATTTTACAACCCCATGTTTGCTGCATGTATAAGAGTACAGTTGAATTTTTTTAAGCATAAGCGGCCAATATTAAGTGGACTTACTTTGATGCTCACCTGTTTTATTTGTAGCATAATAACGTGTGTCCTGTCAATCGAATCATGCAATAGGCCTATATTTGTTTATCATCAAAACATACAAGCAACTGTTTGACTGTTTGTTTTGATTGAACCTCAACATTTACAAATAGAAACCCATGATCTCTACTAACAAAAGAGGTTAATTTTCAAAGATGGTACACATAATATTGAACACTTATAACTAAAAAATGAACTGTACAAACGTCTTCTATATAGGCCTAGTCCCGATCAATGCTTAAATAAATTTTGTTTGTTTGCAGCACTGCTGAGATTTTTGCATCACCGCATTTATAGTCTTTGTCCTTATCTGCTTGTGATAAAAAAGGGTTTAAAAACATCTTATAATGTTACAGTGGACTTTACCATTTACCATCGATGTCTTCTCCGCCGTCCTTGTAGACAGTGGAATCGTCAATTCTTGAGGGTACATACATACATACATAGGCTACATACATCCCACATAGGGTTACCATACGTCCTCTTTTCCCCGGACATGTCCTCTTTTTAGAGCATAAAAAAACGTCCGGGCGGATTTTTTACAATCAGTCCATTTGTCCGGCTTTTTGTAAGCAGCAAACAGAATGTTTGTAGCCTATTTATGCTTTTACCTAACCTATTGTATGTCCTATATTGTCGCTTCGTCCAGATTGTTATTAAATCACATTTTAAATTATTCAAAATGTTTAACTTTGAGTAAAAAGAAATGCCATATTTACTTTTTACTCTATTTAAACAGTTTGTAGGATATTCCTTATTGTTTTAGTTGTAAAGCTCAAGTGCTGCCAGTAGTCACTTAATTATTGCTGTCAACTCCATCGAGTGAGAGAGTGAGTGAGGTTATGTTTTAGTAGATATGTTATCGCTTTTTATTCGTTACATCTTAGTTTTATTAAAGCAACCATGGGGGTTTAGATATGTTATGATAAGTTGTTAGTGCCTAAGAGTCTTTTCTAATTAATTGTGAAAAAGTCTTTGTTATAAGGGTCTGTTGAAACTAGATTTCATTACTAACTAGTAATATTTGTTAACAATTTTTACTTAAATTTTGATTTAATTTAAGGTTAATCTTAAAAGACATCAACTACAGTGTATTTAATAAATTATGAGCTCTTAACATTTCACAATACTTTTTATCATAAGTTTGCATAAAACTGTATATAATAAATAATAAAATGAAACCTACTGATTTGGCAAATATTTGCACCTTCTTTAGTATCCTAAGAAAATTTTTATTAAAAAAGGTTAGATTTACAATTAATTGTACTAAATTTCAACATTTTACTGTCTCTCACTCTGTTATATTTAATTATGGGGGGGGGGTGTCAGGAATTCATATTTTTGTGATTGATTAATCCGGCTCGCGTCGTCGAGTACTAGGTGTCCTCTTTTTCATACCGGAGTGTATGGTAACCCTAATCCCACATTGTCTTGATTGACCAGCTCTTGGTATGAGACCTGTCAGTTTTCTTCAGCTTCACTTCAATTATCTTACTAGAGTTCCACTTATTCAGTAGTTGTCATGGCGGAATGGTAAAAGGTTAAACTTTAGGCAAGGTTAGGGTTAGATTAGGTTGGGCTGAAGGAGGTTATATCAGGTGAGGTAATAATAGCCTATTTCATTTGGCTTGAGTGCAAGGGAAAGTCATGAATAAATTACAGTAGCAGTCTTAAGGACTAATCATAACTTATAAATAACCAACTGAGCATTTCAGAAAACTAGGGGATATAATATCCCATTAAAAGATTGGTTAAAATGAAATTTTATAATGCAATTTCTCTTAATTTACTTGTAGGCCTAGGCCTTAGGTACAACAACGCGTTTAGCAATAATGACCCATCAAAAGGTCATTAGGCCTACGCAATTTTATTGTCCCGGCTAAATAAATAAATAAAAGGCAAATAATCATATATTAGTACAACTTAAAACAGAGTTCTAAATTACATACCATCCTGCAATTTTTTGTGGAAATCTTCATTGTCTGTGACAACAAAGATTTTGTCTTCGAACACGTAATCATTAGGCCTGCCACACACTGCAACAGACGAGGCGAGGCGAGGCGAGGCATTTTGACTAAAGGCGTCTTGAGTGACAGAGGAAGCATTGGCGCTTATGGAGACCCACACACTGCAAGAGGCGAGGCGAGGCGAGGCGCGAAGACGCGGACAGGCGTCTTTAGTCAAAAAGTGCAGCAGGCAAAAATTTCGTTTCGTCGACAGTCACTGACAGTCAAGGCGTCCTGCGCATGCGCAAAGTCACGTGACACCCTTCACTCACCAGCTGTCGTCTGTCTGTTTACAAGCAGTTTTTTATATAATCAGTTTTTTACATTTACATTTTTAACGTAATTTTCACATAAATATATTGTTCTTTTTACCTTTTTTCACATTAAAAATTATCACATTATTTTTGACGTGAAAAAATATCCTTTTAAAAATTTCTTTTCTTTTTTCTAGTATATAATTTTTATATTTTTCTCGTAAATAACGCGATTTTCTCATTTCGTGCCGATTGGGCATGATAACAGTCTCTTCCTCCTCATCCATCATACAACGATTTACAGCAGAGACACTAGTCACCTGTTTGCAAGAAACCACTCCCTTTAAATGGACTTTGAAATCGCGCCAATTGACTTGCCTCTTTGCCCTCTGCTGTGTGTGTCCGCTTCGGGACAAGGCAAGTCAAGTGACTTGCCTCAAGTCGCCTTGCCTCGTCTCGTCTGTTGCAGTGTGTGGCCGGCCTTACATTCACATTCACGTTCATCGGTTCATCCACCGCAAAGAGGTTTGTTTATGTTTTGCCAATCACGTGACTAATTCCAACTAGACATTTTATTTGTGGGATTTGTCACGTGATAGGCTAAAACGTAAACAAACCGCTTAGCGGTGGATGCCTGTGAACGCCCTCAATAATAAGTAAACATGGACGTTTAAACATTCGTGGTATAGCAGGGGCGAACCCAGGGGGGGGGGGATAAAGGGGATATATCCCCCCCGAAATGTCGGAGAATAAAAAAAAATATATGTTCAAAAATAAAAATAATCTATGACAAATGGGTAAAATATTATTTTCATATGCCACACTTTTATAAACAGATATCAAGGCAAACTTATATAAAAAATAGGGGTTTTAATTGGACAATGCAAAAAGATAAAACAGTAATATTACATCCAAAACAGGTAATTTTAGTCTTGGAAATGAAATAAATTATTTATTGCGTGTTGGCATTACTGACGGGTTCATACAAAGCGTCACGTCGGCGGATAGTGCTGGTTTCACGACTGTCTCACCGCAGTAATGCACCTGACTTTTTTTTACGTTGTAACTGTTACTTTCACGATCCGGATTGTTCCAGTGACAAAGTAAGGAATAGGTTCGGTAGAACGGTTGCATCACTTTAAGTTACTTGTTGCTTCCTTTGTTGTGGCTCTTTTCTGACTGAGTTCCACCTTGAACTGACTTACTACCTACCAAATATTTCAGTATAATCATATTGAGACTTGGGCTTAATTTATTCTTGTTTGAAAGCTTGCAGCAATTAGGCTAGTATGTATCACAGCTTTTTAAATGTTAGGGATATTTTTCTGAAGTTATCTAATGATTCTAAGATGTTAGTACGATTGTGACCAAATCTTAATGTGTTAATGCGCTTTATGTCTTTTTCTACACTTAAATTTATGAGTTAGAAAATATATATTTTAAGTGACTTCCAAAGTTACATCAGGTCATTGTTATGGTGTAGATATTAATTTTTAACAACAAAAGGTTAATAATAAAACCACACTCTTGAGTGTATCCCTTAAGGAAATTTGCTTAAAACTAAGTATTGTATGATTCTAATTTGAAGTAACCTATTAACTTAAGTTATCTAATAGGCCCTATAAGTTACCACTTTAAAATAATGCATTATTGGGTACCATAAGTGATCAAACCACAAGTACTGTCTCAATTATCACTGATTTTACACTATGGTACCCATCAAGTTTCATTGAAAGTATTGTTATACCACTTACTTACTTTACTTTTCCCACGTCGTCTCGATTGACCATCTTCTGGCATGAGACCTGTCATGTTCCTATCTCTATAAAATCTTGGCACTTCTGTCTCCGAAGTTTGTCCAATGTAGGTTAGGATAGCAGAAAAATGATATGATTAGGTTAGGCTAGGTTGGGTAATTAGGTTATTAGGTCAGGTAAATAGGTAGCTAGTAAAAACTTTGTTCCAAAAGAAATATTTTAAGTTCTTTCTTAAATTTTTTAATGTCGCTGATTTGAACCAGTTTTACCGAAAGCTGAGAAAGTCGCTTGAGGCCAATGTATTCAGGTTTTTGCTCGAACAATTTTAATCTATGAGATGTTGAAGGGCTGAAGGGTTAAGATTTCTGTTTCTAGTATTGTACGAATGTTCATGAGCCTTTACAAGGTGTCTTTCCTTTACAAAAGAGATTACCTCAAACATGTAAATACATGACACTGTTAAAATTCCACGAGTAAAATTGTTGATGTTTCATGGAAAGGACCTTAGCGTTTAAAAATTGTATGTAAGTTTTCTATTTCTTTAATAAAATAGTTTATTATTAATAGCTCATTTAATAAAAAATACTGTGTAACAATTTTACACACAGTCCTAAATAGTAGTTTAGTTATTGGCGACCTAACTAAATAGGTAGTTGTAGGCCTATATAGCCAAGTATAAATGAGGGATGAGTGTTTAACGTATTGTTTAATGACTTCGAAAAATGTAGACTTTCAGTCTTGTTGCTTTTCCGTGCATTGAGTTGAGCGTCTACCAATTAAAACACAAATCAAAATAGCTATAACGCTACCTAAAAGATAGATGGCTGATTGGATGTATTCTGAAGCCATGCTACAACGTAGCTATCCGTTCCTTTTCACTGGAACGTAACAGAAGCACCTAGTCACAGTTCCATCGGACATGTTCCAAAATGTCAAAAAAAAGTCAGGTGCATTACTGCGGCGAGACGGTCGTCTGGTTTCACCCAAGGCAATTAGAATAATTGCCTTGGTTTCACCACATCCCAGTTAGTCATTCGGTAGTCGTTGTAGAGTATCGAACTGAATGTGTAGAGTATCGAACTGAATGTCAGCGTATCGACATCGTTTCGGCTACGTCGTTGTCTGCTCACTGCTCAGACCAGACCAGACCACTTTCACTTGTGATTTTCTGTTTGCTCTCTTTGACCAGAATAAATAATCATATCAGAATTTAACAGAGTAATTACATTACATCTGACATGTCTGAAACGTGATTTAAAAAGACGTTAAAATACGCAATTGTATAAATTGTGCTGCTAAAGACTTAACTTAGTATGTAATTACGTTGAGTTGTTGGGTTTTCTACACAACTTTTGTCTTACTTGGGATAGGCCTAGATTTGTTATAACTTAGTCGTTTACTGTTAGAGTTGCTAGAAGCAATTAATAGCTCAATTATTTCGCTCAACATTTTAATATATTCCAATAAGGTATGAAGTAACTTTGCCTCACTTTTTAAAGAACTGTCCATTTTGGGAATTGTTCAGATTTATTCTTACTCTGTAAAAATGGTTATATCCTTTGGTGATCAAATAAATAAAGTAAAATAAAGAAACACAAATTTTGGAAAACTTAGGCAGACCTAAGTATTTAGGGCCTTTGCCTATCTTGCTGACCAACCAAGTATTAGTGACGCAGAGGCTTTGGTTTTGCCTGATAATAGGCTAGTATCACCATATTATATTATATAAATAAATAATTTATCACCATTGTATCACATTTAACTATAGCCACTTATCCGTTAGCACTATTCGTTTCATTGGGTAAACACAATCTAGACGCTTTGTCCTTACAACAGTAAGGTTCTAAGTGACGATCACAAATATCCTCCATTTTGCAGCATTGAAATTGGATTTTTGTGTTCGAGTCCGAGTTCAAATTCATATTCGATATGAATGATACTTCGATACTCTGTAGTTTCGGTTGGCTACTACCGAATGACTAACTGGGATGTGGTGAAACCAGCACTATCCCACGTCGGCACTGTCTAGTTCTTGCAATTGGCACTAAGCGAGCTCTAATTCACTTGTAGTGCTGCCACCCTTAACTTATTAGTTATTTTGTGGTTTTGCCGTTTAGTTAGTCTAAACGTGTGTGTATCTTATAGAGATAAAGATAACTAATATATTTTACGATTTTTAAGTAATGTATTTATTTTGGTGTTTCCTATAGACTGTAGACTATCATTTACTGTATTTCATTTGAATTTTGACAACTTGATTCTATTTTTTAAGAAGACACGTTATATTTTGCCTTGATATATGCACTTTTAAAATAATATAATACTTTTAAGTTACAATTGTACATTTTGTATTAGTTATTGTTATTAGTTATTATATTATCTTTATAATATAAATAACTCAAATGCTGCATTCTGTGTCTTATACAGGGTGTCTTGGAGCTCTCTACCGACCTTTTCAGATATTATTACTAGACCAAAGACAAGCCAAAATATCATATTTAAAATTTCCAAAACTCCATAGTTACCCGTACAGCCGCCATTTTGTATTTTTTAAAGATTAATTTTTAATTTAAGAACGGCTTGATGTAATAACTTGAAATTCAATATACAGCTTTTTTAAGTAAAGACCTTAGTGGAAAAAAAAAATAATCAACTTTTTATCCTTCATATATTCAAAATGGTGGCTGTTTAAAATGTTTAACCTTAAATTGCATAAAACTACGTAAGGTAGTTTATGTTAATATGTGTTTTTTGGAAAATTTAATTAAAAAATCCAACGGTGTAACAATTAATTGTGAAAATCGGTTCATAAATAACGAGATAGAGCGATTTTACTGATTCTAGTCACGGTCGTACCGCTTCACTGGGATGGGTTTTGGTAGGAAATCCATTATTGACCTGGCGCAGCGACCGCACTTTTCGAGCGGCAACACGCTCAACTGCGTAATTATTTGAATTAAAATCGCTCTATCTCTCTTATTTATGAACCGATTTTCACAATTTTTTACATCGTTAGATTTTAAATTAAACTTCCCAAAAAACACATAGGAACATAAATTTTTCTTTCTTACGTAGTTTATATGCAAAAAGATTTTAAACAGTCGCCATTTTGAAAATATGAAGGATAAAAACTTGATTATTTTTTTCCAGCTATTTCTTTACTTAAACAAGCTGTGTACCGAATTTTAAATTATTACATCAACCGTTCTTAAACTAAAAATTGTTCGTTAAAAAATACAAAATGGCGGCTGTACGGGTAACTATGTAGTTTTGGAAATTTTAAATATGATATTTTAGCTTGTGTTTGGTCCAGGAATAATACCTGAAAAGGTCGGTAGAGAGTTCAGAGACACCCTGTATATAAATCGTGTATTTCCTTCTTGATGATTAATGTATTTTGGTGTTTTTAATAAACTTTAGACTATAACTTCTTACTGTACTTCGCCTGAATGTTATTTATTTCCCATTGTCACTACATTTTTCCCAATTTTAAATAGGCCTAATAGTCTGATATCTTTGTTTAATATTCGAAAACCATTAGTTTCACTCCCGGAGTAGAAGTCTGCATAGGCCTAAAGTTAAATTTTAACTTCTGAAATTCACTAAAACTAAACATTTAGCTTAAAAAATTCCAACATTTTCCGGGGAGGCCCCCGGACCCGCCGTACCATCGGCAAAAAATATCCCCCCCCCCCGAAATTGAATCCTGGGTTCGCCCCTGTGGTATAGAGTGGACAAGCAATTTTAAAATTTGGAAACGCTAAAAAATGACAGACAAGATCGTCCGCTAGGGGCGGCGCTACTAACTGGCTACCGATGCAATATAACCGAAAGCTTTTAACAATCAAAAAGCTCGGTTCGATTCGAATTCTCCTTGAAGTTTTCAATGATAATGATGACTATCGAGTTGATGCGATTGTAGTCGATTCAATAGACCGAAAGCACAATCGATACTTGCGAGTCGATTCAATAGACCGAAAGCACAATCGATACTTGCCTCGAGACGGACGAGACGGTACTGAGTCCCCGGGTACCGTGGCGAGTGGCGAGCGTTCCTTTCTTCCCTATCTGTTGTCCACTCTATACATTATGTTAATAACGTCCGTATTTACTCAATGACGTAATGCACTCAGCCTCAGCGACCATCTCGCCCCAGGAATAAAGACTAGGGTAGAAATGAACGCACCAGAAATGAACGACTCTCGTTCAGATCCAAATCTGTTGGTCCGAACGAAAACAGAACTATGAACTGAATCAATGAATTTCAATTGAGGAGGTAGCTGCAATAAAGGGCCCATGCTCCAAAACTCTGTTTTGAGATAATGAGCTTTGAAGTTTTCACATGTGTACTATTCTTATAGAAGTACCCTAGAGACAGATATGTTTAATTTTTTTATTCCATTACTTCTTTAATAACCAAAATTTTAAAGTGTATTTGGTCAGAATCCTTTGGTTTATTAATAAAATTAGAATAATGAGAGGTATGTCATGGGCCCATTTTACAGAGAACTTTTTTATACTGTTCTATTGCAGAAGGGCCTATAAAATGAACATCATACAAATGCTTTTTAACATTTTTTATTAATTAATAAGCATTTATTTGCTACATATTTAGGTCTAGACATGTAAGAAATATATAAAAAAGTTTTCAAAAAGGCTAAAAAATCAATGAAAATTATTTAGGCCTATTTAAAGTTGTTGCCTCACATTGAAAACCATACTTTGATTAGCTTAATTCTCTTAAGACTTAAGACAAAGCATTGTAAAAAGAATAAAAAAGTATGATAGATTACTAACTTAGTATCATCTAGTATCCCATAGGCCTATAGCATTGACTATGTACACTGCTGTCAAATGGCCTTAATTTGCATTGATTTTAATGCAAAATCAATGTTTTCACGAAGAAAAATCCCAATAACTCCGTTCTTTGTTGTCAAAACCTTACAAACTTGGTATAATTTTTTAGATAATTTAATTTGTCAGCTTTTTTGTGTCTTGTAAAAGTTTTATAAAATTTTCCGATTTTGAGATATTTGCGTTTGAAAATTTAAAATGGCCGCCATTTTGAAAACATACAGCGGAAAAAATTATTTTTTGCCTGGAAACGTACATAGGTATTGCCTAATAAAGATTCATGCCAAATATGAATTTAATACAACCATTCGTTACGGAAAAAAAATTATTATGTGAAAAAACAAAATGGCGGCTGTGTGAGTAACTAAAGACTTCCGGACAATTTAAATATGATATTTAGATATGTTTCTAACCCAGAAACAATGCCCTAAAATATTGGTAGGGAGTTCTGAAACACCCTGTATATACGGTGTTTTTGGCTTCTGGGGACCTGACAGTGCAAAAGTAACATGGTCCCGGGCTTAGGTCTTACCATGGCTACTACCGTAATAGCATATCCCTATAGGGAAATTCGCTAAAACAAAAATTTTAGTAATCATTAACTTACTTCCTACTTCTTCTAATGGACAAAATAGAACTTTTCAACATCCTTCTAAACGCCTATACGAGCATTCGATATGTCCATAAAGTTTCTTTCCATGTACGGTATAGTATTTGACAGCAACGGTTACGGTTTGGTAGGCGTTGCATCAGGCGACCTCCCAAAAGATTCGCACATTCATTAACACACAATAGGGTACAAAATCTAATACCGTAGCGGTGTCGGCATTGCCACCTCTTGCACTCACTCTGGGGTTTCAAATTTGAATGGTCTCATAATTATCAACGTAATTGGCGTTTTATTCCTGGAGAATAAACCTAAATAATTACATAATAAAACTGAGATGAGAATATGGTCCTCACAGAAATGTAATTTATAGGTAGGCCTACTGTCAAAGATGTCTGTCCCTCACATATATAATTAGCCACTGTACTTAAGGCCACGGCCACACGAGCGTTTTTTCACGTGGTAAATACTAGCTTATTTTCACGCTGCTTGAATTTATAGTTAAATTCTAATTATAAAAGCTACGGCGTGAAAACAAACTCGTGTGGCATACTACATTACATTTAATGCTGCTCATATTTCTGGCGTATTTTCATGCTGCGTTTGTGCGTGAAAAAAACGCTCGTGTGGCCGTAGCCTAAGTTGTCTCAATTTTTCTCTTATAAGAAAATTGTGTAAACAGCTGTGATATAGAAGTCATATGTTTTTTAAAAGTATGATTTAACTGGTTTCAGAGCTCTCTAATGGTGATACTAGGAATACGCTCCGATGTCCGTCCCGTACGAGAATTTTTACTCACTTTTTAAGTTATTAGGTGACGCTCTTTATGATTCTTTTTTTTTTTTTGAGGGATAGGTGAGAAAAATGCATTACGCACACAGGTGGCAAGCCTGTAGTGTGGGGCTCCCCTAAAAAACGGGTTTACCCACTAAAAGACCTCCTCGACTCTTTAGGATTCTAACCTGGAATTGTTTATCACATTACGTCAGGCTAGGCCTAAATTTGGCTAACGCCGGTGGGGCTCACTCCTTATCTAGCCACTCGATCAAGGGATCTGGGCCACTTCGCGGTCCAGATCGGGTTTCTTTTCCAGGAGGATGCCCCGGACGAACTGTGATAAACAATCCCAGTTGCCCTCATCCTCCAAGATCTTTTGGCAGACCGCGTCCACCGAAAATGCACCAAAAATTTGTGTGGCCTTCAGGCGGGACCCTTCCCAACGGGGGCAGCGGAAGAATGTGTGTTCCGCATCGTCGGGAACGCCCGGGCAATAAAATGCAGTCCGGTGAACCGGTCTTGCCCATCCGGTTCAGGTACGACAGAAAATAGCCGTGAATTGTCAAGAATCGGCCGCCGTTCCACCCATGGTTGGACGTGCTTAGAGTCGCGCAGTCCATCGTCCTCGGGTGTCGTGCTCCCAGCTGTGTTGCCACTGCTGGAGAGTTCGGGAGCGCTCTTCTGTTCTTGCCGTGTCCTTGCCAATCTCGCCTTGTCTCTGATAAATTGCCTTCCTCTCTCCTCCCAAGAGCTTGACAGGGATAATTCCGGCGACCACCAGGACGGCAGGCTCGGACACTGTCCGGTAGGTGGAACACACCCCGAGCGCCGCTCGACTTTGAACTCGGGCGAGTCGCAACCTGTACTACTCTTTATCGAGAGCGTCTGCCCACACCTCTGCTCCATAAAGAAGCACGAACTGAACCACGGACATCAACAGACGTCTTCTGCTGGATCGTGGAACCCCGACATTGGCCATCAGCCTACTAAGGTAAGAGACTACCTTAGCAGCCTTGTCCGCTGTACGGAAGATCTGATCCCTCCAGCTTAACTGGTGTCCACGATAATCCCGAAGTACTTAGCAGCACGAGTTGATTGGACCACCTCCCTTCCCACTCGGAATAGAACGACGGTGTCTATCCTCTTCTTCGTAAGGATCACAATCTCCGTCTTACGGAGAGCAAGCGAGAGACCGTGATCGGACATCCATGTGTTGACCACACGCATGACTTGGTTCAACTTTAGTTGGGCCAGCTCAACGTTGCGTGCGACAATGAGAGCTGCGACATCATCGGCGTACCCAACCAAAATGGTTTCCTCAGGCATCTCCGACCTCAGGAGGCTGTCATAGGCAACGTTCCAGAGATCCTGGCTGAGTATTGAATCTTGCGCGTCACCAGAAGTGACTTCCATCGTCCACGTTCTTTTCCCTTGCGTCGTAAATAAGGCTTTGAGAGCGGAGATAATCCTCGATGAGTCGCAACAGATATGCAGGAACGCGAAAGGTGTTGCGAAGCTCATCCAACATATCGACCCACCTCGCCGAGTTAAAGGCATTCTTGACATAAGCGTAACAAGAAGCACTACTCAGCGAGAGAAATGGTTGTGGCTCTTGGCTCTCTTCACAGCTCTCCATGGACTTCGGTGATAGCGTCAATCGTTGACCGTCCCTTTCTGAAGCCATACGGACGGGGGCATGAGTCCCCGGCAGCTTCCACGGCAGAGGTCAGGAGGGAAATGATCAGCTTCTCGAACAGCTTCCCAGCACCAATTGCATTTTTTCAAATGCTGTTGTCGCTGCAGCTCTTCTTGTAGTGTTGGAATCAATATGGTTTCAACCAACAAGACTGGGTGAATTCAATTGCTCTGTGAATTCTCACTATACGTAGACCCAATTCAAGGGCTTGTTGAACTACCCAGTAGTGAGCCACATAGCGATCTTTATTCTCCAAGGTCATCATCAATTTTGGCCATCTTCCTGTCGGTGAAACTTCAGTCTTGGCTAGGAGAGGCAAGTCGTAGTGATGGTCATGAAGGTGCTCCGGATATTCGAAATCACAGTCCAAAATATAGCCTTTTGGACCATTCTTTGGAATCTGTGAGATGTCACCGATGGTGGCCGGGTCGATCCATTTGAAGTCAGCGTAGGGAAGCGGATTTGACATTGCCCAACCATAAAGGTTGTTTGCGTCAAAGTAGCCAAGGTAGACCGATGGTTGTTGCTCGTCGAAGCCGGGGATGTACTTGTTATTGGCTTTAACATGACGTGTTACAGCTTGTGTCAAACCACCCCGTACACCAGATTCCATCATGAGCACCATATCAATATCTGTTAGAAGTTCCAGTCGACAGTTGGTTGACTTTAGCATAGCTTGCCATGCTAATCCTGGAGATGTGTATGAGTGTAGAGGGTCCAGTCCATAGGCGGAGAAGCAGGTGTTTCGAAATTCTTCCATTACATCGCACAGCAGAGTTACGTCCAATTTTATATAAAAGTCAGAATATTCCCCTAAGGTTTGAATGTTTAGTTGGTTCCAAACATTACAAGCATGATTGTAGTCTTCAACGGAGATTTCACTTTTGTTTAATTTGCTGTTGAAGGCTTCAATCGGTGGCAGACTGGTTTCTTCGAATTTTTCTGCAGACGTTATGTAATCATAGGGGAAAACTCCTTTCCGTAATACTAGGTCTAATTTATCTTCAGGTACAATTTTTCTGGTTTCTTTTAGGTCTTCTCTTCTTAGGTTCTCTGACAATTTGGCTAAACTAGATGCCATAAATCTGTAAGAGTCTACGAAGCGAAGTTTAATTTTACCTACTGTTTTTGAAAAGCTAATGTACTTTTCCAATGTTGTAGCAAGAACATCAATTTTACCGTCATCTCTTCCTAACTCTGGGATAATAAAGTGGGAGTCGTAGCCGCTAAGATTGTGTAAAACGACAGGAATAAAGTTTGGCAGTTTGTAATTTATATTGCATGAATTACAAGCAGCTCCTCTGTATAACCCTGTCAGATGATCATGGTCTCTTACTTTTTGATTTTCTTCACTGAACATCTTCTTGCATAAATAGCATCTTGTCGCTACGTTGTATTCTTCTTGTTGATTTTGGTTTAAAGGTTCCATAGGTACAATATTACCGAACAAGCGTTGAACCTTTCCAGCAATATCGTACAGTTGGTCTACAAAATACTTAGCGGCTTCTTCACCACGGTAGAGTATTGGAGTGGATGTTAAACCATAGTCTTGAAATCGGTTTTCAGACAAGGTTGATTTAACTAGTAGACAAAAACTGTTGGGTTGATGCAACTGATATTTTGTTCTTCTAGTCACTTCACCGTCCGGCAGCTCATGTGGTACTAACGTTGATTCAAAATCTGCGTAGACCACTAGTGGAATTCGGTATTGGTGAACTGTCTTGTTAAATTGTATTGAAGCTCGGGTAGGCGGTGGAAGACTTATCTTTACTTCATAGTTCTCGTTGCAAAGTCTTTTATGTTCCGACAACCAGTCCAATCCTCCACGTCTTGAATCTTTCCAAGAAAAGCAGAAACATCTCTTGCAAACTGTAATCCTATTTACTCTTTTGGTCAATTGTTTTACAACTAAGGCTTCAAAGTCCTTTATCCATACATAATGGGAAATTTCACCCTTAGTTATCATTAGCAAATCCGTGTGGTTTCTTTGCTCAACCTTTACTACCCGCAAAGGATAAACGTTGCTCGAATCATCCAGACCAAAAACATTGACTGAAACGCCAGGATTTTTATTTTCAAATTTGTCAATATCTTTTAAAGTAACTGGGTAAGTAAGACCTTGAAAGTTGTAGCGGTGTTCATTCTCGTAGTATTCTCTACCAACTCTACAAGGATTGTTTTTAACATACTTGGTTAACATTGCATACTTGAAACATTCATTACCCTCATTTTGAACATTTCTACACGAGTTAGTGTTTTGGATTTTCTTTGGTAGAGGGATAAAACTACTACCTCTTAAACCATATCCATGTTTATGAACCCTAACATCCATACCTTCAATTGATGACAAAGTCCATCCAGATCCTCTTCCTTCATGTTCTTGAAGTTTGGTTATAAGTTCCTCCTAGCATTCTTCAATAATATCATCAATTTTGCAGTTGAAGGTAAGGGTTCGGTTTTTGGTAATGAACGCTCTCAATGCTGTTTCACCATCTGTATTGTTAAACATAGCCTCTAACACCATTCCAAATTTAATAAAATTTAGCCTTTGTAGTTCTTCCCTCAAAGTTTGACCAACAAGTTCCTTAGCCTGTGTTATGAATGTTTCCAGTTCCAATTGAACGTTATTAATTTTGAAATGTGTTACAACTCGTCCTGGCAAGGCCGTGGTGCGCAGTTGTCTCACATCTTCCCAGTTCTTCTTCCCTGTCTTCTTCTTCTATGTCCTCTTCTTCCATGTCCTCTTCTTCAATAGGTCTACCAGTAGTGGATAATCCAGCACCAGCAAATTGGATCACACTAGGTCTTCTTCTCTGCATTTGCTGTAGATAGCTGTCCCAGTTGTCCATCTGCTTCTGGTGCTCTTCCAAAAACCGGTCAATTGAGTCCAAGTCTTCTTCATTGATGATAATATCTTCTTTTCCATCTTCTTCTTCATGTAATTCTCTGTGTAGGGCGAAAAGATCTTCGTCTTCAAAGATTTCCCCACAAACGTCGCAAAGAGCCATTTCAAACAGTTTGGCTTTGAATGTACACTCTGTGAATGTCCACGCAATAATGAACAGCACACTCAACCGGGTCCCTTTATATCGGAGGAGCATGGGTGGGGGAAAGTGAC